>CM062292.1:308690740-309206887 GCA_031216915.1 Pictodentalium vernedei | reverse complement strand
ATCGGAGGAGTCAGTCACAGCAGCCTCAGAATCACTGAGCATGTGAGTTTTGGCCCTCATTTTTCAAAATATCCCAGAGAAAGCCCGCAGACCCCTCATCACCGAGAATGGGCATACGGCGATATCGCCTCTTGTGCTACCCCCCCCCCCCCCCCCGCCCCCCCCCCCCCCCACACACACACACACACACACAGCCTAACCACTGCGCGACTAGGATGCTGCTGCACAGCACACGGTGAGCATACATGGTGGCCCCCTTGGGATTAGCTCTGATAGCCCCACCCCCCCACCTCACCCCCCAATATTTTTACCTTCCTTCGCTCCTGAATAATCAACTATACTCTAATTTTAAAAATAAATATGTGGAACTGATTCAAATGAACGCCTTTCCAGTGTGTTATCATATTATTATAAACAAAGAAAAAAATATTGGTATACATGTAAACTACATTTTTAAAATTGTATATTAGAGGTCAGTGTAAAACAAAACGCAAACGAAGAAAATAACCAAACAAATACATTTAGAGCGAGTCTGATAATGAAAGGAGCAGAGAATTCCATTTGTTGTGTTCTACGACTGGATCTTTAGCCTGTGTGGAGTCTGTCTCTCTCCGTACAGGGGACAGCCATTTTACTTCCCCCACCCAATAGGACGACACGCCGTGACATCATCAACCCCGCAACTGATGCTTACAGAGAGGGTTCAGATACCTCCATATCTTTTCTCAGCCGGGGATCTGTGATCCCGTGACTTCTGGCACGAAAGACCAGCGAACTTATCCACCACTCTTTTCAACTTGACACCCACATTTCAACTTGGGGTGGGGGCTGTGCCCCCCCTCCCCCCCCCCCCCCCCCCCCCCCCCCCCCAGTTACGTTCTTGAATGAGAGTAAATAATTTCAGTTTACAGGCATGACAAACTGGAAAAATATATCAGTAAAATATATTAGTTGCAGGTGTAGTTTATAGAATAATGTTATGGCCGGTCTGGGTTTGAATGAAATTGCTGAGTCGAGAGGCCGGTTTGGGTGTATCAAGATATGACCAGGACACATGGCGTACAAAAATATTTTTCCCAAAAGGGTTAAGAAGGAAACTGGAGAGCAGTTTGGATAACTTTGTTGGCGGCCTGTTTGGGTGAAATTCTCAGAAACCGGCACGATCGGTTCTTGTCACTCTGAAGCCGATTTGGCTAGTGATGCGTGGCAGGTGTGCGTTCCGTTTGGCTGTGCTATTAAAGTGCGGGATGACCTCTTCGCCTAGTCTCCTGTGCATCCCACCACCCTTTCACCTAGAAGAGCACTTAGGGACGTTCCGACAGGGGGGGAGGGGGGGGGGGGAAATAATTTCCCGACAAAGCTGTGTGAATGTATGTGTGATGAATAAACAGCTCACAAATAACAATGGGATTACCTTCATAGACAAGTGATTATGGATATGTTAATTACAGGTGTGAAGGAATTAGAGCGAAGGCAAAATGAAGTGTTACAGTTGTAACTGAACTAATTTACCCTAATGCATAGGTAAATTAAAAAAAATGAATGCCGATTGAAAAACATGGTCTGACATCAACGTTGTGCATTCGAGTCTGTTCATATGGCTTGTTAACTGATTAGACCTTCGTACATGCAACAAATATGGGCATTGGAACGATCATATGGGAAATCGAATAATCTCAACTGGACGTATAATTATCACCAACTCCCGATCAACGATTTTACCAACTGGGCGTATAAAAAAATGGATAAGGTGACATTATATTTTGAACAGTTTCAGTAGCACCGAACCTCCTTTGTTGTTATGGTTGATAGTTTCTGGTGTGGAATTGAACGCCGAATCTGTCGATCTATGATTTTAACATGTTACATTTGTGCGAACATGTGAAAAAACGATATTTGAAGGAGAAATTTGCCCGAGAAATTCATTTTCTGAGATGATCAGCAGGTGTTTTTTCATACTACAAGAGTCGATTTTTCCATTAAGTTGTGTCGTTTCATTGTTAAATATTGTTTTATATGACATACTTGCTGATTTTGCATTCTTCGGTCATTCCTTTTATTAAAAAAATCTTGTTTTCGGTGATCTTTGATACGCTGCGACTGAAACTTTGAGATAAAAATAGAAATCTCTCGCCTCCACTTATCTCCACTTCCGGCTAAAGGTTTATATGGTTTATACCCTGTGTTTATCATAGGGTACAGTTTCGGGACTTTGAAAAAGTGCAGAGTCAGCACTTTTTAACACCGTGGGCAATGGGAAAAACATTCAAAAATCTTCTTCTCCAGATCCAGCAGGCAGAATCATTTGATATTTGGTATGCAACATTGTAGGGTGGATCTGATTCAAGTTTGTTCAAATTGGCCCCCTGGGCTCATATTTGGGCTCAGTATAGAAGCCCGATTTCGAACTTAGTGCATTTCAGGCAAATTTCTTAAAAAATCTTCTCCAGATCCAGCAGGCAGAATCTTTTGATATTTGGTATGCAACATTGTGGGGGTAGATCTGATTCAAGTTTGTTCAAATCGTCCCCCTGGGTTTATATTTGGGCTCAGTATAGGAGCCCAAATTTGAACTTACTGCATTTCAGGCAAATTTCTTAAAAATCTTCTTCTCCAGATCCAGCAGGCAGAATCTTTTGATATTTGGTATGCAACATTGTTGGGTGGATCTGATTCAATTTTGTTCAAATCGGCTCCCTAGATTCATATTTGGGCTCACTATAGAAGCTTAGTGCATTTCAGGCAAATTTCTTCAAAAATCTTCTTCTCCAGATCCTGCAGGCAGAATCTTTTGATATTTGGTATGCAACATTGTGGGGTGGATCTGATTCAAGTTTGTTCAAATCAGCCACCTGGATTCATATTTGGGCTCACGAAAGAAGCTTGAATTTGAACTTAGTGCATTTCAGGCAAATTTCTTAAAAAATCTTCTCCAGATCCAGCAGGCAGAATCTTGTGATATTTGGTATGCAACATTGTGGGGTGGATCTGATTCAAGTTTGTTCAATCGGCCCCTGGGTTTATATTTGGGCTCAGTATAGGTGCCCAAATTTGAACTTAATGCATTTCAGGCAAATTTCTTTGAAAATCTTTTTCTCAAGATCCAGCAGGCAGAATCTTTGATATTGGGTATGCACCATGCTTTGGGGTGAGATTCAATTTTGTTCAAGCCAAGTCCCTGGGTTCATTTTTGGGCTCACTGTGGGAGCCTAAATTATAACTTAGTTCAAAATGAGGAACTTTCTTTAAAAATCTTCTTTAGATCCAGCAGTCGGAATGTTTTGATATTTGGTATGCAGCATCCTTAGGGGTGTGAGATTCAAGTTTGTTCAAGCCATGCCCCTAGGTCCATATTTGGGCTCACTGTGGGAGCTTGAATTGTAACTTTGTTCGAAATGAAGAATTTTCTTAAAAAATCTTCTTCTTCAGATCCAGCAGTCGGAATGGTTTGATTTGTGGTGAGTAGCATGCCTTGGGGGGGGGGGGGGGGGGGGGGGGGGGGGGGGGATTCAAGTGTGTTAAAGCCAAGTCCATGGGTCCATATTTGGGCTCCCTATGGGAGCCTAAATTATAACATAGTCAATATGAGGAATTTTTCTTTAAAAATCTTCTTCTTCAGATTCAGCACTTGGAATGTTTTGATATTTGGCATAGAGCAACCTTAGGGGGCTGAGATTCAAGTTTGTTCAAGCCAAGTCCCTTGGTTCATATTTGGGCTCACTATGGGAGCCTGAATGACAACTTAGTTTAAAATGAGGAATTTTCTTTAAAATCTTCAGATCCAGCAGATGAATGCTTTTGATATTTTTTATGCAGCATCCTTAGGGGGGTAAGATTCAAGTTTGTTCAAGCCATGCCCCTAGGTCCATATTTGGGCTGATTGTGGGAGCTCGAATTGTAACTTGGTTCAAAATGAGGAATTTTCTTTAAAAATCTTCCTCTTCAGATCCAGCAGTCGGAATGTTTTGATATATGGTGTGCAGAATCCTTAGGGGTGTGAGATTCAGGTTTGTTAAAGCCAAGTCCCTGGGTTCATATATGGGCTCCCTGTGGGAGCCTGAATTATGACTTAGTTCAATATGAGGAATATTCTTTAAAAATCTTTTTTTTTAGATCCACTGGTCAGAATATTTGGATATTTGGTATAAGCTTTTCTTAGGAGGAGCAGATGCAACTTGTGGAAATCAATTCTCTGGTTGATATTTAGTCTACCATGTCAGGTGAGCGCCCTCAGGCCCCCCTGGGGCCTCTTGTTTAACACTGTGGGTAATGGGGAAAAACATAAGACTACTTTTCTCCCCAAACCACTGCTCCAAAAGCTTTCAAATTTCACATATAACATCTTTGGAAGATTGTTTCAGACGTTTATTGAAATCAATTGCCTGGGTCGATATTTGGGCTCTCTATGGGAGCCCAAATGTTTAAATTAGTGCAGTATGAGGAGTATTTTTTAAAAATCTTCTTCTTCAGATCTACGAATAAGAATCTTTTGATATTTGGTATGCAGCATCCTTAGGGGGGTGAGATTCAAGTTTATTGAAGCAAAGTCCCTGGGTTGATATTTAGGCTGAAAATTTGGGGTCTCGTTGCAGACTTAGAAATTTTGGTCCAAAATCCAGAGAATTTTTGTTGTTGTTTTTTTATGTGTTTCGGTCAATTTTAAGACAAAATTTTTTTTTTTTTTTTACACTGAAAATTTGGGGTCCGGGGGGGGGGGGGGGGGGGGGGGTGACTTATAAAATTTTGGACCAAAATCTGGAAATTTTTTGTTTTTGTTTTTTATGCATTTCTGTCGATTTGAAGACAAAAAAAAAAAAAATTTCCCCTGAAAATTTGTGGTTCCGGTGCGAGCATCTTCAGTCACAATATGGACCGGAGATGTTTGCAAATTGAGGCGCTTACTCTGAGAGAAAGAAGTAGTAGAAGGAAAATTTTTGTTTTTGTTTTTTATGCATTTCGGTCAGTTTGTTTTTTTAGCTCACCTGACTTTTAGTCAGGAGAGCTATAGTGATCACTCACCGTCCGTCGTCCTGCGTCCGTCGTCCGTCGTCCGTGAACATGGTGTTTGCGTCTTCTCCTCCCAAACCGCTGAACCAATTTAATTGATATTTGACATAATAGTTTGTTATGACATCGCAATTTGATTTTGTTCAAATCAAGTTGCCCCGCCCGTGGGTAGGGCCACACCCAAAAAGTGTGCTGAAATCTTAAAAAATCTTCTTCTCATGAACCAGCAGTAGCAGAGACTTGATATTTGGTGTGCTGCTTCCTTTTGAGGTGTAGACTCAGATTTGTTCAAGAGAAGTTTGTGGGGCTATACTTGGCGTCGTTATGGGAGGGGCAAAATTTTTGGCCCCGCCCAAAATTTCTATTTTCCAAACCGAGAGGCTGATTTGAACAAATTTTATGTGAGGGCTTATTGGGTCATAAGTAACTAATTTATGCTGATTTTTTTTTTCCCGTAGCCCCATGGGAACCGCAGGAGCTAAAAATAGAAAAAAATTAAAACGCCCATATCTCCAAAACTGCACGGCACCGAGAATTTTATTTGGTGTGAAGCTTCCTTAGGACCAACAGAAAGAATTGGTAAAAAAAAATTGCCATCGGTTTTATCATAGGGTACAGTTTCGGGACATTGAAAAAGTGCTGAGTCAGCACTTTTTAACACTGTAGGCAATGGGAAAAACATTAAAAAATCTTCTTCTCCAGATCCAGCAGGCAGAATCTTTTGATATTTGGTAAGCAACATTGGAGGGTAGATCTGATTCAGGTTTGTTCAAATCGGCCCCCTGGGTTCATATTTGGGCTCAGTATAGGAGCCCGATTTCGAACTTAGTGCATTTCAGGCCAAATTTCTTAACAAAATCTTCTTCTCCAGATCCAGCAGGCAGAATCTTTTGATATTTGGTATGCAACATTGTGGGGTGGATCTGATTCAAGTTTGTTCAAATTGGCCCCTGGGTTTATATTTGGGCTCAGTATAGGAGCCCAAATTTGAACTTACTGCATTTCAGGCAAATTTCTTTGAAAATCTTCTTCTCCAGATCCAGCAGGCAGAATCTTTTGATATTTGGTATGCAACATTGTGGGTGGATCTGATTCAAGTTTGTTCAAATCGGCCCCTTGGGTTTATATTTGGACTCAGTATAGGAGCCAAAATTTGAACTTAGTGCATTTCAGGCAAATTTCTTAAAAATCTTCTTCTCCAGATCCAGCAGACAGAATCTTTTGATATTTGGTATGCAACATTGTGGGTGGATCTGATTCTATTTTGTTCAAATCGGCTCCCTAGATTCATATTTGGGCTCACTATAGAAGCTCGAATTTGAACTTAGTGCATTTCAGGCAAATTTCTTCAAAAATCTTCTTCTCCAGATCCTGCAGGCAGAATCTTTTGATATTTGGTATGCAACATTGTGGGGTGGATCTGATTCCAGTTTGTTCAAATCGGCCACCAGGATTCATATTTGGGCTCTCTATAGAAGCCCAAATTCGAACTTAGTGCATTTCAGGGCAAATTTCTTTGAAAATCTTCTTCTCAAGATCCAGCAGGCAGAATCTTGTGATATTTGGTATGCAGCATCCTTAGGGGGGTGAGATTCAAGTTTGTTCAAGCCATGTCCCTAGGTCCATATTTGGGCTCAATGTGGGAGCTTGAATTGTAACTTTGTTCGAAATGAGGAATTTTCTTAAAAAATCTTCTTCTTCATGCAGATCCAGCAGTCGGAATGGTTTTGATATGTGGTGAGTAGCATCCTTGGGGGGGGGGGGGGGGGGGGGGGGGATTCAAGTGTGTTAAAGCCAAGTTCATGGGTCCATATTTGGGCTCCCTGTGGGAGCCCAAATTATAACTTAGTCAATATGAGGAATTTTTCTTTAAAAATCTTCTTCTTCAGATTCAGCAGTTGGAATGTTTTAGATATTTGGCATGGAGCAACCTTAGGGGGCTGAGATTCAAGTTTGTTCAAGCCAAGTCCCTTGGTTCATATTTAGGCTCACTATGGGAGCCTGAATGACAACTTAGTTCAAAATGAGGAATTTTATTTAAAATTTTCAGATCCAGCAGATGAATGCTTTTGATATTTTTTATGCAGCATCCTTAGGGGTAAGATTCAAGTTTGTTCAAGCCATGTCCCTAGGTCCATATTTGGGCTGATTGTGGGAGCTCGAATTGTAACTTGGTTCAAAATGAGGAATTTTCTTTAAAAATCTTCTTCAGATCCAGCAGTCGGAATGTTTTGATATTTGGTGTGCAGAATCCTTAGGGGTGTGAGATCAGGTTTGTTAAAGCCAAGTCCCTGGGTTCATATATGGGCTTCCTGTGGGAGCCCGAATTATGACTTAGTTCAGTATGAGGAATATTCTTTAAAAATCTTTTTTTTAGATCCACTGGTCAGAATATTTGGATATTTGGTTTCAGCTTTTCTTAGGAGGAGCAGATGCAACTTGTGGAAATCAATTCTCTGGGTTGCTATTTAGGCTACCATGTCAGGTGAGTGCCCTCAGGGCCCCCTGGGGCCTCTTGTTTTTATGCATTTCTGTCAATTTTAAGACAAAAAAAAAATTTTTTTTTTACCCTGAATATTTGGGGTCAGGGTGGGACTTTGAAAATTTTGGACCAAAATCCAATTTTTTTTTTTGCTGTTTGTTATGCATTTCTGTCAATTTTAAGACAAAAAAAATAATTTTTTTTTTTACCCTGAAAATTTGGGGTCCGGGTGGGACTTGGAAAATTTTGGACTAAAATCCGGAAATTTTTTCTTGTTTGTTTTTTATGTGTTTCTGTCAATGTAAAGACAAAAAAAAATTATTTTTTTTTACACCGAAAATTTGGGGGTCCGGGTGGGACTTGGAAAATTTTGGACCAAATCCGAAAAATTTTTTTTTGGTTTTTTCTGTGTTTCGGTCAATTTTAAGACAGAAATTTTTTTTTTTTCTCCCCTGAAAATTTGGGGTCCGGGTGGGACTTGGAAAATTTTGGACCAAAATCCAGAAATTAGTTTTATCGTTTTTTATGAGTTTTAAGAAGAAGAAAAAAATTTAGGCTGAAAGTATTTTGTTTGGGAAAAAAATCTGTTTTTTATGCGTTTATCTCAATTCTGAACGTAAAAGTGCAGGAACTGAAAATAGAAGGAAAATCCTGTGTATTGTGTGGGCACAATCGCTTCATCTAGTTGGTATATGCTTTTCTTAGGAGGGGCGTATGCACCTTATTCAAGTCAAGTCCTTGGTTTGATATTTAGACTACCATGTCAGGTGAACGCCCTCAGGCCCCTTGGGCCTCTTGTATTTGTTTTGTTTTTTTGTTTTTTTTTTTGGGGGGGGGGGGGGGGGGGTGGGGCGGGTGGGATGCTTGAGGGAACCACAGTAGTTGAAAACAAAATGTTTGGTTTCTGTTGCTAGGGATCTTTTCTAGGACCAACAGAAATGAATGGTCAAAAAAGTTGCCTTTAGTTGCGTCATACCCAAATCAAAACTCATCTCTTTTGACAATTTGAGCCATGTGAGCGTTTCAGGCTCGCTTGAGCCTCTGGTTTTAAAAATCCATTCTTTAGTATTTTCCCATCAAGTATGTCTTTCAAACAGCAGTGACATAACAACCCTTGAATTATGGCAGTGCTTGTCTACAGCTGGTGGAATTGGACCCAGTCAGCAGGACTTGTGAAGAATTTCATGACTTTATTTCTCTATAGTGTTGATAAGCCATGACTAGCTGAATGTGACCTAAAATGCTCCTTTGAACTACTTTGTCAGGTGAGCGATTTAAGGCCCATTGGGGCCTCTTGTTTATTAAATGATTTTCAACAAAAATTCACTCATTTAAATTTCAGGTAAAATGATTGATCCATGGTTTTGTTTTAAATGCACACAATATACCGAAGAAAACTCATGGTCTCTTATTCCGAAAGATGAATGGCAGCAAAACATTATCAGACTCTATGACACTGGTTACAGATCACAGGTGAGATTGAAATAATTAAAAAAAAATTCTATGAAAGTAGGTTTCCAGAATTTCTACAGCTCCTTGAATTGCTTGAAAGTCTTTGAATTTAAAATTCACCTGTGAATTCTGTGAATATTGGAACTCTCCTTGAAAAACCCTTGAAAAAATTATATGTCAGGTGATCAAGATGTGATTCATTTCAGCAAAGCAATATTCATCTTGCTTGATACAATAAAATGAAAATTATACATCAGCAAAGGAGGGGTTAGAGTTAGAACATACCCTCCCTCACTGCCCCCCACCCCCCCCCCCCCCACCCCCCCCCATTATTTTTTTACAGTCCAGACATTTTTCATCTGAATTGGGAGTCTAATAATCACCGATTTGGTTTGGGATCTGCGAATCACACATTTTTTTCAAATCAAATCATGTCTGATATCAAATAAAATCTCGAATTCGAATCTTAATAGACAGTTATTTCATATTGCACCAAATGGAAGTTATGGAACACTGTGATGACCCTTACAAGACTGACTGAATACCTTAAACACCAGTGAATAAATATTCTTTGTAGCACCGACGCCTGAAACAGCTAGGCCCATTAGCCATAGTTTTAGTTTTTGAAGGCTTAACTTGTTACTATTCATGTTCTCAAGAACGTGAATAGTAACAAGTTTAGCCTTCAAAAACTAAAACTGTGGAAAATGTTCTGGGGGGATGGTTCATCCTGTGGCTGGAAATTTTTTTTATAAAAATAGCATGAAGATGGTGCATATTAGTGCACTTTAAACTCCCCATTTGATTTATTTACATACTGCTGATTCATTGCATTCAAGGTCCAAATTGTCCACCACCACCTATAGTAATCGGTTGGTTTAAATTTGGGTATTATCTATTGCAACCGGCCCAGTCTACCTTCACAGACCTTGGAACATTTCAAGTGTTTTTTTCTTAACAATCACTATTATTATGCCCCGACCGATCTAGTCGGAGGGGTATCTAGTAAAAGATCTGCATCCGTTCGTTCCTACGTTTTGTACTTATGTACTTTTGCTGTGCTAGCACTGTCATTATTTGGCAGATTCAAATAATTTTTTGCTATGCTTGTACCTCAACATAGGGGAACAGATCATGCAGCAGAATTTAATATTCTTCCATAAACAGTTACAGAGTTATTTGCCCTTGTTTAACTTAGGGGATTATTATTGAAAAATGTGTCCGTCTAACATATTTGCTGCTGTAGCACTGGCATTAACTTGTTGGATTTAAATAATTTTTGTCATGCTTGTACTCAACATGGGGAACGGACCCTACATCAGAATTAATATCTTTGTATAAACATTTATAGAGTTATTCTCCCTTGTTTAACTTAGGGGATGATTAAAACTGTCTTCACAGTCATTTCCGGGCAATAACTTTTGTACTGTTGGTCGCATGATGCTGATACAATCACTTCATCTAGTTCGTATATGCTTTTCTTAGGAGGGGCGTATGCAGCTTATTCAAGTCAAGTCCCTGGTTTGATATTTAGACTACCATGTCAGGTGAGCGCCCTCAGGCCCCCTGGGGCCTCTTGTATTATTTTGGACTCGGTAGGTCAGTGGTCAAGGTCACAGTGACCATGCTAAATCGTAAACAATTGGTTTCCAAATGATGACTCCCTATGGTTGAACCCACATTCAAGAAACTTCATATGTAGGTTGGCCTTGGTGAGAGAAGGACCCTCAATTATTCTGGACTCGCTAGGTCAATGGTCAAGGTCACAGTGACCTTGAACATACTAAATCATAAACAATTGGTTTCCAGATGATAACTTTACTATGGTTGAACCCACATTCATGAACTTTTTGTATGTAGGTTGGCCTTGGTGAGAGGAAGAATCTTATTTATTTTGGACTTGCTAGGTAAAAGGTCAAGGTCACAATGACCCTGAACATAGTAATCAAAACAGTTAGTTTCCCGACGATAACTTGATAATGATTTGACCCACATTCATGAAACTTCATAGGGAGGTTGGTGAGAGGAAGAATCCTATCTATATTTGATGTGCTAGGTCAAAGGTGAAGGTCACAGTGACCCTTCACAGGGTAAATCGTAAACAATTGGTTTCCCAATGATAAGTTGAATATGATTAAAGCCACTTTTGTGCTGTCACAACTCGACATTGGATCGGTGATCCTATCAGCATTTTTTGAATATGCATTGTTGCTTAACTCTTAACCTGCTGAGTATTTTCAAGATATTTTTTCATCAAATACAGTCATGGCTGCTGTAAAGCAGCCATAACTAGAGTTGATGAAAAATTAATCTAAATATAACAAAACATCATTGGTGAAAAAATACATTCAATTTACAGGGGAAAATATGTTTAAATTTGCCCAAATTATACTTATATCAGTGACAAGAGAAACCCTATGCTGGGCAGGAATATCCGCCAGTAGCATGCAAAGAGTTAAATATTGGCTCCATTGAATTTGAAACAAGTTGAGGCAAGAAGATATGTGCAGTTTGTAACATTGGGACAATTCAATCAATAGCTTCATCTGTAACATTTACAATGGGAAAGTTTCAAATGGGAAACCCCAAGGGAGCCCCCTGTATTTTATCAGTTATTTCAGAGAGATTGGCTATTTGTATCAGCTCACTGACATCATGATGGAACCTTGCCCCCAAAATGTGTGCACAAAATGCAAATTTTAAGAAATACCAATGCAAATATACTTGGATTCGCTTCACAGATATGGAAACAGCTGAGTATAAGCTCTTTAGCTTGATACTGAATCCATTTCCTTAATAGTTGTATGCTTCTATTGAATTATGAAAAATGTACTTTCATACTTAGGAAATAAATATTGTTTAAACTAGATATGTATGTGAATCGATTCATGTGGAATTTTATGGGATGTGTACTTTCTTAAGTTTCTTATGAAGCTAAATATGATACTTGGATTTCTGTCACACATGCAGTCCATCATATAAATGAATGGTTGTGGTACCAGGAGATGACACCTCAAGTTATTTTTTTAAATTTTTACCTCCCAAGACATAGCTTATGACAATGGGTTTATTTGTTCTCTTGAGGGGTGGGTTCCTAAGCTATGTTTGAGATTCCCCGTGAGAACCTCGGGAAGTGAAGCAGTGCCTGTTCACTGCAGTAAACAGGCTCTGTTTTACTGGTAAAATAGGACCCAGTGACCAATGCTTGGGAGGTGCAAACCCTCTCTAAAATTATTAACGCTCACCCCTGGTCTTGAGTTGTGGTCATGATTAGCCATTGTGCAAAAATATGTGACTTTAAACGCCAATAAATAAATAAATAAATGTATGTTTGAGATTTCAAAAAATGAAAATTTTTATGAAATTTTTTCTCAAGCAAAATTTCTTGAGTAAGGTAATTGAGGTAACATAACTTGCTCTTGTGGAAATATGATAGTGTGGTTTGCAGGTCATATGGCTGATTGATAGTACACTTTCAGCCTATTTGAATTGAGATCAAGCTTTGCTGCAAGCTCTCGAGCCATCAGTCAAATATTGTAAGGAATTTAACCCTTGTTATGGCTTGGAACTAGTCTAGCCCTTGAATAGTCTGTCGCCTTTATTTAGATTCACTCATCTGGAATACTTAAGTTGGTCGGAAAAATGATTGCTTTTCTGACCTTACTGATATATTCCCCACAATTAAATCTAAAAAATACAAACATTTAGTTTCTTGGAATTGGCACAAGAGATGTTGCTCACCCAGACTTGATTTGACTGAATCTTTAACCCTTAAGGGCCTGGACAGTAGTCCTGAATTCACATCTGACCACAGCCTGTACACATCAAGTGGCTTAACAGTGGTTTCTGGTCAAGTCTTGGCTGCCTTAACAGGCAGCAAAGACTTGACTAGAAACCAACTCTCTGTGTAATTTGTTTATTGTCTGCAGGACCTACTCATGATGGTTTGTCAAGGGCACCTGTTCTGAGATCAGAAATAGGCCATTAACCCTTTACTCAATGTAACGGCCAAAACCGGCCAGCGCTATTCACAAAAGTCGCAAATTAAATTTCATTATTTTTTTCATTTTTTATCTCAAAAACATAGGTTATGACCCCTCTTTGGAACAAGCTTGTTCCAATGAGGGGTCATAACCTATGTTTTTGAGACAAAAAATGAAAAAAATTAGTTATTCAAGGATTTTGTTTGCAAGTGTCATCTGCTTTTCATGTTAGGTTAAGGGTTAAGACTTTACCTATACTTTTAGATATGTTTGTTCATTAAATAATTATGAATGAAGTCTCATTACAGCTGTAGTATTATGTTTGTGTTGCTAGTTCCACAAACTTTTTATGTCTTGATGTTTTCAATGCAAATTAAATACTTATTGATTGTAATATCTATAGCTGTGTCACAAAAGAACATCTATTTTTTGTGAGTGAAGATGTGTCACATTAAATCAGTGGTAGTCTGCATGCAAATGCCGCGAAAAGTGGGTAAAACAAAAGTCCATAGCAGTGTCAGATTCCATAGAGAATTTGAATGGTGGCCTAAGAGATTGGTTTTGCTTGTGAAGTCTTCTGTTACTTGTCACTGGTTTTGGTTGGGTTCTTGGCTTTTCTGAAGACTTATGTTACTACTTATCACTGGTTTTGTTTGAATGCTCAGCTTTTCTGCTTGTAAACCTGTCCAACAATTGGTCACAGAACAGTATGTCAAACTTATGGAATGATCATTTTAAGATCATTTTTGTGCATGGGACAGGGCAGGTGAGGCCATTCGGTTGTACTGATTCTTTGCTAGAAGACCTTGGGCTATTTAAAAAATAAAACCCCTTCATTACTGGAAATCTGAATCACTCTATTTTTCGTAACCTTGAAATCACTTCATTGGCACTATTTTGCCCTTGTCAGACTAAAAATGTAACCATCTATGTCTGTTTGACAGAGCTGAGTGAGCTCTAAAGTGGATCAGAAATCTTAAGAGCTGAAAACATTGTTTTTCGTAATAATTCCAACTAAGACTAGATTGTGGATTAACAGAAAAAACCCATCTCCCTCATCATGAAATTCAAAGAAAATAACATGAGAAACAAGAAGATTGTTTTAACTCTTTCAACACGAGCGGCTGCTTTTCTGGTCCAGGAACATGATACGTCATAATTTCATTAAGTAGAATGGCTACTGAGTTAACGTGTGTGGTAGAGCAATTAATATTTCAACGTGCAGCCTGAAGGCTGCACGTTGAATTCAGGCTGCACATTGAATTCAGGCTGCACATTGAAAATAGTAATTGCTCTACCGCCAAATAATGGATATGGACTCTGCCAATTTCTGCCATTTACTGGCATGAAAGATACCACCAGTGTTGAAAGGGTTAATAGTCCTCATGTGTGCTTGTGTATGAAGTATTGGTACTATGATAAAGTAATGATATTCTTAGCATGTGCTTCATATTCATCTAGAAGGATATTGATAATACTGATGTTTTCAGTTTATACATTATTCTAACAACCAGAGAAATCTGGCATTGTACCAGTTTGGCCTTTTAAAAAAAATATCTTGTTTCTCAATCAATATTTCCTCAATTTTTTGATGAAGAGTGGGAGAAAGGGGGATTTTTTTTAAAAATCAATGTTTTTAGCATAGACTTTCTCCTACTGCAGTTGCAAAGTTAAACGAGTTTATCTTGTTTGACAGAACTCTGTTAGCCCTTTCAAACAAGATATGGTAGGTTGGATTTTAGCCCAACAAGTGTAAAATAGTGCCCTAAAGAGACTTCCTGGTAAAAAAAGAGTGATGAGTCAGATTTTCAAGGAAGGTGCCCAAGAAAGAAGAAGGTATAAACTCTTAATGAAATTTGAGATGGAATTACAGGACTGAACTGGTTTGAAATGAACTAGTATTTGCTAGACAGATCATTTTGCCCTTGCCATTGATAAAGAATTGCAGGTTGGAAAAAAAATGTGTAAAGTGTGTTTAAAAGGTTGAGGAAAAGAGAAAAATTGGCTAATATGTTCCTACCAACTTTTATGTTGAGCTGCTGTTTCACTACACTCAAAAGAAAATAAACTGATGGAACAGGGGGCACCTAAATATCAAGATAAGAGGAATTTTTCAAATGAAATGACTACATTTGTTCCAAGTTTTTCCATCACTTTTTTTTGGCTCAAAAGAAATAATCTTTGCTTTATTTTTCTCCAGGCTCCAGATTTGTCACAGTTTGGAACAGCCAAGA
This sequence comes from Pictodentalium vernedei, assembly GCA_031216915.1. Classification (NCBI taxonomy): domain Eukaryota; kingdom Metazoa; phylum Mollusca; class Scaphopoda; order Dentaliida; family Dentaliidae; genus Pictodentalium; species Pictodentalium vernedei. Next base: position 309,191,729 of record CM062292.1, on the reverse strand, counting down.
AACCAATGAGAGTTTTATCTCTTTTTGATGGCATTGGTACCGGTATGCAATAAATAAATAATATATTATTGCCATTAATACATGAAGGGCTTCAAATATAACTGGAGTATCCTTCTCGCTATTTATTATGGGGGGTCATTGTACAAAAGATTTAGATCACAGCAGAGACCAGCCGACAGGGCGACTTGAGTGCAGAATTCATCTTGACTCAGCAAACTTCGTTGTTTAGTCAATAAAAAGCAATTCTGAAGTAGCCTTGTGAAAATTCAGTGTACCTTGAAATTAGGTGAATTTTGCACAGAATTTTAAAAAATAGCCATCTAGAAGACATTTTGTTCGAAGTATTAAATGATGTTTGATCTTATTCATACAATATTCATAATAAATGAAAATAACAGAAAAGACAAAATAAAGGGTTTGGGTTCACAAGCCCAGCACATTGAAAAAACCCCGTGCACAGTGCAATTTATTCAAATTATTGACTGGATGGAAATGCATCCACCTGTCAATTGCAACCAACATTCAAACTAAGACTGAAGTAATAATTTTTAAATGTAATAAGCTACTAATTCCATAATATGGTGCAGTCACACATAATGTTTAGGTTAACCTCCACTGAGAAACACAATTTATTCTGACCACAACAGAAAATCCCATTATTAAAAATAGATCACTCATTTAAGTAATGGTGAGGTCACATGTTGGTTAAACTTTAAAGGCTGGGCAAAAGATTTCCAGTGACTTTGGACCTCTGCTACTTCGGACCAAGTAACCTCAGCCTATTTTAGTGACTTTGGTCCAAAAAATCTGTTTGTGACTTTGGACCACATAAAGTTATTTTGGACCAAATAATTTTATTAGCTCAACTTGACAAAGTCAAGCTGAGCTATTGCCATCACTTCTCGTCCATCGGCGTACGTACGTACTTCCTCAATTTTCTTTGGCACACTGCACAGGTCACATTTATGATCAGATCGCTTTGAAACTTGGTATGCTTGTTGAGGGTGACCTCTAGATGGGATCGATTTTCTTCTATTTCTGTCAAAAAATGTTGCTGCAGGCAACGGCCTTTGAACTTAGTTTAGTCAGACCTCAATATTTCCCTTTGACACACCCTACAGGGCACATTTATAATCAGATTTCTTTGAAACCTGGTATGCTTATTTGGGGTGATCTCCAGATTGGAGCTATTGATTTTCTTCCATTTCCGGCAAAAAATGTTGCCGCTGGCAACAAGCTTTGAACTTAGTTTAGTCAGGCATCAATATATTCCTTTAGCAAACCCTACAGGACACATTTATGATCGGATCGGTTTGAAACTTGGTATGCTTGTTTGGGATTACCTCTAGATGGGAGCTATCGATTATCTTCCATTTCCGTCAAAAAATGTTGCTGCTGGCAATGACCTTTGATGAACTTAGTGCACTTATGCATCAGTATTTCCCTTTGGCACTCCCTGCAGGTCACATTTATAATCGGATCAATTTGAAACTTGGTATGCTTGTTTGGGATGATCTCTAGATGGGAGCTATCTATCGATTTTCTTCCATTTCTGTCAAAAATAGTTGCCGTTGGCAATGACTGTTGAAGTTAGTATAGTCAGGTATCAGTATATTCCTCTGGCATGCCCTACAGGGCACATTTATGATAGGATCGCTTGAAACTTGGTATGCATGTTCTGGGTGGCTTATGGATGTTAGCTGTTGATTTCTTTTCATTTCCATAAAAATTATTGTTGTTGGCACCAGCCTTTGGACTTTGTGCATTTTTGTAGCAACTTATCCCTTTTGCACTGTCTACAGGGTATATTTTTGAATTTCCATAAAAAAGATAAAAAGGCCATTGCCACCATCCAGGCCCGTCAAATTTAGTGCATTTGTGCATTAACATCTTCCTTTGTCATGCCTCAGAGGGCACATTCATTATCCGGTTGTTTTGAAACTTCATATGCTTATTTGGGGTGACAGAGATAGGAGCTATCGATTTTCTTTCCATTTCTATAAAAAACTGTGGCTTTCAGCAACAATCTTTGAATCTATTGCATTTGTGCATTTTTTGACATGACCTACAGGGCACATTTATTGTAGAATTGTTTTTGGACTCTGCATGATCATTAGGCGAAACATCTACATGTAGATTCATTTCTGTGAAAAAAGTTGCCATTTACAATGACCTCCGAACTTACTGCATTTGTGTAATCAACATTCTTCCTTGAGCCATCCTTACAGTTTACATTTAAAACGCATGGATTACTCTGACATTTGGCACACACAGTGCTGTTATGTTGAAATTTCACCAAATAACATTGGAACCAATATCTTCAGATTTACCATTTCAAGTTTGTCAAGTTGAGCTACAGTGTCATTGACACTTTAATTTTTTAAAAATCATGATTAGCTGTTTTAATTTTGTTTTTGAAACTCAAAATATTCATACATTGTTTGTACTACTCTTTTGTTCTTATAATATTGATGAATACTGATAAAAATTTAATTCCTGAGTACCTGTTAACATGTTCAGAATGTTGTTGGAAAAACGAAGCCATCATCAAAGGAATTGTCAGTGAGATCGATTGATAAAAATGGGCCATTATGATTTCTTGTGATCCAATATAATGAGTGTACCAAAGATCAAACGACCTTCAAGATTAAACATATACGTTCATGTTCGAAAGATTATATAAAAATATGCGTATTGTTGATTTAACCATTAAAGTAAGGGTAAATCACAAGGTATGATATGAAGTGGAGCTCTTGACCAACATGCTCAGGGTTCGGTCTTGAGACCACTCCTGTTCATTATTTATGTAAATGATATCCACAAAGTGGGTGAGAACCAGGTTGAAATCTCACAGTTTTCTGATGGCAAAGGACTCAATGCTGCTAGTAGGACTTGTAACATCATCGACGCAGACTTCAAGATGCCCTAGATCACCTAGTGGACTGGTGCGCATCATGCTCAACTCTAATAAAACACAAAACTAATCCTAAAAAAACCTTCCTAGTGCTACTCATCAACTCATACTTCTATAACAGCAAACATAAAACTTGCAATGAGGCTAAATTTTTTAGATAACTATCGACAGGAAACTAACCCCAAACACCCACATTTTCAATACTGTAACCCGAGCCAATAAAAGAATCAGTCACCTAAAAAGCATAAGAGGAAAAGTTTGGGGACCAACAATAACACCCTATTAAAACTCAACAAATCATTGATCCAACCAGTCCTTGAATAATAAAAAATCACAGTACAACAAACTTTACCAAACTCTTAACGCATTTAAAACCAAGCCCCACGATGAACATCAACCACCACCATCCACGAGTGGGCCAACATTGAGATGTTAGAAAAGCGATTTAACCCTTTACCTAACATGAAAAGCAGACAACACTTGCAAACAAAATTCTTAAATAACTTTTTTGCTCACCTTGACGAAGTCGAGCTGAGCTTGTCTAATCACTCTCAGTCCGTCGCCCATCAACACCATGTTTTGGACTTCTCCTCCAAAACCACTGGGCCAAGTGAAAGTTTGCGCAAGTGATGGTCCCGCAGGGGCATTGCACTTTTGTTCAACTCCACATGCCCATTCCCATATGGAGGGGGGTGATGGAAAATGCTCCAATTTTTTTTTTAAAAGCCTTCTTCTCATGACCAGTGGGTACAATGACTTGATATTTGGGATGGAGCTTCATTTTGGGGTGTATAATCAAGTTTGTTTAAATGAAGTTTGTGGAGCAATATTTGCCTTTGTAATGGGGGGGGGGGGGGAGGAATGATGGCAAGATTTTTAGTCCCTCCAAAATTTTAACGAAATTTGGTATGTGGTATTATTGGGTCATAAGTATTTGACACGTGAAAAAAAAATCTTCCTGTGGAAACCCAACGAGCTAAAAATAGAAATATTTTCAAACTCCCATGTTCCCCAAACCACACAGAACAGAGAATTGTTATTTGGTATGAAACATCAGGAGAATTGAATGGTAAAAAAAAATTGCCATCAGTTGTGTCAGGGTGTTCTGTAGGTAGGGGGGGGGGGGGGGGAGGCTTCGCAAAAAATGCTTAGCATATTTGCGAATATTAAAAAAAAAATTTTCTCCAGAACCAATGATCAGAATCTTACGGTATTTGGTATACAGCATCCATTGGGGGGTCGATACAGGTTTGTTAAAATGAAGCCCCTTGGTTCATATTTAGGCTCAGTACAGGAGCCTGAATTTTTAACTTGGGGCAATATGGGGAATAATCTTTAAAAATCTTTTTCTTCAGAACCACCAGTTAGAATCTTTTAATGTTTGGCATACAACATTGTTATGAGGGTCAGGTTCAAGATTGTTCAAAATCAAGTCCCTCGGTTAATATTTGGGCTTCATATGGGGAATAGTCTTTAAAATATCTTCGTCTTCAGATCCAGCAGTTAGAATGCTTTCATATTTGGTATCCAGTATTTCTTGGGGGGGGGGGGGGGGGGGGGGGCAAATTCAAATTGGGTCCCCAGGTTCATATTTGGGCTCTCTATGGTAGCCCAAATCTTTAACTTGGAGCAATGTGAGGAAATTTCTTTAAAAATCTTCTTCAGATCTACCAGTCAGATTGCTTTTATATTTGGGATACAACATCTCTGGGGGGGGGGGGGGGTCAGGGTCAGATTAAAGTTTGTTCTCTATCTCTATGATAGCCCAAATTTTTACTTAGTGCAATATAAGGAAATTTCTTTAAAAATCTTCTTCAGATCCACCTGTTAGAATGCTTTCGTATTTGGTATCCCACTTCTCTGGGAGGTGGGGGGGGGGGGAGGTCAGATTCAAATTTGTTCAAATCAGGTGCCTGGATTAATATATGGGCTCCCGTATGGTAGTCCGAATTTTAACTGAGTGAAATATGAGGAAATGTCTTCAAAACTCAGGTTCACTAGTCAGAATGCTTTCATATTTGATACACAACATCTCTAGGGGGGTCAGATTTAAGTTTGTTTAAAATGGGTCCTTGGGTTAATATCTGATCTCCCTATGGTAGCCGGAATTGGCCATGTAGCTGAAGAATTAGAAGTTTGTATACACCCCGCAGCAAATGGGGAGGGGGGGGGGGGGTATACTGGAATCACCTTGTCCACCCATCCGTAGACATAATTTTGTCCGGATATTTTCTCAAACGCTTATGGACCATTGTCATCTAAATTTGGTAGACATAATTTTGTCCGGATATTTTCTCAAATGCTTATGGACCATTGTCATCGAAATTTGGTATGAATGTTCACCACCATGGGCACCTGTTTACCTGTGATTATAGTTCCAGTCGGACTATTTTTGCCAGAGTTATGCCCCTTTTTCACATCTTAGAATGCTAGAATTTTGTCCAGAGCTTTTCTGAGATGTTTATGGGTTGATCGCTTTGAAACTTGGAATGGGTATTCACTACCATGGGAACCTGTGCACCAGCAATTATAGTTTTGATCAGAATTTTTTGCCAGAGTTATGCCCCCTTTTGTCTTGGAATAATTAATTTTGTCCGGAGATTTCCTTGGATGTTTATGGGTCGATTCCTTTGAAACTTGGTATAAATGTTCACTACCATGGGAACCTGCGCACCAGCAATTGTAGTTTTGATCAGAATTTTTTTGCTGAAGTTATGACCCTTTTTGTCTTCGAATGCTTGAATTTTGTCCAGAGATTTTCGTGGATGTTTATTGTTTGATTCTGTTGAAACTTGGTATGGATGTTCACCACTATGGGAACCTGTGCATCAGAAATTATAGTTTTGATCGGACATTTGTTTGCCAGAGTTATGCCCCTTTTTGTCTTAGAATAATTAATTTTGTCCGGAGATTTTCTCGGTTGTTTATGGGTCAATTCCTTTGAAACTTGGTATGGATGTTCACTATTATAGGAACCTGTGCACCAGCAATTATAATTTTGATCAGCACTTATTTTGCCAGAGTTATGGCACTTTTCGTCTTAGAATTTCTGAATTTTGTCCAGAGATTTTCTCGGATGTTTATGGGTTGATTCCTTTGAAACTTGGTATGGATGTTCACTGTTCACTACCATGGGAACCTGTGCACCTGTGATTATAGTTATGATCACACTTTTTTTGCCAAAGTTGTGCCCTGCTTCGTCTTAGAATAGTCATGGCAGTGTGGACATCGGGGGTATTGACTGGCCCATCTGGGACAGTCACACCTTTAGTTTATTAAGTGCCCTCTAGAGGTGTGTAACTAAGATTAATCCACATAGGTTGTATCAAGGGCCTCCATAGGGGAGCTCCACTTTTTACATTATGATTAACTGTTGACAATGGAGATTGATTGCTTAATGTAGATTCATTCTTGCCCTCTGTTTATATTGGGTTGTGTTTAAGGGGAGTGCTTTAGGCCCAGTGGGACATATTGTTGTTTTTTTTCATTTTTTGTGTCAAAAACCTAGCTTATGATCCCTCATTGGAACAAGCTCTTTCCAGTGAGGAGTCATAGGCTATGTTTTGAGACAAAAAACTGAGAAAATAATGAAACATTGTTGGTAATTTTTGTGAGTAGCGCTTGCCGGTTTTGAACGTTATCTTGGGTAAAGGATTTAAAGACAGCATGGATAAAACTTAACAGGCCTAAAGACACTGAGCTCATTTCTGAACTAAATGAGTACTGAAAGAATAATCTGAAGGTAAAACACCCCAACAATCAGTCTCGGCTCAGAAACCTCAGTCCGTCCATAACAATGCTAACCACTGTCACATACAATTCTACAAGACTGCTGACTCCTACACAACCAACAAACTCACACACTTGCGGCAGAGTGGTAACTCTATCTACAGCAAATTGCAATTTTTAACAATTGCATTCACCTGCAACATCACTGACTACAGACAAATACAAACATACAAAAAAAACCTAGATTGGATGTGGACAGGCAAAAAATACCTGCTGCATAAACTCTGTTCACCGCACTCCCCCAAATAGATGCCAGCATCATTGTTGCAGGGTGCCAGTCTCATAGTTTGACCCTGTACCAAACAACACTCCACTAATACCACCATTTCCCACAAATTTGGTACAAACTGAGAAATGAATCATCAGTTGATGAAAAATTGCCACCAAATGACGACATTGCTCAAAACACCATAGCGCCAAAATTTCAAATACTAAAGTCAGCTTATGTTCATGGTCAGGACAAATTAATTGATGACATGGGCTACTGTTATATATTCAAAAGGAAGACATTAAAAGTCAGAAGTCACGAAACTGGCCCGAAGTCACTGTGGTCCAAAATTGCAGCGGTCCAAAGTCACTGGATCCCTCTGTCAGTTACCTTATAGCAGGAGTTAATTCGCCCCTAAGCAGAAATAAAAAGAGGAATCCTACAAGTATTTGTTTCCACCATTTTTAGCTCACCTGAGCAGCGAAGCTCAAAGGGAGCTTTACTGATCACGCCGTCCGTCGTCCATCGTAAACTTTACAAAACTGACTTCTCTTCCAAAACCACTAGCCCAATTTTATTCATATGTTGGGTAAATGTTTATTACCTAATGCCGATTCAGATTTGTTCAAATGAAGTTGCCCCTCTCCCTGGGTGGTTCCACGCCCCCAAGGGGCACCAAAATCTTTAAAAAACTTCTCGTGATCCAGCAGTAGCAGAGACTTGATATTTGGTGTGCAGCTTCCTTTTGAGGTGTAGACTCAGATTTGTTCAAGAGAAGTTCGAGGAGCTATATTTGCTAAGGCTGTCACGAATGATCGAAAAATCGATCAACTGTCGATTGAGGTCATAATCGACGATATATTTCAATGATCGATTATTTGACTGGACATGTGCTGTCATACTACCTTTTTGTTAAACAAAGGGGATATATTGATTCACATGCTATTGTTTGACATAAAGGACCTATTTCAACAACAAATGATGTGTGTGTGAACAGGGTTAAAACATAAAACCAATATATAGCTTCAAGTCGCGGCACCAGGCGAGTTAAAGTTAGCCGAAACCCAGTCATCATCGTATGCATGATCACTCATTTGAATTTGACCCTAGCTTTCAAAGTGTTCAAGTGTCAAACACCAATAAATAAATGAGTAAAACAATAAAATAAATCCCTGGAAAGATTGAGCCTCCAAGGGAAAGTATTTTCACACTGAACAGGGGCTGAATCATTATCATTCATGGGCCAAACTTGCCGATTCCAGCATCACTGGCTCACTGCCATAACAATTTAACAAAAATAACATAACACTCAATGATGCCTTACTGTCAATGGCTACATTGTATTCCTTGTCAATAAGGCATCGTCAAGTGTTGAGTTGTTTTTGTTTTTATCAATTTGATGCTTGATCATCAATTTTAACTTACGGAAAGTAAAGAGGGAAAAACTTTGAAATGCCATGTTATTTTTAAAGTATGATGATTTATTTTGTTCTCTGACATATCGCAACCGGAAGTTTCATTTCCACGTGTAAAGCTTTGTTGACTTGACATTCCCTAAGGCTAAATTCATAATCATTACAAATTGAGCGCGGATGGGGCCATCAGTGAGTTTAGTATGCATTTTCTATGATTTGAAATTTGAATCTATGCGATGTAGATTCTGTTTTGTCAAATTTTTCAAGGTTTGGTGTTCGCTTGCTTCATTTACGATTTGGATATTTTAATTTTTAATCCTTCCCAAGTTATATCATAGACGAAGTCCTAGGAAACAAGACAGAAATATTAACCATAAATAATCGAATAACCGTTGATTTTTATGACAAAATAATCGATTATGAAAATTCAAAATCGTGACAGCCTTAATATTTGCCTTCGTTATGGGAGGGGCAAGAATGTTTGCCCCGCACAAAATTTCTATTTTCCAAACCGAGAGGCAGATTTGAACCAAATTTTATATGAGGGCCTATTGGGTCATAAGTACTTAATTTATGCCAAAATTGATTTTCCCGTCACCCCATGGGAACTGCAGGAGCTAAAAATATAAAAAAAATTAAAACACCCATATCTCCAAAACTACACGGCGCTGAGAATTCTTATTCAGTGTGAAGCTTCCTTAGGACCAACAGAATGGAATGGTAAAAAAAAAATTGCTATTGGTTTTATCATGGGTTACTTTTGGGGAGGGGGAAGGGGTGGGGGGGGCTTTGAAAAAGTGCGGAGTCAGCATTTTTTAACACTGTGGGTAATGGGAAAAACATTTAAGACTACTTTTCTCAAAAAAAACTGCTTCAAAAGCTTTCAAATTTCACATATAACATCTTTGGAAGATTGTTTCATATGTTTATTGAAATCATTTCCCTGGGTCCATATTTGGGCTCTCTTTGGGAGACCAAATGTTTAAATTAGTGCAGTAATAGGAATATTCTTAAAGAATCTTCTTCTTCAGATCTCCCAATAAGAATCTTTTGATATTTGTTATGCAGCATGCTTAGGGGGGTGAGAGTCAAGTTTGTTCAAGCCAAGTCCCTGGGTTCATATTTGGGCTCACTGTGGGGGCCTGAATTATAACTTAGTTAAAAATGAGGAATTTTCTTTAAAAATCTTCTTCTTCAGATCCAGCAGTCGGAATGTTTTGATATTTGGTTTGTAGCATCCTTAGGGGGTGAGATTCAAGTTTGTTCAAGCCATGTCCCCAGATCCATATTTGGGCTCACTGTGGGAGCTCGAATTGTAACTTAGTTCAAAATGAGGAATTTTCTTAAAAAAATTTTTTCAGATCCAGCAGTCGGAATGTTTTGATATTTGGTGTGCAGCATTCTTAGGGGGGTGTGATTCAAGTTTGTTAGGCATTAACAGTGAGCCCAAATATGAACCCAGGGACTTGGCTTGAACATTGCAATTTTGGATTGTTTTTAGTTGACGTCCCAGTACAAATGTGATTGTTTTGAAAGTTATGAACTGTTTGCAATATGATTGTATCTGCTTTAGTTACATTTGGCTGGAAGCAGTCTGCTGAGACAACAGGAAAACATTTTGTTGCTATGATGACAGATACAATATGGTTTCTGGATGTGCATACAGACAAGTTCACTGCTCGCAGCATCCATCTTCCAGAAATGTTTAAAAAATTCAGGGGATATAATGTTCATCACAAACAACAAAAATCATTACAAATAGATTTATGTGAATTGAAGTGTATCACAAACAAACTTCTTTTGCTTGTTGATAAGCCATACTTGAAACAAAAAGAATGGAATGAAAAGCATGAAAACATCATCACTGTCATAGATGGCTTGAATAAGTATCAGAAATATCTAGAAGAAAAAGCTGAGAAAATAGTTGAAAATCATTCTCAACCAGATGCCAATATTGGAACTGACAATTTTGATATTCTTGTTGCAAAAGCCCTCTGTTGTGAAAAAAATGACCACTTCATTGGTCTGAGTGATAAAATGAAGGAGACTGACTATTACACACCTATTCACCTTGAACTGGCACCTTCAAATGTGAGTCAGTGGCAATATTTTTTTGACTCACCATCCAATAACGTTGAATCAAAATGTGTTCATTTCTTAGTGTCTTTCCACAACAATGTTGGAACATTTCACTTCATATGGAAGATTCCTGAAGAGGATACTGAAAGCAAAGTTATGACTACATCTTCTCATGTGGCTGAAAAACTGATAAAGGATCTCCCAAAGTTTGAAAGAGCTTTTCAGAAAAGAATCTTTATGCAAGACTGTGGCCTTATGCTAGATGTTTAACCAATGTGTCTGCGCTATCTGTATCAGATCCTGACAGGGGACTGTTCAGCTGCACATGATTTGAACCAAACAGTTGTTGATGAAAAAGTTAAACTGGCCTTCACTTTGGAGGGCCCAGACATTATTTGTGATCTTCTTGAACATAACCCTGGGAGGGTAACAAAGTATACTGCCTTTTTGAAAAGTGTAAAGAATACATAAATGCTTTGATAGAAGAAGCTGTTGATGAACGTCGCCACAATCAGATAACTCATTTGGAAAAGGCTATTTCTGTTCGTGATTTGTTTGATGAGGCGGCAAAAATGTGTGATTCTGAAACAAATATACCAAGCTTCATGACTTACCAAAATCTCATTAGTACCTAGTGTCTGCCTTGTAACCGACATTCCAGAGAACATCAGTGGTACTTTCTACCATGGGCAAGTGTTTGTTGGTTTAAAGGATATCCTGCAACCGTCCAATCCCATTCAGCATGCAACTGAGTTAAGTGATATCTAGTGGTGAAATTAAGCCCATGCTCGTGGTCCTGATCACAGGAACACATTCTTGAAGGTACAGATTTGTCTGATTTGCATATTTCTTAGCCTTGGCTTGGGTCTGTTAGTTGCTGTTAGTACAGCACCTAATGCTTCTTGGCGAAATCCTGCTGAGAGAGTGATGTCTTCATTAAATCCTGTGCTAAACACTGTTGGTGTTATCAGACAAAAATGAGTGATTCCAGTGAGCAAAAAATGAAACAAGCAAATACAATATCTACTGTCAGAAATGTTTTAGAGGATGCTACTGTAGCATCTGAGTATAGAGAGTGTACCCTGTAAATACCCTTCTAAAATCTCTATTTCACATCAAGGGAAAATATTTCAAAAATTTTGAGCCTGCAACAAACACCTCCATGCATAAATTATTTGAAAAGATCCATAAGTTTGACCAAAATGTTACTGAAGATCATCATTTTCAATCAAAGGTTAAAAATTTACCAGAGCTCAATACATTCCTTGAGCATTGTACTGAAAGTGTTCATTACATGTTTCAGATAAAAAAGTGTGGCCTGTCAACTTGTAAAATTTGCTCTGCTCCAAAGCTTCCAGTCAGTGAATTCAAGAAATTACCCTTCCTACCCTACCCGGAACCAAAAGAGGGGGATGAAACTCATTACAAGTCATTTGATAATCTTTATGGGGAAACAACGTCAGGTAAATATCGTCCTTCCGTCAGGGCAAATGCCAAGCAATCTAAAATAAAGCTTCCATTCAACCCCTCGGCTCAAACTGCCAAGATTGTGAAGCGAGTGGTTAAATGTTCAGAATGTGATAAAAATTGTGTTATATATTCAGCCAAAACTATTGAAAAGCATGATCTTGTCTGTTTGGACCGTATTTTGGGATTATATTCTTATTCATGTGGGTCATCTTTACAGGAATTAAAACGTGAAGGAAACACAAAACTGAATGCTCTTCTGGATAAGGTGTATGTTAAGCCAGGTCTTTTTTGTACATCAGATATTGAGACTGCCTATTTCAGTTCATGTGTCTTCCATGACATCTGTTCAGAATGTGGTTCTGAATCACTGAATAAGGTCAAGAGGGTTTATCCAATTTGTTCTGAGTGCCATGCCTCAAAAAATGCTCCATCAAAAAGAAAAAGAAATTTCTTTGAAGAAAAAAAAATAAGAAGGGAAAATCTAAATGAATGTGCATCAGAATTTGATTAACCCTTTACCCAACGCAACATTTTTAGTCGAGTTTTGACGAAGTCAAACTTGACTTATAGTTTGATGAAATGACGGGCGGGCGTAAACAATTGGTTTCCAGGCAATAACTTTAGTTCTATTTGATGCACCTTTACCAAATTTATACCAGAGGTTACCCTATAGGAAAGGAAGACACCTATCGATTTCAGAGTCTCACGCCCCAAGGTCACTGTTACTATAAATAGAATATTTTGTGAGAAATTGGTTTCCGGGCAATAACTTTAGTTCTATTTGACAAACCTTTACCAAACTTGTACCAGAGGTTACCCTACAGGAAGGGAAGACACCTATTGATTTTGGTTGAGCTTGGTGCTTCATCAATAAAAATTTCACTTGGTGCCCTTGCATAGCAACGTGAATTGTCACCGTGTGCAAATGCCCACGTCGCAGAAATTGACCAATCCACGATGACCGTTCTGTAGCACAACGATATAAATGCAAAACAATTCACCCCTGCATTCCATCCTGTTCTATGTGCCAACAGACACATAGGACAGAATGGAATTCAGGGGTGAGTTATGTTGCATTGGTGTACATGTACCTCAGGGACTGGTGGGTCAACATAAGTCACCTAACTCAATGTGTTGTTTCAATCATGCTTTAGTTTTCTTTAAATAATTTCTGTACTTTCATCAAAATCATGATGATATCATGATTTTGATGAAAGTCCAGAAATTATTTTGAAAGGTCCTCGAAAATTCCTGGGAACGGTCTTTAGATTTTTTTTCATCCTTGAGAAAATAAAGCCTGACTAGTGATTTGATATGAAAAAAGAAACAAAAACTTTGAATGTCAAATTGTCACATTTGTGTGGGTATACTCCCCCTCTGTGAATACAGGTGGTACATGTAGTGAGCCACTTCCCATGTACATGTGGTGTGCATCCTAAGATACAGGTAAGAAGCTTTATAGACTGACAATTTTGTATACTGGGCTTTATCTTCTGTACTGATAAATTGATGACAAATCATAACAATGTTGTATGTTTTATTTTCAAAATAAAAATCAGATGTTGAATCTAGCAGATGTTTTCCAGTTTTATTTCACAGGTTGAACATTCTGACTGCTTTCCTTAACGCTAGCTTCATCTGTATAAATAAACCTTCATCTTGAATTGGTTCCCGATCTTTATCTGTATGGGCTTATTGAAAACATGATCACTTCTATATTAAAAATGCACTCAGCATGTAGTCCTCATATTATGTCTCCCCTTCCCAGAAGGGAGACATATTGTTTTAGTGCATATTCTTCTTCTTCTTCTTCTCATACAAACTTTGTCCGGGCCATAAAATTTTTGTCTTTTGACCTACACCTTAGATACTTTGGCATGTGGATGTATCACCATGAGCCGGTGTGCAGTGTACCATAGTGATCTTCATGTGACCTTGACCTTTGACCTGAAGGTCAGATTTATGTTTTTTTTAAGGGTCACCTAACCCAATGTGTTGTTTCAATCATGCTTTAGTTTTTCTTTAAATAATTTCTGTACTTTCATCAAAATCATGATGATATCATGATTTTGATGAAAGTACAGAAATTATTTTGAAAGGTCCTTGAAAATTCCTGGGAACGGTCTTTGGATTTTTTTCATCCTTGAGAAAATAAAGCCTGACTAGTGATTTGATATGAAAAAAGAAACAAAAACTTTGAATGTCAAATTGTCACATTTGTGTGGGTATACTCCCCCTCTGTGAATACAGGTGGTACATGTAGTGAGCCACTTCCCATGTACATGTGGTGTGCATCCTAAGATACAGGTAAGAAGCTTTATAGACTGACAATTTTGTATACAGGGCTTTATCTTCTGTACTGATAATTGATGACAAATCATAACAATGTTGTATGTTTTATTTTCAAAATAAAAATCAGATGTTGAATCTAACAGATGTTTTCCAGTTTTATTTCACAGGTTGAACATTCTGACTGCTTTTCTTAACGCTAGCTTCATCTGTATAAATAAACCTTCATCTTGAATTGGTTCCCGATCTTTATCTGTGTTTGAAATCTTTTGATGTATGGGCTTATTGAAAACATGATCACTTCTATATTAAAAATGCACTCAGCATGTAGTCCTCATATTATGTCTCCCCTTCCCAGAAGGGAGACATATTGTTTTAGTGCATATTCTTCTTCTTCTTCTTCTTCTTCTTCTTCTTCTTCTCATACAAACTCTGTCCGGGCCATAACTTTTTGTCTTTTGACCTACACCTTAGATACTTTGGCATGTGGATGTATCACCATGAGCCGGTGTGCAGTGTACCATAGTGACATTCATGTGACCTTGACCTTTGACCTGAAGGTCAAATTTATGTACCGTATTTACTCTATGTATTGATACACTTTATGTATTGATACACCCTACTTTTCCCCCAAAAATATTTTTCAAAACCGCTCTAATAATTGAGACGGGTCAAAAATTATTTTTCTAAGTATTGATTCACCCAGAATAAGGACGTCTGCTATGTGGTTGTACATTTGGTTGAGATATGTTTTTGAATGAAACTGTACTATACATTGCCTTGTATATTGTTATATGTATATTGTTAAAATATATATTGACTGTTCTTGTATCAATACCCCGTTGTGACGAAAAACAATTTTTCGTCACAGTTTTGTTGTGAACTTTGAATGAAACTGTTTATTTCTGTGTATACTGTATTTGTTCATTAAAAAAAATATTTTGACTGTGTTTCTTATTACTCACGTAAGAGAAGAACTCTACTTATTACAGTTGTCCAAAAGTAAGTATCCAAATGTAAGTATGAGTCCACCGGCATGTTGAAAACAAACATTTTTTTTTTAAGTTTCGATCTGCACAAAGAGTTTATCGACAGTGTTACCAGCAATAAACACTGCGTGCGCATCGAAAGAGAAGAGCATTTGCTTGACAGTTTGGGGTATTACAGAAGAGGAACAAGATTTCAGTTCTACTAATTTATTTATAGCACATCACAATGAAGTACGATACATATAAAATATAAAACATGAATAAGCAGGAATTACCTGAATCACAGACCATAAACTTTGTGTCATAATAACAAAGTTCCATCGTATTCACATTTTGTATTCATTGATGAAATACAGTAATCTCCCTTGAGTTATACATTTTTACAAACTTTCAATTTTTAAAATAAAGTGCAATCCAAATATTTCAGAGTGAGGAGTTGGAACACAGAAAGCATTCCAGAAAATCTTCATATTGATGATAGAGATAAATACGTATTGAACATCTCGCAGTCATTATTATTTGTATTATTAATACATAGCTATTACTGAACACAACACCTCAAAAATTCTCCCAATATATTTCAATACAAACAATCGCCATGTGACATGCACGTGGGTGTTATCACCAGAGAAGGAAAAAATAGAGAATTATTCTTGCATTTATCGCACAACTTTCAGTGAGGTGTTGTGAGACAAGTGCAACAAAAATGCTTCATTTTTTGCTTCACGGATAATGACAGCCCGTACACACTGTTGAATATGCGTAACCATTAAAATAATCTGTAATGGCTGCCCCCCCCCCCCCCCCCCCCCCCCCCCACCACCACTTCTCATCACAAAAAAATAAAAAAAATAACTTTGGAGACATGTTAATTTAACCCGTGGGTGTTATTACCAGAGAAGGAAAAAATAGAGAATTATTCTTGCATTTATCGCACAATTTTCAGTGAGGCGTTGTGGGACAAGTGCAAGAAAAATGCTTCATTTTTGGCTTCACGGATAATGACAGCCCGTACACACTGTTGAATATGCGTAACCATTAAAATAATCTGTAATGGCTGCCCTCCCCCTACCCCACCACCACTTCTCATCACAAAAAAATTAAAAAAATAACTTTGGAGACATGTTAATTTAACCCGTGGGTGTTATTACCAGAGAAGGAAAAAATAGAGAATTATTCTTGCATTTATCGCACAATTTTCAGTGAGGCATTGTGGGACAAGTGCAAGAAAAATGCTTCATTTTTGGCTTCACGGATAATGACAGCCCGTACACACTGTTGAATATGCGTAACCATTAAAATAATCTGTAATGGCTGCCCCCCCCCCACCACCACTTCTCATCACAAAAAAATAAAAAAAATAACTTTGGAGACATGTTAATTTAACCCGTGGGTGTTATTACCAGAGAAGGAAAAAACAGAGAATTATTCTTGCATTTATCGCACAATTTTCAGTGAGGCATTGTGGGACAAGTGCAAGAAAAATGCTTCATTTTTGACTTCACGGATAATGACAGCCTGTACACACACACCTAAATAAGCAATAATTTTATTTTATAATTAATTTTCATCAGGCAGTTCATCGTCCGAGTCGAAAAATTCATTCACAGCATCATCCAATGACATCAATTCATCCAAGTCATAGTATGAGTCACATGCATCCTGTAATTCATTTAAACTCTCAAATGGCTTATCAACAGGCTCCCATGGGTGTTGTCGAATAAATTGTCCTCACTACCATTTATATTAACATTTATGCCACACACTTTGAAAGAGCGTCTTATCATGTCTTTCTTTTCCTGCAAAGATTTTATGGCAAAGTCAATCCATTGTACCACATTTTGCTTCGTTGCTGGCTTTATTCTTTCTTCCTTATTTTCTATTATTTTCTTTGTTGAATCATTCATATAATCAGTCCACTTTCTTCGGAGGTCTGCTTTCACTGGTTTATTGATGCTGACATCAAGAGGTTGCAGTTTTGATGTGCATCCACCAGGAATAATTGCTGGTACAATGTTGTTTTTGCGAAGAGCCTTTTTCACACCATCAGTTAAGTGGCCCCTAAAACTGTCCATCACCAGAAGACATCGCTCCTTTTGGGTGTGCTTCTGAAGTATATCTTTAACCCATCGTTGCATTAACTGGTCATCCATCCACCCTTTCTCTTGTACACACACTATCCAGTCTTTAGGAACATCCAATTTGAGTTCACGCTTCCCTTTGAAAATTACCATAGGTGGCAGTACGCTCCCACTACTGGACACAGCTAAAACCAGTGTGAGGTGCCTCTTTTCTGATCCCGTAGAACGCAGGCGAACGGACTTGGCTCCAACTTTGTCAGTTGTTTTGTTCGGGATCAGATCAAAATAAACAGGTGTTTCATCCATGTTTATTATATATTCATCTTCAAATTCATCCTCTAAACGTTTTTCTTTGATGTACCCCAAGAAGTTGGCAGTCTTTTCTTCTAAATCTTTTGGAAGTCGCTGGGCAAGTGAAGTTTTTGACCGTAATGTAAATTCGTGACGCTGCATAAATTTGATGGCCCAACCGTAACTGGCTTTGAACTCTCCTAGCTTTTCCAATTCTGCTTTCTTTACAAGCTCTCTAGCATACGAGCACATGGATTCGATTGAAACAGGCAGCTGCAAATCTCTCTGAACCAAAACCCATTATGCAACTTTGTCATCAATGACCGTTCCATATGATATCGGTCTTCCTGATTTTTTCAAATGTCCAGCTTTGTTCCTTTTTTCGTTTGGGTCGTCAAAATCAATCTTACACCATCTACTAAGTGATGCAGGGTGAAGTTTTAGCTTAGATGCTGCTTTTCGTACCCCAACTTGTCTTGCCAAATCCACAGCTGCTTTCTTCTCTTTTGCGTTCAAAATTCTGTACTTTCCTTTAATAGTGATCTCCGTTTCCTCTTCACTTGGTTTATTCACATTTTTAGGAGGACTTTGGGTGTCTGCGACTTCAGATATTTTTCTTTTTGCCGGCCTTCCAACTGGTCTTTTTACCACTGGCTTCTGTGGGCTTAATTTTACATTTGGTCTCGCTTCCTCTGCTGTCCTGTATTTAACTATAAATCGATCCATGATTGCAAATTGAACTGTTTGTCAATCTGAGGTTGTATTCAGATTTTATAATATTTGAGGGTTTAAAAAAAACAACAAGAAACTCACTTTGATGTTATACTTATTAGCTCACCTGACTGAAAGTCAGGGTGAGCTTTTCTGATCACTTTTCGTCCGTCGTCCGTCGTCCGGCGTGAAGGTGGTGTTTGGGTCTTTTTCTTCCAAACCACTGGCCGCATGTTAATGAAATTTCATGTGAGTAGGGGTTATATAGCGGCATTTTGATTTTTGGGCAAATTAGGTTTCGGCTCATATTGAGCAGAGGGGTGGGGCAAAAATGCTCCAATTCTTAAAAAATCTTCTTCTCAAGAACCAGCAATAGCAGAGACTTGATATTTGGTATGCAGCTTCCTTTTGAGGTGTAGACTCAAGTTTGTTCAAGAGAAGTTTGTAGGTCTATACTTGGCGATGTTATGGGAGGAGCAAAAATTTTGGCCCCACCCCAAATTTCTATTTTTTAAACCAAGAGGCCAATTTGAACCAAATTTTATGTGAGGGCTTATTGGGTCATAAGTACCTAATTTATGCAGAAATTTTTTTTCCTGTAGCCCCGTGGGAACCACAGGAGCTAAAAATAGAAAAAAATTAAAACGCCTATATCTCAAAAACTGCACGGCAGTGAGAATTTTTATTTGGTGTGAAGCTTTCTTGGGACCAACAGAAAGGATTGGTAAAAAAAAATTGCTATCGGTTTTATCATAGGGTACTTTTTCGGGACTCTGAAAAAGTGCTGAGTCAGTATTTTTTAACACAGTAGGCAATGGGAAAAAAATAAAGAATTGTTTTCTTCCAAACCACTGCTCTAAAAGCTTTCATATTT
The DNA here is from genome assembly GCA_031216915.1 of Pictodentalium vernedei. Lineage (NCBI taxonomy): Eukaryota > Metazoa > Mollusca > Scaphopoda > Dentaliida > Dentaliidae > Pictodentalium > Pictodentalium vernedei. The sequence goes on along the minus strand of CM062292.1, from coordinate 309,172,619 downwards.
TACATATAACATCTTTGGAACATTGATTCACATATTTGTAGAAATCAAATTCCTCGGTCCATATTTGGGTTCCCTATGGGAACCCAAATGTTCAAATTAGTGCAATATGAGGGATATATTTTAAAAATCTTCTTCTTCGGATCCACAAATCAGAATCTTTTGATATTTGCTATGCATCATCCTTAGGGGGGTGAGATTGATGTTTGTTCAAGCCAAGTCCCTGAGTTCATATTTGGACTCCCTTTGGGAACCCAAATTGTAACTTAGTGCAATACGAGGTATATTCTTTTAAAATCTTCTTCTTCGCATCCACCGGTCAGAATCTTTTGATATTTGGTATACAGTATGCTTAGGGAGGTGAGATTCAAGTTTGTTCAAGTCAAGTCCTTCGGCTCATATTTGGTCTCCCTGTGGGAGCCCAAATTATAACTTAGTTCAATATGAGGAATATTCTTTAAAAAAAATTTTTTTTTCAGATCCACCAGTCAAAATGTTTTGATATTTGATGTACAGCATTCTTAGGGGCTGAGAGTGAAGTTTGGTAAAGCCAAGTACCTGGGTTCATATTTGGGCTCACTGTGGGAGCCCAAATTATACCAAAATTTTTATTTTCCAAACCAAAAAGTCGATTTGAACCAAATTTGATATGAGGGCTTATTGGGTCATAAGTACCTAATTTATGCCGAAAATTGTTTTCCTGTCCCCCACGGGAACTGCAGGAGCTAAAAAATTTTTTTCTTTTTAAATGCCCATATCTCCAGAACTACATGGCACTGAGAATTTTTATATGGTGTGAAGCTTCCTTAGGACCGGAAGAAAAAAATGGTAAAAATTTTATCATAAGGTTCTTTTCTAGGACTAAAAGTGCCGAGTCATCATTTTTTAACAGTGTAGCTAATGGGAATAACGTTGAAGAATCTTCTTCTCCCAAAACACTGCTTCAGAAGCTTTTATTTTTGGGCTCCCTATGGGAGCCCATGTATAACTTAGTTCAGTATGAGAAATATTCTTAAAAAATCTTTTTTTTCTGTTACTCCTGTCAGAATCTTTTGATATTTGATTTTTGATTTTCTTAGAAGTGGCAAATTGAAGTTTGTTCAAGTTCTGCTTTATTGATAAAATTGGGCCCAGTAGTAACCAATTCCTGCATTGAAAGCCCTGTAAAGTGGGCAGTGATAGGCATAAACGATTGACCAAACCTGATATTATAATTATGCCTCTGTAATGATGTAGCCTTAGAAAGTGACCTTAAATTCCAATAAATAAATAGATAAATTATTGAGTACCCAATATGGGGATCTAACATATGAACACTCTGGGTTACTAAGTAGAGAAAACACTTTTATGTTGAAAAACTGATAATAACCACAAGGCAGAATCCCTTGCTATTTTGGTGATATGACTCTGCCAGTATCAGGTGAGCGCCCTCAGGCCCCGTGGGGCCTCTTGTTTTTATTACTTGCTGAATCCATATCATAGAAAAAGCAAACCGCTTGTGGTGCAAATTTTTCTCAAAACACAAGCAGTAACAGTTTTTTGTTCAACCCTGAGCACGTGATTGTTTTGTTTATATCAGCGGTTCGTTTGATGAGAAAACACCTGTTTCATGGCAGTGATGTGTGATCAAGTACATACAGCCCGGTGTTGTTTTAAATTCCAACAACAAAGGAAAAGGTAACAAACATGATTTATTATATATCAAAGGCGTGGTCTGATTTTTTGGGTCAAAACGTGAATGTATGTTTGAGTGCTATTGACTGGAAAAGTGTGTCGTAGGCGTGTTAAAGTTTCTTGAAAAATGTCAATCAGTGTTGTCACGTCCATTCCCGAGATGTGTACATACATGACCTTTCTCATACCGGTGATCAGCTGTTTCTACATCATGTCGATCTATTTTCCCAAGAATTTTAAGTTTTTCTAATTATTGATACACATCTTTTGGGCATTTAATTCCAATTTCCAAGTATTGAGACAGGTAAAAAAATAATTATTTTAAACTGTATCAATACATAGAGTAAATACGGTACTTCAAATAGGGAATAATTATCCAGACCTGTCTGGACCAGAACTTTTTTGTTTTTTCAGTCAGGCTTTAGATATTTGGCATGTGGATGTATCACCATGAGCCGGTGTGTAGCGTGCCATTGTGACCTTGACCTCAAGGTCTAATTGTCCAGACCAGATTTTTTTTGTTTTTTGACATAGGACTTGGTTATTTGACATGTGGATGTGTCACCATGGGACTGCATGTCGTCTACCTCAATGACCTTCATGTGACCTTGACCTCTGACCTTAAGGTCACATTTATGTACTTCAAATAGGGAATAATTATCCAGACCAGAACTTTTTTGTTTTTTGACCTAGGACTTAGATATTTGACATGTGGATGTATTGCAATTAGACCGCATGTCACATGTAATCATGACCTTCATGTGACCTTGACCTCAAGGTCAAATTTATGTACTTTGGCTTCATGGACCAATGCCATTAAACTACCTCATAAAGTATTTCAGAGAACAGTTTTCTGGTGTACGAAGAAGAACTTGATTACAAACTGTAAAAGTCTTCATTGTCAATACAACTCCTGTCTGCAGTGTGCTTGCTAATCTTTCTGAAATGGCAGTGTCTGGTGATCACTGGATTTTTTTTAGCTGTTGGTTCTCGATAAGATCAGGTATTAACCTTTTCTATTTTGTCTGTGGATGTATCAACATGTGGCACTGTGGCCACGTAAACCATGGTGACCTTCACATGATCTTGACATTTGGACCCCAAGGTCAAGTTCAGACATTTTACAGAGTCATCATAACTTATTTCTCTTTAGAGCTAGACCTTACATATCTGGTATGATTGTCAATATTTTTATGTATATATCATTTGTAGTGCATAAAATAGAAAGGAAGGGGAGACATATGTTTTAGTGTGCTAAAACTCCTTCTATTTTTTTTTCATATTATCACATCTAAAGGCTCCTAAAAAGGAAGAATACAGAAGATTTCAAGCATCAACATTAATACATGCATTGTATATTCACAAATTTCGATGATAAAATTATTTTCTCTAGTGTTACTAAATCAATCTGAAGCCCCCCCCCCCCAAACCCCCCCTCCCTCGTCTGATGTTTCAGCCAAAAATGCCTGAGAACACGTTTTTTAGCTGCGACTAGCAGCTCTATAAGTGGCAATGTCGGTCTGTCTGTCGGTCGGTCGGTCTGTCTGTGACCAACGAGTTTCAAAACTCCATAACTTTTGAAATACTTGATAGGGGGCGCGGTGGCTCAGTTGGTAGAGGTGCAGGTTGCAAGCTGAGAGGTCCTCGGTTCAAATCCCACCTGCGGCAACCGCGTTGTGTCCTTGGGCAAGACACTTCACCCCGATTGCCTACATGGGGGCACGATGACGCTGTGTACTGAGGCGTACTGCACGTCGATGGTGCGCATGTCTTCAACCAATCTAACCCTGCTTGTGCTGCGGTGCAGAGTTCAGAGTTACGATGTTGGAGAGCTGACAGCTGCTCGTCGTTGCTCGGTGGTTCTCTCCGGGTACTCCGGCTTCCTCCACCCGTAAAACTGTCACGGTCACGATTAGCCATTGTGCATAAATATGTGACCTTAAACACCAATAAATAAATAAATAAATAATTGAAATACTTGATGGAATGATTTTATATTTGGCATGTAAGTGTATCTTATTGATGTCTAGCCACTGTTCAATGCATGTGTTGTTCCAAATATTTTTCTTGGAGTTATGGCCCTTGATGAACTTAGAATGTCGGTCGTTCTGTCTGTGACCAACGAGTTTCAAAACTCAATAACTTTTGAAATACTTGATGAAATGACTTTATATTTGGCATGTAAGTGTATCTTATTGATGTCTAGCCACTGTTCAATGCGTGTGTTGTTCCAAATATTTTTCTTGGAGTTATGACCCTAGATGAACTTAGAATTTTATGAAATTGCACCACCCGTCGCAGCTACGGCGTCGATGTCGCGATTTTTTTATAATGGCCTATGGTTGAAACAGAATAATCATTTGAGTGTTCAAATTGTCCCCAAATAACCTGGTCCCAATCGTCCATGGGCAAATTTGTCACCCTTCCTCACAAACAAAAATGCAATCTCATGGCTTATTAACCTAAAAGTTATTCAATAAATATCGACTGCAGGTTGAAAACAACTTATCAGTAGTGTGTTGCATTTTAATATTAAGATGAGACGGTCTATTTTTGGAATGTTTTCAAAGAGAACGTTCCCAAAAATAATTCAGGCAATGATGTGATTCAATATGGGTATGCCAAAATACCGCAATGACACTAAATGATATGCAATCACCCGAAATCACATTCAACCACACAGAATCATGTGCAGTCACATGAAATCACAGGTTTGGAGTTGAACAAATATGCTGAGGCTGGAATGTGAGACTGTTATTAAGTCTGTGGAGTGTGTGTGGGGGGGGGGGGGGGGGGGGGGGGGGTTATCCTGACATTAATTTTTTTGCAGATTTTTTTTTCTTTAGTAAATTACATAAACATGTTTTTTCTCTCTCTTTATTAAGTCATCCAACAAAGTTTGAATGACTTAAAAGCGATCATTAACCCGTGTTGGTTTTTTCTCATAAGACCCGATTTTTAAGGTACTTATCCCTCATCTATGGCCAGGAAATATGGCACACCAATTCACATCTAATTGTAGAAAACAAAAAAATGTTTTTTCTTTCTCTTTGAATATCAGCGCCTGTATCAAGCCTCCCTCTTTCAAACTTTACATATCTCACCTCTAAAAAAACCATATCTAAAAATTTTGTACCAATCTGGAAATTCACAATGGTTATGGCTGAATTGAAGGGTGACATTATCAACGTCATAAAAAATTAAATGACATCTAATTCTGATGAAATTCTAGTATGTTGTAGAGCACAACAAATTAGAAGATAGTTGTTAATCCCCCTGCAAGGGAGGGATATAGCGAAGAGCTCCTGCCATCTGTCCATCTATCTGTCCTTCACTTTGTTTATGACATAACTTGAACAATAGTTAACAGATTTCAATTCTTTTTAGTTTATGACTTTATAGCAACAATGTCTTTGTCAAGTTTGAAGACCAGTGATATCCTGTGAAAATTATGGTCGTTATTGCCATTTGTTAAAAAATATTGTGCAATGCTTGTTTATGTAATAACTGATATATTAATAACCACATTTCATTTTTTTGGGGGTATATATCTCTTTAGGAACAATGTCTACCTCAAGTTCAGTGACCACCATTATCTGATGAAAATTCTTGGAGTTATTGCCCTTTGTTAAAAAAATACCACGTAATGCTTGTAATGTAATGGCATAACTTTAGCAAGCCATTACATTACTATGGGGCCTCTCTTGTTCATTTTGTAGGTCATTTTGTTGTTTTGGTGCTTGGAGAATGTCATGAGTATTTGCCATCATCTGATAATTTGTTAACTTTTTATCAACACAAATGGCGTGTACAAAAACAGTTTCAAATTTCTTTCATTTCTTGCTTAAACGCATATCTTATGACCCATTTCTGGAATGACGGAAAAACTGAAAAAAGGACAAAATTTGAAAGAGATTATTTGTGAATTGCACTAGCTGGTTTTACCATTATTTTAGGGAAGGGGATAATGATTCTGACCTGCCTTGATTCAAAAATGTGCTCCAATATGTTACATGTGAAATATATTTTGTTTTCTTTTCAGGAAAGTTGGCTCTTAATGAACTGAATATTGCTGTTGAGTCATTTTTTTCAAGTGAGGTGGATTCTGATGCCCTTTTAGTATCAAGTGTGAATCATGGGACAGAAATAATCCAGATAGGGGACATCACAAAACTTACAGACACACAGGTGGGGAAAAGTTTTTTAAATTTTAATCTTATTTTAAGAATTTGTCTTGAAAACTGCTATTCTTACATTCCATGACTGCACTGTAATGAAATCACCTACTCTAAATTACTCTCTAAAAATTTTGGTATGTATTTTGTAATAGTTGCCAAGGTATTCAAATACTCATAAATAAGGTAAACGCCCTTAAAACAATCTAAATGATGCTCTGACTTGATATTTTATCCCCCTACCCCCTCCAAATATGGTACTCGTCTTTATCATATCTAGTGCCTTGTAATATTTTAAATTTTAGATTTTTGTACCCCCCACCTTCCTGGGGTAAATAGTATTCCTCATGTCCATCAGTCTGTCTGTCCATCCCGAAGTTGTATCATACACTACACTCACACCTTTCATGACAGCCATCTGAAATTTTGCACAATGCAAAACTCCATTCAGCACATTACCATGTTATAAGTAAACAATTTTTACAGAATGAAATACTTTTTTTTTTTTTTTTGTCACAGTTATTGCCCTTTATCAACTTAGAAAAATTTCATGTGTTTTTATACCCCCATCTACCTGGCAGGTGTCTATACTATTCCTTGTGTCCTTCAGTCCTGTCTATCCCGAAGTTGTATCATACACTACACTCACACCATTCAAGACAAGACATTTTAAATTATACAGAATGAAATACTACATTCAGCACATTACCATGTTAGAAGCTCAAAAAACTTTGTATGTTTTTGTCACCGTTATTGCTCTTTATCAACTTGGAACATTCATTTTTTTTATACCCCTGTCTGCCTGGCGGGGGTATATAGTATTCATTGTGTCCTTCAGTCCATTCATCCCAAAGTTGTATCATACACTACACTCACACCATTCAAGACGGAAATTTTTAATTTTCACAATGCAAAACAACATTCAGCCCATTACTATGGCAGAAGGTTAGACGACTGTATGTTTTTGTCACAATTATTACCCATTATCACCTTACAAAAGTTCATGTATTTTTTATGCCTCTGTGACAAATAGTCGGGGGCATATTGTTTTGTTTTAACCCTGTCCACTGTCTGTCCATCATCCGTCTGTCTGTCCATCCACATCTAAAGTACATTGTTTTTCCAGCTAACTCTTCTCACACTTTTCAGGCTAGGACTTTTTAATTTCACAGGATCTTTGTACAAGCACCAGAAGTCTGCATATTGTTTGGATTTTGATTTGCTTCAATATTTCACAAAATTATATGTTGTTGAACTTAGTCAGTTTTTTGTAGAATTTCACATGTATGGTATGTGGTAGACTTTGTGGGGGCATCATATGTGTCTTACAGGCACGGCTCATGTACAAGTAACAAATCACAGTTTGCTCTTCAACCTCCTGTGTCCATATGCTATGGAGGGCATGCTTCAGTCTAGTTAATTAATTGAGGATATCTTCACGGTGTAATCAACTACCTCAGTTTGTAATGTAAAGAGTTGAAAATCAAATCAAGTCACTCTTTCTTTGGTAAAGGAGACATGGTACCTCTTTGTGTCACCCTATGGTGACACTTTACTGGTAGAGTGCTTGAAAGCCCATATTTGGGCTTTGGTCCTAAGTACAAATACCTCAACTTAAAGGCTTCATATTCAGAGGATATGCCTCTTATTTTCTTTGACACAAATATCTTTAGGCTGGGAGGATCTGCCATGTTACAAATGATGGGAGAGTGCCTATTGGCACTCTCCCATAAATTTTAACAAGTTGTAAACATGTGAACAAATTTTGCTGACCTAAAATAATTAAGCACTTTACCAGTTAATAGTTTTTACCTGCGTCATCAGCGGCAGAGCAGGTCTAGAACCGCTCGACTCTGTCCGTCCGTCAGTCCATCCGTCAGTCTGCTGAAAAAAATTTTTCTTGGCTTCTATGAAAGGGAATGATTTTATATTTGGTCTGCTGCATCATAATGATGAGTTGTATCGTGTATCTAATTTTCAGATCTGCTGTGCAGCCACTTCCCATTTGCCAATACTTTGAAGTCTGTTCATCTCTGTAATCAGTTGCATGCAGCGACGCAGGTCCAGACCTGGTATTGGTCTTGGCTTGTTATGATAATATCCCAATGGTCTGTAATCTGTCAAATGTCTGTCATCTGTCATCCTTCATCCGTCACCCAGTAATAAAAGGTTTCATTTCTGTAATGCTGTCCATGGTATTGCAGGCGGTAACATATGCCACCCTCAGCTTTGCTCTAGTTTTTAGCTCAACTTTGACGAAGTCAAAGGTCCGTCTGTCTGTACATCAACAATTGGCTATGGCTCGGGCTAGAGGTCGTATTTATGAACCGATCTTTACGAAACTTCTTGTGTACCTTTGTTATGACCCTGGGACGGGAACGAGTGTTTTTAGGTGTGGTCCGAAATTCAAGATGGCTGCCAGCGGCCATTTTGTACCGATGATGCAAAAATCAGTTTTTTGTACAGAACTTCTGTATGAAAGTTCTGATTTGAATAAAGTTTTGTATAAATGTTTAGTACCATGGGATACATCACATATAATACGGGTTTTTCTCGTGCGTAAATTATGCAAATTAGACTGACTTTGATTTATTTAGTGTTACTTTCAGAGCTGTAAGTGCCAAGCTGCTATGGCTCGGGCTAGAGGCCGAATTTATGAACCAATCTTTACGAAACTTCTTGGGTACCTTTGTTATGACCCTGGGACGGGAACGAGTATTTTTGGGTGTGGTCCGAAATTCAAGATGGCTGCCAGTGGCCATTTTGTACCGATGATGCAAAAATCAGTTCTTTGTACAGAACTTCTGTATGAAAGTTCTGATTTGAATAAAGTTTTGTATAAATGTATAGTACAATGGGATACATCACATATAATACGGAGTTTTTTCTCGTGCGTAAATTATGCAAATTAGACTAACTTTGATTTATTTAGTGTTACTTTCAGAGCTGTAAGTGCCAAGCTGCTATGGCTCGGGCTAGAGGCCGTATTTATGAACCAATCTTTACGAAACTTCTTGGGTACCTTTGTTATGACCGTGGGATGAGAACGAGTGTTTTTGGGTGCAGTCCCAAATTCCAGATGGCTGTAGCAGCCATTTTGTACCGACGATGCCGAAATCTGTTTTTTGTACAGAACTTCCATATGAAAGCTCTGATTTGAATAATTTTTTGTATGAATGTTTAGTACCATATATTACAGGTTTTTTTCTTGTGCGTAAATTATGCAAATTAGGCTAACTTTGATTTATTTAGTGTTACTTTCAGCACTGTGAGTGCAAATCCCAATACAGCTCGGGCTAGAGGCCGTATTTATGAACCGATCTTCACGAAACTTCTTGGGTACCTTTGTTATCACTGTGGGACGAGAAGGAGTGTTTTTGGGTCCAGTCTGAAATTCAAGATGGCCGCTAGCAGCCATTTTGTTCAAAATTAAGTGCAATCAGATTTTTGCGCAGAACTTCCAAATGAAAGATCTGATTTGAATAAATTTTTGTATGAATGTTTAGTACCATGGGATACATTACATATAATACAGAGTTTTTCTCGTGAATAAATTATGCAAAGTAGGGGTCCAGGTGGGACTTAGAAAATTTTGGACCAAAATCCGGAAATTAGTTTTTTGGTTTTTTATGCGTTTTGGTCAATTTTAAGACAAAAAAAAAAAAATTTTTTTACACTGAAAATTTGGGGTGCGGGTGGGACTTTTTTTGTGTTTTGATGCATTTTGGTCAATTTTAAGAAGAAGAAGAAAAAATTTTAGTCTGAAAATATTTTGTTTGGGACTGAAAATTTCCACACAAAAATAATAATCTACAATGATTGGTCTTAATCTGTAGTCTATTACAGTCACCTTGTAATTCTTTTATTATTGTTGACTGGGCCAAAACAAATACTAATTCCTGTCATATTCATTATTCAGTTGTCTTGGTCACAGCAAGTACTAATTCCTGTCATATCCAAGTTGAGCTACAGAGTCATTGACTCTTTCATTTAAACTCCTCTCGCTCTCTCACTGGAAAAAAATTCTGCAGTGGAGAGGATGTTACACTGAAACTCATAAATTTGTAAGACAAGAAGACCAAGGAGCACTGAGTTGGGGCTTCCATGCACTGTGGGGGTGGGATGGAGTCTGCAAGTGACAAAATGGTTTGGGAATTTCTAATTTAACCCCCTAAAGCAATTTCTGCACCACCGGTTGTGTTTGATGGTATCGACAGTTGTTGGTGTGAGGGACCCATTTTGGATAACTATAGGCTTACAGATGATTTTTTTAGCTCACCTGACTTTCAGTCAGGAGAGCTATAGTGATCACTCACCGTCCGTCGTCTGGCGTCTGTCGTCTGTGAACATGGTGTTTGCGTCTTCTCCTCCCAAACCGCTGAACCAATTTAATTGATATTTGAGATAATAGTTTGTTATGACATTGCAATTTGATTTTGTTCAAATCAAGTTGCCTCGCCCGTGGGTAGGGCCACACCCAAAAAGTGTGCTGAAATCTTAAAAAATCTTCTTCTCATGAACCAGCAGTAGCAGGGACTTGATATTTGGTGTGCAGCTTCCTTTTGAGGTGTAGACTCAGATTTGTTCAAGAGAAGTTTGTGGGGCTATACTTGGTGTCGTTATGGGAGGGGCAAAATTTTTGGCCCCGCTCAAAATTTCTATTTTCCAAACCGAGAGTCTGATTTGAACCAAATTTTATGTGAGGGCTTATTGGGTCATGAGTACTTGATTTATGCAAAAAAAAAATTTCCCGCAGCCCCGTGGGAACCGCAGGAGCTAAAAATAGAAAAAATTTAAAACGCCCATATCTCCAAAACTGCACGGCACTGAGAATTTTTATTTGGTGTGCAGCTTCCTTAGGACCAACAGAAAGGATTGGTAAAAAAAAAATTGACATCGGTTTTATCATAGGGTACAGTTTCGGGACTTTGAAAAAGTGCTGAGTCAGCACTTTTTAACACTGTAGGCAATGGGAAAAACATTAAAAAATCTTCTTCTCCAGATCCAGCAGGCAGAATCTTTTGATATTTGGTATGCAACATTGTAGGGTGGATCTGATTCAAGTTTGTTCAAATCGGCCCCCTGGGTTCATATTTGGGCTCAGTATAGGAGCCCGATTTCGAACTTAGTGCATTTCAGGCAAATTTCTTAAAAAATCTTCTTCTCCAGATCCAGCAGGCAGAATCTTTTGATATTTGGTATGCAACATTGTGGGGTGGATCTGATTCAAGTTTGTTCAAATCGGCCCCCTGGGTTTATATTTGGACTCAGTATAGGAGCCCAAATTTGAACTTACTGCATTTCAGGCAAATTTCTTTGAAAATCTTCTTCTCCAGATCCAGCAGGCAGAATCTTTTGATATTTGGTATGCAACATTGTAGGGTGGATCTGATTCAAGTTTGTTCAAATCGGCCCCCTGGGTTCATATTTGGGCTCAGTATAGGAGCCCGATTTCGAACTTAGTGCATTTCAGGCAAATTTCTTAAAAAATCTTCTTCTCCAGATCCAGCAGGCAGAATCTTTTGATATTTGGTATGCTACATTGTGGGATGGATCTGATTCAAGTTTGTTCAAATCGGCCCCCTGGGTTTATATTTGGGCTCAGTATAGGAGCCCAAATTTGAACTTACTGCATTTCAGGCAAATTTCTTTGAAAATCTTCTTCTCCAGATCCAGCAGGCAGAATCTTTTGATATTTGGTATGCAACATTGTAGGGTGGATCTGATTCAAGTTTGTTCAAATCGGCTCCCTAGATTTATATTTGGGCTCACTATAGGAGCTAGAATTCGAACTTAGTGCATTTCAGGCAAATTTCTTAAAAAATCTTCTCCAGATCCAGCAGGCAGAATCTTTTGATATTTGGTATGCAACGTTGCGGGGTGGATCTGATTCAAGTTTGTTCAAATCGGCCCCCTGGATTCATATTTGGGCTTACTATAGAAGCCCGAATTCAAACTTAGTGCATTTCAGGCAAATTTCTTAAAAAATCTTCTTCTCCAGATCCAGCAGGCAGAATCTTTTCATATTTGGTAGGCAACATTGTGGGGTGGATCTGATTCAAGTTTGTCAACTCGGCCCCCTGGGTTAATATTTGGGCTCAGTATAGGAGCCCGAATTCGAACTTAGTGCATTTAGGCAAATTTCTTTAAAAATCTTCTTCTCCAGATCCAGCAGGCAGAATCTTTTGATATTTGGTATGCAGCATTGTGGGGTGGATCTGATTCAAGTTTGTTCAAATCGGCTTCTTAGATTCATATTTGGGCTCACTATAGAAGCTCGAATTCGAACTTAGTGCATTTCAGGCAAATTTCTTAAAAAAAATTTTTCTCCAGATCCAGCAGGCAGAATATTTTGATATTTGGTATGCAACATTGTGGGATGGATCTGATGCAAATTTGTTCAAATCGGCTCCCTAGATTCATATTTGGGCTTACTATAGAAGCTCGAATTCGAACTTAGTGCATTTCAGGCAAATTTCTTAAAAAATCATCTTCTCCAGATCCAGAAGGCAGAATCTTTTGATATTTGGTATGCAACATTGCGGGGTGGATCTGATTCAAGTTTGTTCAAATCGGCCCCCTGGATTCATATTTGGGCTCACTATAGAAGCTCGAAGTCAAACTTAGTGCATTTCGGGCAAATTTCTTCAAAAATCTTCTTCTCCAGATCCAGCAGGCAGAATCTTTTGATATTTGGTATGCAACATTGCGGGGTGGATTTGATTCAAGTTTGTTCAAATCGGCCCCCTGGATTCATATTTGGGCTTAATATAGAAGCCTGAATTCGGACTTAGTGCATTTCGGGCAAATTTATTAAAAAATCTTCTTCTCCAGATCCAGCAGGCAGAATCTTTTGATATTTGGTATGCAACATTGTGGGGTGGATCTGATTCAAGTTTGTTCAAATCGGCTTCCTAGATTCATATTTGGGCTCACTATAGAAGCTCGAATTCGAACTTATTGCATTTCAGGCAAATTTCTTAAAAAATCTTCTTCTCCAGATCCAGCTTCAGAATCTTTTCATATTTGGTAAGCAACATTGTGGGGTGGATCTGATTCAAGTTTGTTCAAATCGGCCCCCTGGGTTTATATTTGGGCTCCGTACAGGAGCCCAAATTTTAACTTAGTGCATTTCAGGCATATTTCTTAAAAAATCTTCTTCTCCAGATCCAGCAGGCAGAATCTTTTGATATTTGGTATGCAACATTGTGGGGTGGATCTGATTCAAGTTTGTTCAAATCGGCCCCCTGGGTTTATATTTGGGCTCAGTATAGGAGCCCAAATTTGAACTTAGTGCATTTCAGGCAAATTTCTTTGAAAATCTTCTTCTCAAGATCCAGCAGGCAGAATCATCTGATATTGGGTATGCACCATGCTTAGGGGGGTGAGATTCAAGTTTGTTCAAGCCAAGTTCCTGGGTTCATATTTGGGCTCACTGTGGTAGCCCGAATTATAACTTAGTTCAAAATGAGGACTTTTCTTTAAAAATCTTCTTCAGATCCAGCAGTCGGAATGTTTTGATATTTGGTATGCAGCATCCTTAGGGGGTGAGATTCAAGTTTGTTCAAGCCATGTCCCTAGGTCCATATTTGGACTCACTGTGGGAGCTCAAATTGTAACTTAGTTCAAAATGAGGACTTTTCTTTAAAAATCTTCTTCTTCAGATCCAGCAGTCGGAATGTTTTGATATTTGGTGTGCAGCATCCTTAGGGGGGTGAGATTCAAGTTTGTTAAAGCCAAGTCCCTGGGTTCATATATGGGCTCCCTGTGGGAGCCTGAATTATAACTTAGTTCAATATGAGGAATATTCTTTAAAAAATCTTTTTTTTTTTTAGATCCACTGGTCAGAATCTTTGGATATTTGGTATAAGCTTTTCTTAGGAGGAGCAGATGCAACTTGTTGAAATCAATTCTCTGGGTTGATATAAATTTAGGCTACCATGTCAGGTGAGCGCCCTCAGGCCCCTTGGGGCCTCTTGTGTTATCTTTTTATTATTTTTTTTGACAAGGGGGAGGGTGGGGAGGGGATTAGCTAACAGCCAGCAAATAATACAAATATACTGAACTAATTTTTGGACGAACACCTCCCCATCTATGTAATTTGTGAATAATGTGTACCAATATAGACCCTATCGTTTGTTTTTAGGCTCATTCCTATTAGTTAGCTTGCTGCTATACAAATATAAACAATTTTCCCGCAGAGTAACCACTAAAAAAGTGATAAACACATTTTTTTAATGTATATAACTGCGTTCCAATTCGTGATCTTACTGTGGATGTCACTGCAACTTGTAGTGTATTCACACCTTCTCCCGGTGTGATTTCAGTGAAATTTGAAGGAGTTCTTTGTTATGACATCACATTGGATGTTTTCAAATCTGCATGTCCCAAAAAGAGGTGGTGAGGTAAAATTCCAAAAATTTAAAATCTGATGAATGGATTTTTGTATTTTAGCTTCCTTTGAGGTGTACACAAAAGTTTGTTCAAGAGATGTTGGAGGGGCAAAGTTTTCAGTTCTAGGAGGTGCAAGATTTTTTACCTTCATGCAAAATTTCTATTTTTAGAACCTATGGCGAATTTGAATCAAATTTGGGATGCTGTATTATTGTGTCATAAGTACTTGATTCATGCAAACATTTTTACCAACATCTCCGTGAGAATCCCAGGAGCTAAATATAGGAAAATTTTCAAACACCCAAATTTCAAAAACCACATGAAACAGACAACTGTTATTTAGTATGAATCATCCTTTCGACCAGAAGAATTGCATGGGCAAAGCAATTGCACTTGGTTCTGTAATGAGTAGCAGATTTTAAAACAAATTTAAAAGTAATTATCTGTAGAACCACCAATCGGAATCTTTTAATGTTTGGTATTCACTATCTTCAGGGAATCAGATTCAGTTTTGTTCAAATCAAGTCCCAGGTTTTCATATTTGGGCTCTTTATGGGAACCCAAATTTTAACTAAATGCAATACAAGGGAAATTCTTTAAAAATCGTCTTCAACTACACCAGTCAGACTCTTGATATTTGTTTTACAGCATTGTTTGTCATGTCAAGATTCAAGTGTGTTCAAATCAAGTCTGTGCATTCATATTTGGCATCCTTATGGGAACCCAAATTTGAACATAGTGCAATGTGAGGAAAATTCTTTTGAAATCTTCTTCAGATCCACTGCTCATACATAGTCTTTTTAGCACACCAAAGTCAGGATGAGCTATAGTGATCACTCACCATCTGTCGTCCCTGAACATTGTGTTTGCACCTTCTTCAAAAGCACTGATTTCAATTAAATTTTAGATTGTTACTTGTTCTGAAATTGCATTTTGTTTTTGTTCAAATCAGGTTACCCAGCTCCATAGGGAGAGTGTGTCGGTTAATGCTCCAAAAGATTTTAAAAATCTTCTCATGAACCAGTGGATTCAATGACTTAATATTTAGTACAGAGCTGTACTAACTGTATCAGCTGTATTAACTAGAAATACACTGAAACTTCTTTAACATGGTGACTAATGAGTGAACATGCACATATTCTAAAATTTTCCATCTGTGATGATTTTTACCAGGTTGTCTCCACTTCACCTTGGAAGATTTAATATAGATTTGTATGTGGGACTTTTGTGCATGCAACTACTTCTGCATTTTTAATTGATTTTGATCAAACGTCTCAAACATGACTAGTAAGTAAAATTTTTCATATGCGACAGTTTTAACCAGGTTATCTCCTCTGAACTTAAATTTATTATGGATCTTCAAATGAGATTCTTGTGTGTGCAGCTCCTACATTATTGAACCGATTTTGATGAAACTTCTTAAACATGGTCACTAATAAGTGAACATACACATATTTCCAAATGTCTCATCTGTGATGATGTTTATCAGGTTACCTCTCCTTCAGCTGAGAAGATTTAATATTGATTTTTGTGTATGCAACTCTTCCTTCATTAACGAACCAATGTTGTTCAAACATCTCAAGCATTATGACTAACAAGTGAACATACACATACTCTAAAACATTTTCATCTGCGACAATTTTAACCAGGTTATCTCCCATGAACATTGATTTATTATGGATTTTCAAATGTAATTTTTGTGTGTGCAACACTTCCTACATTAATGAACCGATTTCGATGAAACTTCTTAAACACAGCCACCAATGAGGGAACATTCGCATATTTCCAAATTTTCAATCTGTGGTGATTTTGACCAGGTTCTATCTCCCTTTCATCTAAGATTTTTGATTTGTACACGGGATTTTTGTGTGGAACACCTCCTTCATTAATGAACCAATTTTGATCAAACTTCTCAAACACTATGCCTAACAACAAGTGGGCATATGCATATTCAAAATTTTTTGATCGCCAACAATTTTAACCAAGTTATCTCCTATGAACTTGGATTTATTATTGGTTTTTCAAGCTCAGCATTCAGAGGTGCATTCTAATAAGCCGGAAGTGGGGGTATTATTCATCTTTAGTAATAGGTCTAGTTAATATTTGGTATAGATCATTGTGACGAAGGTCAGATTCAAGTTTGTTCAAATCAAGTCCCTCAGTTAATATTTTGGCTCTCTACGGGAGCCTGAATTTTAACTTGACAACCTTTAAAAATCTTCTTCAGATCCAGCAGTCAGAATCTTTTGATACTTGGTATACAGCATTCTTATGGAGGTCAGATCTAAGTTTGTTCACACCCACACCACACCAAGTCCCTGAGTTAATATTTTTGTCCCTATTGGAGCCTGAATTTTAACTTAGTCGAATTTGAAGAATAATCTTTAATCCTTCCAACACTGGTGCCCTGGGAGGTATCATTTCAGTCAATAATGTCAGCGGCAACATTGGGCGAAACCATCCTGGTTTATTGGGAGGTTCAGTAACAATTTAATCCAACTGTTCTGTCAAGCTGATGGATTAAATTATTACCAAGCCTTGGATCAGATTTTTTGCCCTTTATATTGCCTGCTCGTCCTCTACCAATTTTTTCTTTATGCAAAAATTTATGCACACTAGGTTGAAAGGGTTAAAACTCTTCTCCAGAATAACTAGTTAGAATCTTTTGATACATGGTATACATAATCCTTACAAGTTCAGATTCAAGTTTGTTCAAAGCAAGTCCATCAGTTAATAATTGGACTTTCGATATATAGTAGCCAGCATTCTTATGATAGTCAGATTCAAGTTTGTTCAAATCAGGTTCTTTGAATAATATTTGGGCTCTCTATTGGAGTTCTGGAACCCATGCCATTGGGAAAATTCGCTCCAGGAAGGCTCAAAATTGGGAATTTTTGGGAGAGGAGAAACAAATATAAAGAAATTTTACCTTTGAATTGAATGGAGAACATTTACTGTTAACCTACTGAGATAATTTTTCATCAAATCAAGTCATGGCTGTTGTAAAGCTGCCATGTCTTGATTTGATGAAAATCTCTGATGTTAGCCTCACTCCTATTCCAGGATTGTACTTTATCAACAAGAGGCTGAGTTATACCGTGACTAGGTAACTGGGTATAATTGTATTGGGCAGAAAAATCTGCCTACTGCAGGCGAAGAAGCTACTACAGTTGAACATTGTTAATTGAATAGCCACTTTGCCAATGGAAAGTATTCAATTAACAGGAGTATTCAATTAATGGATTGTGTCACTTTCCCGTATTCTAGAGATAAACTTGGCATTTGTTCTATTATATTTTGTTTGACAGAGCTCATGGAGCTCTGTCAAACAATATATAATAGATTAAATGCCTGTATTGGGTATACTGAAGACAAATAGGTCTATAAACAAAGGAAAACTGGGAGAGTCAGGGTAATTTCTCGACAGGTTACAATATTTTTTTTATTCAATTAACAGGCGTTTACTCTATAACCTACATTCAATTAACAGGTCAAATTTGTACTGGAGGTATGGTAAATGATTTGTGTTGGGAAATTATATTCAATTAACAGGGTTATTCAGTTGAGAGATATCCAATTAAGTGGGCCCCACTGTACATGTAAGTTTTATAATAAAAAGGTACTATTAACTGGTAGGGTTCCGGAAGTCCATAAAGTGGACAGAAGTGCAGGAAACATAACTTCAAGGAACTATATTCTGTGTATGTGATTCTATTAACCTTGGAGTGAAATTATTTAGCCTGTATGTATTTGCCTTGTTACAGTTTATGGGAGAGTGCCAATTGGCACTCTCTTATAAATTGTAACAAAACAAATACATCTGAACAATTCAGCACTCTACCAGTTAAAGAAACCTGTTGTATACCCTTGCATTCTGATACTTTCTACACTTCGTTAGGGTGCCAGTTATTGGTTTTCTAAGGGCTTATGATTGTCCTGTTCAGTCCACCGACTGTGAATTAAACTAATAAATTTCTGTTCAAATGGGGACTGTGATTGGGAAATGTGGGGTTGAAAATTGGAAAAAATAATGCTCCAATGTATCATCCTTTCCTATAAGTTGTGAGATCTAATTTCAGATAAACAGAATTTGTCCTATAGATCTTGTGATTGGCGGATCACCATGTAATGAATTCTCAATAGCTAACCCTGACAAGAAGTCTTTTGATATGGGTGAGTATTCCAACAAGTGCAAACAGTTATCCAACCTGGATTGCTTCCATGATTCTAACCATACAAAGCAAATATTTAACCTTTTCCTCACAGTATACCTAACTTCTTGCGTGAAAGAAAATTTAGCAATTGAGAAGTACATGATGATTGTTTATTAGTGTTTAATGACCTTTTCAGCATTTTGGATCATTTCATACACATGTAGTTTATAGGTGGAGGAAACTGAAGTACCCAGAGAGAAGCAGCAGTGAGTAACTTCAGATGCTCCAGCTTACTAACTTGGTAAAGCAAGGTTAGCATTGGATGGAGGCAAGTGATATCTTTTTCACCTTTTCAAAACTTGTTTGTAAGCTATTTATGTTGGGGTAAAAACAGGGATGTGGGAAGCAATTTGGGAGAGGAATGGGGCAATGAGGCAGCCACTCAGGGTATTGGATACACAATTGGGACAATTTATGATAATGGTGATAATGTATATGTATCAAATCCACAAGGAAGCATTCTTTGGACCATCAACAGGACATTCCATAATCTTGACAAAAGTGTCCAAGAGCCTGCCATGTTATGCAGTCAACATAGCTGAATTGATGAGGCACCATTGCCCCCTCTGCTGGATCCTGCCCTTGTGGCAGAGAAGAAGCAAGCCATGCACCCCCATTCTTCTGTTCCGGCATCCTTTGGTGAAGGTTTAATGAGGAGGAAACTATATTCCACAAACAACTTCAAAATGACCAAAAACAAACTACATTCCAAGCATGTTTGAGTTCAAAAGCAAACAATTATTTCAATAAACCTATCTTTCCTTTTAGAGAACTGAACATTTGCTCATTTAGTAATAATTATTTGCCTACTTGTGAGAATCAAGCACCAATTTTTAAACAACTGACTGAAAGTCAAGGTGAGCTATTGCCATTACTTGGCAGCCATCATATGTTAACTTTACATATCAGTCTTCTTCCAAACCACTGGACAAAACCCAACCAAACCTGGCATGAATTATGTCTGAAAAAACAAAATTCTTCAAAAATCTTCTCATAAACCACTGGTCACAATTCTTTGAAATTTTGTGTGCAGCTTCCTTATATGCTCAAGATTCAAGTTTGTTCAAAGAAGCTTTCCCACACAATATTTGGTAGTGTTAGGGGACATATACTTTATTTATACCCGCAAAAATATTTTTCACATCCCCGTTGGAACCCCTGGAGCTAAAAATAACATTGGGTGATACTGGCATTTTGATTTTGGTATCGGTTTCATTATTATGCTCCCGACCTCCAAAGGAGAGTTGTCTATTGAATATCTCCCTTCATCTGTCCGTCTGTCTGTATAAACGTTTTCGATTGTAATTTCAAAGTCATCAGTCAGATTTGGATCTCCTTTAGTATGCTGATAGACCCACATGGGGAACCGATATGCACAAGGAACAGGTTCTGTCCAATCATTTTTCCCCTGAGTTCTGGCCCTTTTTCACTCTTTCGACTTAGAAGAAAATTTTTCTGTGCCACAATACCTTTAAGGCTACGGGTCAGGCACAGTGGCCCACGCTTTGCGTAGCTCTTGTTTTTATGGGGTATACCGCAGTCCCAGTTTGGTGTTCAGCATCTGACTTGTCTGAGATTTGCTGATAGTACCAAAGGGGAATTCACGCTAGGGTTGGGCGGTTTTGAAATTTGCGGTTCAGTTTCTATTTGTACAAAAACTCTGTTTTTATACCCCCCGCAAACAAAGTTTGAGGGGGTATATAGGAATCACCCTGTCCATCCGTCTGTCCGTCCGTCTGTCCATCCTTATAAGCGCAACTCCTCCTAAACCGTTTGAAGAATTTTCATGAAACTTTACACAATGGAAGAACTCCATATGAAGATGTGCATGAAGCAATATAATTCCGTTCTGACAGGCACGGGGGGTATCACTTTGTGAGCTTGCTCACAGTACCTCTAGTTGGTTCAGTTTTCGGTTTTTCAAAATATATTGTAGAAATCCATTTTAGAGGGTAATGTACATGTAAAATGTGTCTGTATTTGTCATCCAAGCCATGAGGTTCCTACAGCGTATTTAGCCACCGGGTTACTCAGTGCTCATCACTCTTCTCAGCTAATGGACATATTATGGTAGACTACTGCAGTGGGCTATTGATGGAGCCATGGGATATCTAGGGAGCCCAGTCCTCCCCCCCCCCCCCCCCCCCCCCCCAAAAAAAAAAAATAAAAAAATTCCTACTTGCTCCTCCCATCCCCAAATTTGAAACAATTCTGTTTGAAAGTACAATACCCTCAGTCCTGAGAATCCACCCAACCAACTCTTCTTCAATATGGTCCTCCAGGATTTCAAACCGTGGCTTCACCATTGGTGGAATCTGCCTTGTTCTGTCAGTGAGATTTGGGGCCTTGTTCGGATGCAAAAAAAAGCTACATTTTAGCAAAAATCAACATTTCCTTATTTTTCAAGGAGTGGCTAAGCTCTCACCCTAGTTTTGAGGGATAATATGCAATTGTTGTTCTAATTTCAGTAATTATCCCATCACTTCAAATAGAGTACCCAGGTTTTTTAATGATTCCTGCTTCAGATGATGGGAATAAAAGGAACACATATTATATTTCTTGTGATTTTGATAACTGTTATTGAAGGAAGTCGTAATATACAAATCACTATCATTGGTAACTCACTCATTTTAATGTTTTCACAATATCTCTCCTAAATTTGACTGTAGAGGTTCGTTTTTCCCAAACACAGAAATTGGGCGAAGTGAGCGGTGCCAAGGCGAAGATATTGCCAACTTTGCATCGCCCTTTTGGCTGATCCCTGTGTTGATTTCATCTTGGTCAAGACATGTGATGGATGTTTTTGAAGGGAGACGGCTGCATAATTGAATTTGAAAGTTTGCAATATTGCATCTTGTGATTTGATTATAACAACTGCAATGTTAACTTGACATTTGACAGTTTATACCTGCAGTACTGCGTGATTCCTTATAGTAAGTTCAAATAGTATACAAACAATTTGCAAGAAGTTTAAAAAACTTTCAGTCGTTATCTGACATCCTCTTAACAGGATATGTTCTATTTTAATTTAACCATTTTATTGTTGACAAAAAAACAGAACTGCCAATGTGCATTGTTATCTCTGAACATGTGACACTTTCAGAGAACGTTCCAGAAGTTGGCTAATTAACATAATTTATCCATCATTTTTCCCATGTGAACTTCGAGGGTTCCAAAACTCAAATTTTATGTTTACCTTCAGTTTAATTCACTAGGCTCCATATGCAGATGATTTTAGGTCAAATATAATTTATATTACTTTTCAACATATATGGTCAGCTAAGTTTCAATATCTATTTGGTCGAATATGAGTGCAGTCAGCCTGAGACTGTGCCCAGATCATTAAATTTACTTAACGATTCTTGAATCTCATGTGTGGATTCTTACGTAAGACTTTTCAATTTTTCAAATTGGGTTTCTGCTCATATTGAGTCGGATGGTTGGGCCAAGATCCCCCAAATTTAAAAAAAATCTTCTCATGAACTAGCAATATCAGACATTTGATATTTGGTATGCAGCTTTCTTTTGAGGAGTGTCACTGCAGTGGTACTCCAGTTGTCTGACAGTGTCATTCCAATTATTTAAATGAGCTTGGCAGTGGTCTGTCAGTGTGTTTGCAGGGTCTTAGTAGTGTGGAGCGATGGAAGTGTTTTTGCTGTGCCCCAGCAGTATTTTGGCAGACTTGTGGCAGTGTAAGTTATTGTAGTCTTCTGGTTGTATATTTACAGCTAGTGTACTGTCATTGCAGGGTTTGGCAGTGACGCAGTGTCACTGCAGTATAAGCTTTGAGAGTCTTGAATTGTAGCTACATGTATCCCGAGTGAGTGGTAGTGTCCAGATCTGGGCAGTATATCCTGAATTTGAGCTGAAATGCAAAATGTTTCAGATTCAAGTTTATTCAAATTGAGTCCCTGGGTTAATATTTGGGCTTTTTATGACAGCCTGAATATTAACTTAGTGCAATATGAGGGAATTTCTTTAAAAATCATCTTCTCCAGATCCACCAGTCAGAATGCTTTTATATTTGGTATACAACATCTCTAGGGAGGTGAGATTCAAGTTTGTTCAAATCGGGTCCCTGGGTTAATATTTGGGCCTCCTATGGTAGTCCGAAATTCAATTTGGTGCAATACAAGGTAATTTCTTTAAAAATCTTTTCCTGCAGATTCCCCAGTCAGAATGCTTTCACATTTGGTATATTGCATACTGGTTGTGGAAGGGAAGAGCTCAGACTCAAGTTTGTTCAAGTTAAGTTCCTAGGTTGATATTTGGACTCCCAAGTTTTGCATTACTGGAAATCATGGCATTATTTCTGTGGTCGCATCCCAGTACTAAAAAAAATCGTCTGGCATGGACAACAGAGTTATAAATAATTAAATAATTTCATTCCTCTGTAGTGTTAACTAGCTATAGATGGTAATTAAAGCCTTCTTTAAACAACTATTGTCAGGTGAGCACCTCAGGCCTCATGGCGCCTCTTGTTTTTATGCATTATTGGTGTCTAGAGGAAGCTTCCTTTTTATTTGGTTATGCCCCCGAGAGACTTGCGTACCCTCTTATGACACCGCTTTGCATTGCACTTGTTATTTTATGGAATTGTTTTATTCCCCCACTTGATTTCATGTTACCTCAAGGGTTCCAAGTTGCCAGGAGACGTTGAATGTAGGTGTAATTTAATTTGAATGGTTAAAATTTGGTGAATTTGAATGGTTAAATTCAATGATCAGCTATCTGAGATAATCCAACATGAAAGCTTCTTCATCTTTGGTCATTTCCGATATCATTTTTGGGGAACCTCAGCCTGAGTGGGAGACTTTGCCGAAAATGTCACGTGGGAATATTGCCCATGAAGGGAATATTGTGGGATGTAGTTAGCCCACATTATTTTCCTGAAGAGAATATGCTTCACGAAATGTCATGGCCCCATCACATCTTAAACAACATTACAAATATAAGTTGCCAAGCATTTGTGCAAATGAAAATGATTGCCAAAACACCAGGAATATAAAGTTAAAATTGTTGAATAATCTGTTATTTATTTCCTATTTTAAAATTTAATTTTCTATTTTAAAATTTAATTTTTTTTCTTTTTTTGCAGATGCATCAGGAGTATTGTTTTTTGACTTCTGTCGAGTTTTGGACATTGTAGCAAGGATGAATAAGGATAGATATGTTTTTTGGCTCTATGAGAACGTAGCGTCCATGAAAACATGTGTCAAAGAAGTTTTTAATCGATTTCTTGGTGTATGTATTTAATATTTTTACTTGAATGGCAAATTGTTATCCTGAATTGATCACATGCTTTTCTGCCATGATTGCTGTGTGCATTTAAGGTTCTGCGATACAATACAGACATTATGAAATGTGCTAGATACACCATGAATGGTAGCCGAATTAAGTGTGAGAATGTCTTGTAAGAATGCATCTGTTTGGACATTGCACATCTTGAGTGACGTTATAACTTGAAAGAAATGCTTTGACACAAAACCTTGTCAAGCAAGAAAGTTATCAGATCGCCGAGGGTGATAATTTTTCTTTAAAAATATCAGCTTCACGCACTTAATTTAAGTTTAACTCCTTACACACTCAAAGCAGCCCTGACCAGATTTGATAGAAAATGCTTTGAAAATTCTCAGCAGGTTAACCCTTCACCTAACATGAAAAGCAGACTACACTTGCCAAAAAAATTCTTGGAACAATTAATTTTTTTCATGTTTTGTCTCAAAAACATAGGTTATGACCCCTTAGAACGAGCTCAAGGATTTTTAGCTCACCTGAGCAAAGCTCAAGGGGAGCTTTACTAATCGCTTTCCGTCCGTCCGTCCGGCGTCGTCTGGCATAAACTTTACAAAACCAACTTCTCCGAATGAAACCACTGGCCCATTATTTTTCAAATGTTTATTACCTAATGTCAATTCAGATTTGTTCAAATGAAGTTGCCCCTCCTCCTGGGTGGGGCCATGCCCCCAAGGTGCACCAAAATCTTTGAAAATCTTCTTCTCATGAATCAGCAGTAGCAGAGACTTGATATTTGGTATGCAGCTTCCTTTTGAGATGTAGACTCAAGTTAGTTAAAGAAAAGTTTGAGGGGCAATATTTGGCGACTTTATGGGAGGGGCAAGAATTTTGGCCCCACCCCAAATTTAAGTTTTCCGAACCGAGAGGCCGATTTGAACCTCATTTTATGTGAGGGCTTATTGGGTCATAAGTAAATAATTTATGCCAAATAATTTTTTCCCCCAGCCCCATGGGAGCTGCAGGAGCTAAAAATAGAAAAAAATTAAAACGTCCATATCTCCAAAACTGCACGGCACTGAGAATTTTTATTTGGTGTGAAGCTTCCTTGGGACCAACAGAAAGGATTGGTAAACAAAAAATTGCCATTGGTTTTATCATAGGGTACAGTTTCGGGACTTTGAAAGTGCTGAGTCAGCACTTTTTAACACTGTAGGCAATGGGAAAAACATTAAAAAATCTTCTCCAGATCCGGCAGGCAGAATCTTTTGATATTTGGTATGCAACATTGTAGGGTAAAACTGATTCAAGTTTGTTCAAATTGGCCCCCTGGGTTCATATTTGGGCTCAGTATAGGAGCCCGATTTCGAACTTAGTCCATTTCAGGCAAATTTCTTAAAAAATCTTCTTCTCCAGATCCAGCAGGCAGAATCTTTTGATATTTGGTATGCAACATTGTGGGGTGGATCTGATTCAAGTTTGTTCAAATTGGCCCCCTGGATTTATATTTGGGCTCACTATAGAAGCTCGAATTGGAACTTAGTATATTTCAGGCAAATTTCTTTAAAAATCTTCTTCTCTAGATCCAGCAGGCAGAATGTTTTGATATTTGGTATGCAACATTGTGGGGTGGATCTGATTCAAGTTTGTTCAAATCGGCTTCCTGGATTCATATTTGGGCTCAGTATAGGAGCCCAAATTTGAACTTAGTGCATTTCAGTTAAATTTCTTTGAAAATCTTCTTCTCCAGATCCAGCAGGCTGAATCTTTTGATATTGGGTATGCACCATGCTAGGGTGGTGAGATTCAATTTTGTTCAAGCCAAGTCCCTGGGTTCATATTTGGGCTCACTGTGGGAGCTTGAATTGTAACTTAGCTCAAAATGAGGAATTTTCTTTAAAAATCTTCTTCTTCAGATCCAGCAGTCGGAATGTTTTGATATTTGGTGTGCAGCATCCATAGGGGGTGAGATTCAAGTTTGTTAAAGCCAAGTCCCTGGGTTCATATATGGGCTCCCGGTGAGAGCCCGAATTATAACTTAGTTCAATATGAGGAATATTCTTTAAAAATCTTTTTTTTAGATCCACTGGTCAGAATCTTTGGATATTTGATATAAGCTTTTCTTAGGAGGAGCAGATGCAACTTGTTGAAATCAATTCCCTGGGTTGATATTTAAGCTACCATGTCAGGTGAGCGTCCTCAGGCCCCCTGGGGCCACTTGTTTAGAATAGTGCTGTCCAGTTTTGGCCATTATGTTGGGTAAAGGGTTAAGTGTTAATCATGGAATAAGTAGAGAAAACAACTCATCTAAAAATACTTTAACAATTACTCTAGACATTGAATGCGAAAATATGGACCTGCCCAGAACAAATTGGTGACAAGTTAAATTTAGTTTCTCTGGAAAGAGGAGAGTTAATTTCATAACATTTCCAAAGTAGGCTGAAATCCATTTGGGGCAATTTTTAGCTCAACATTACCAAGTCAAGCTGAGCTATTGCCATCACTTCTCATCCATCGGCGTACGTATGTCCACCGTTTTCTTTGGCTCCCCACACAGGTCTCATTTATGATCAGATCACTTTGAAACTTGGTATGCTTGTTGTGTGACCTCTGGATGGGAGCTATCGATTTTCTTCCATTTCCATCAAAAAATGTTGCCACTAGCAACAACCATTGAACTTGGTTTAGTCAGGCATCAATATATTCCTTTGGCACGCCCTACAGGGCACATTTATGATCAGATCAGTTTGAAACTTTGTGTGCTTGTTTGGAGTTACCTCTAGATGGGAGCTATCGATTGTCCTTGATTTCAGTCAAAAAATTATACCGCTAGCAATGACCTTGGATGAACTTAATGCAGTTATGCATCAGTATTTCCCTTTGGCATTCCTTGCAGTGCACATTTTTGACTGGATCGCTTTGAAACTCCATGTGCTTGTTTGGGGTGATCTCTAGATGGGAGCTATCAATTTTCTTCTATTCCCGTCAAAAAATATTGCAGCTGGCAATGACCTTTGAACTTAGTTTAGTCAGACCTCAATATTTCCCGTTGGCACACCCTACAGGGAACATTTATGATCGAACTGCATTGAAACCTGGTATGCTTGTTTGTGGTGAACCCCCCCCCCCCCCCCCCCCCAGAGGGTAGCTATCGATTTTCTTCAATGACCTTTGAACTTAGTCAAGTCAGGCATCAATATATTCCTTTGGCACTCTCTACAGGGCACCATTATGATCAGATAGGTTTGAAACCTGCTATACTTGTTTGGGGTTACCTCTAGGTGGGTGCTTTTGATTTTCTTCGATTTCCATCAAAAAATGTTGCTGCTGGCAATAACCTTTGATGAAACTAGTACAGTTATGCTTCAATATTTACCTTTGGCATTCCCTGCAGTGCACATTTATGATCAGATCGCTTTGAAACCTGGTGTGCTGTTTGGGGTGACCTTTAGATGGGAGCTATCCTCTTCTATTTTCGTCAAAAAATGTTGCAGCTGGCAGCAACCTTTGGACTTAGTTTAGTTAGAAAAAGGCAACGACCTTTGATGAACTTAGTGCAGTTATGCATCAATATTTCCCTTTGACACACCCTACAGGGCACATTTATGATTGAATCGCTTGGAAACTTGGTGTGCTTGTTTGGGGTGACCTCAAGATGGGAGCTATCGATTTTCTTCCATTTCCATCAAAAGTAGTTGCCGTTAGCAATGTCCTTTGATGAACTTAGCAAAAACTTTGTGCAGTTATGCATCAATATTTCCCTTTGACACACCCTGCAGGGCACATTTATGATTGCATCGCTTGGAAACTTGGTGTGCTTGTGTGGGGTGACATTTATATGGGAGCTATCGACTTTGTTCCATTTCTGTCGAAAAATGTTGCCACTGACCTTTGAACAAAGTTTAGTCAGACCTCAATATTTCCCTTTGACACACCCTTCAGGGCACATTTATGATTGGATCACTTTGAAACTTGGTATGTGTGTTTGGGGTGACCTCTAGATGTGAGCTATTGATTTTTTTTTCATTTTCATAAAAAATTATTGTCGTTATCACCGGCTTTTGAACTTGCTGCATTTATGCAGCAACTTATCCCTTTTGAACTCTCTGCAGGGTATATTTATGAATTTCCATAAAAGAATAAAAAAAACATTGCTAAGAATAAAAAAAACATTGCCACAAACAATGACCTTCAAACTTAGTGCATTTGTGCATTAACATCTTCCTTTGGCATGCCTCAGAGGGCACATTCATTATCAGGTTGTTTTGAAACTTTGTAACATTCTTCTTTGACATGGCCTACAGGGCATATTTATCTTAGGATTGTTTTTGAACTTGACGTCCTCATTAGGCGGGACCTCCAGGTAATAGCTATTGATTAGCATTCATTTCTGTGAAAAAAAGTTGCCGTTTACAATAACCTCTGAACTTACTGCATTTGTGTATCAACATTCTTCTTCTAGCCAGCCTTACAGTTTACATTTAAAAATGCATGGATTGCTCTGACGTGCACACACTGCTGCTATGTTTAAATTTCACCAAATAACATTGGTACCAATGATCTTCAATTTTTTTGCCATTTCACTTATAACTTATCAAGTTCAATTTTTTCACATTGAGGTACAGTGTCATTGGCACTTTCATTTATAGAGGTTTCAGATTGGGTGGTTTTTGTCTCCCTATTTTCGAACAAATATTGGTCTGGTCATTGAAGATTTTGACCCAGAACAAACTGATAATGAGCTGATTTTGATCCCATTTGAAGCAGAAATAATCATAGAACAACATATCAAGAATTCACAGAAATCTGCTGCATGTTTTTTTTTAATCCCAAAATGGTGGTCAGTATGGCTGCCAATGTGGCTTTTGTACTTTCTCTCGTTTACCACTGGAACACACAATTTCTGACCCTGTGTTTTTAATTTAGTGTTCGTAAGGATCCGTACTCTAGTTGGTACCAAAGATTACCTCCTGAATCCCAGATGTTTAAGCCCCCACAAATTTGGTGAAGGGCATTAAGTGTTAAACTTGTCCATCCATACGTCCGTTCCAAATATGGTTTCCAGACGATAACTAGTTTGACTGAAAGAAATGAAACAAAATTTATAGGTAGGTTTATAACCACAGAATACAGATTGGGATTGTTAGTGGGCTTGGCCATATATTTTTGGGCACAGTTATGGCTCTTTTCCTACTTAGATCATAAAGTGGTGGCATTAGTGTCCTATGGACACATTTGGTGTCCTGCTGTATTGGTGCTATTGTTTAATGGAGATAAGATATTTATTACTTTGATATCAACGAAGATAAATAACTAGAAACTCATGTTGGGGGCAGGGGCATAGACACCCTTGGCGTTGCACTTCTTTCTTCAGTTTTTGTCAAGTTTTCTGTTCTAAAACATAGTATAAGATGAACTCGCATAAAATACTATCATTTATAGCGGGAGAAGTTTCATGTGAATTATAGTTGTTTTTTCTCAAATCCATCGCTACCATAATTATTTATGACAGACTGGCAGCAAGGTGGCTCATTGAGTAGAACACTGAACTGAAAAGTCGACATTTCGATCCTGACCCACGTCATCGGTGTTGTGTCCTTAAGAAAAGCACTTAATCCTGATTGCCAATGTGGAGGCATTGTGGTGCTTTGTAGTAAAGCATACTGCACTTCGATGAGTGTTTGTTTGCCTTCAACCTCTGCTAACTCTGTGCCGGATTTATAAGTGGGTGGTTCTCTCTGTCTACTCCGGCTTCTTCCATCTGTAAAACACCCAACATGTTATGGTCCTGATCATAGAATGAGTCTTGAAACCCCAGTAAATAAACAAACAAACTGATAGACCACAAAGGTTAAAGAAGAGAAAAATTTAATAACAAAAATGGTTAAAATGACACAGGATGGATGACAACTTGCAATTGTATCAGATTAACTTTAATAGGTTTTCGGCACTCAACCTAAGTCCTTCATGGGCTCATTCAAATCAGGGGTCACATAAGGTTTTTTTTGAAAGTACATGTATTTGAAAAAAAGTTGATTCAAATAAATGCTGATATTGTGTGTGTTAGGTTAAAGCCTTGACCTATAAAAAGTGTTTTGTCCATGTTCTTGTCTGGTAAATGTAAACTCCATGGCTCCAGATAACTCAGATTTGTGACCAATTCTAAATGTAAAAACACAGATATTTTATACCCTCTTTTACAAAGGTGGGGTATATAGTACAGTGGAACCCTATTAATTGAATAGCTACTTTGCCAATGGAAATTATTCAATTAACAGGAGTATTCAATTGACAGGGATTGTGTCACTTTCCTGAATTCTGAAGATAAACTTGGCTTTTATTCTATTATATCTTGTTTGACAGAGCTTCATGAGCTCTGTCAAACAAGATGTAAAAGATTAAATGCCTGTATTGGATGTTCTGAGGCCAATAAAGGTCTATAAACCAAGGAAAACTGGTGAGTGTCAGGGTAATTTTTAAACAGGTTACAAGATTTTTTATTCAATTAACAGGAGTTTACTCTATAACCTATATTCAATTAACAGGTCAAATTTGTACTGAACGTATGGTAAATAGTTTTGTGTTGCAAAATTATTATTCAATTAACACGATTATTCAGTTAAGATATATCCAATTAAGTGGGCTCCACTGCAATATGATTGGGGTTGTGTTTGGGGTCAATAGGTCGAATTGAAGGTCACTTACTTTTAGTAGAGCTTTGGTTTGTCTGTACTAACTTCAGTTTACTCTTTAGTACAAAACTAAAACTTCATACACAGATTTCCAATAAGATGTTGAAGACTAACCGCCAGTTGTTCAAATCTTTCAAAGAATAAATCTGTGCACTGAAACATGAAAATGTAGATTGAAAACTTTATAAAATTTGAAGACTCCATTCTTCAGGTCCATTAGTTGGACTTGTTGGCAAATTTCAAACAATACAAACCTAATATACTAATAAACTGGACCAAACTTGTATGTTGTTTCAAAAATGGTGTCACACCTGCCTTGAGTGATTTAAGGGATATTTTTCCAATGCATATAAGGACGGACAATTGAGGGTCAGATTCAAGTTTGTTCAAATAAAGTCCCTCAGTTAATACTTGGGCTTCCTCTTCTTTGATTCATCAGTTAGAATCTTTTAATATTTGGTGTACAGCATCCTAAGAGAGGTTAGATCTGATTTTGTTTAAACCAAGCCCCTGGGTTAATACTTATTTATTGGAGCTCAAATTTTAACTAAGTCCAATATAAGGAATAATCTTTAAATCTCTTCTTCTCCAGAACCACTGGTCAGAATCTTTTGATATTGTATACAGAATCATTGCAGGGGTCAGTATAAAGTTTGTTCAAAGCAAGTCCATCAGTTAATAATTGGGCTCTCTATGGGAGCCTGAATTTTAACTTATTATAATATGTGGAGTAGTCTTTAAAAACCTTCTTTTCAGATCCACGACTCCAAATGTATTGATATTGGGTATACAGCATCCTTACATGGGTCAGATTCAAGTTTGTTCAAAGCAAATCCCTCAGTTAATATTTGGGCTCCCTATGGGAATTCAAGCTTTAATTTAGTGCAATATGAGGAATAATCTTTAAAAATCTTCTTCAGAACTACCAGTCAGAATCTTTTGATATTTGGTTTTCAGTATTCACAGGGAAGTCAGATCTAAATTTGTTCAAATTAAGTCTGGGTTAATATTTGGGCTCCCTATTGGAGCCCAAATTTTAACTTTGTCCAATATGAGAAATAATCTTTAAAACTCTTCTTCTCCACAACCACTAGTCAGAATGTTTTGATATATGGTATACAGAATCCTTACAGGGGAAAGATTCAAGTTTCTCGAAATCAAGTCCTTTGAACAATATTTTGGCTCTCTATATATAGGAGCCTGAAAGTTTTGCGTGGTGCAGTATGAGGAATATTCTTTAAAAAATTTTCTTCTTACAAACCCCCAGTCAGAATCTTTTGATATGTGGTATATCACTTCCTTAGGGTAGTCAGATTCAAGTTTGGAAAAATCAAGTCCCTATTGGTGCCCAAATGTTAACTTTGTCCAATATGAGGAATAATCTTTCAACATCACCCATAGGGGAGTCAGATTCAAGTTTGTTAAAATCAAGTCCTTGGGTTAATATTTGAGCTCCCTATTGGAGCCCAACTTTTTAATTTAGTCCAATATTAGAAATAATACTTAAAAATCTGCTTCTTGAGATACAATCAGAATCGTTTGATATTTTGTATACAGCTTCCTTTGAGGGTTCAAATTTAATTTGTTTCAAGTCCCTGGGTTGATATTTGTGTTCCCTATGGAAGGGAGAGAGCATATTTTAACATAGTACTAAATTGGTTATGTTCTCAATCTTTTTCTCCAGGGCTACCACTCAGAATCTTTTGATATTTGGTACACAACACTCTTGGAGGGGGGGGGGGGGGGGATAATTTTGAGGGTTTTTTCCCAAATAAAGTCCCTGCATTAATATTTGGGCTCCTAATTTTAACTTTGTGCAAAAGAGGAACATTTTTTTAACTTTGATTGAGAATATTTTGTTACATGGCATACAAAACCCAAGCCTGGCTCAGATTCAAGCGTGTTCAAATTAAGTCCTTGGATTGATATTCAAATTTTAACTTAGTGTAATATGATGAAAAATCTTTTTAAAAATTCTCTTTCAGATCGATCATTCAGAATCTATTGATATTTGGTATATGGCATCCTGGGGGTGGATGGGAAGTGGTCAGATTCAAGTTTGTCCACGTTAAGTCCCAAGGTTGATAATTGGACTCCCTAGTTTTGAATTACTGGAAATCTGAACATTATTTCTGTGGTAGTATCCCAATACCAGAAAAAGATAATTTGACATGGACAACAGAATTATAAATAATTAAATAACTTCATTCTACTGTCGTGTTAACTGGCCATAGATGCTAATTAATTCCTTCTTCAAACAACTTTGGTCAGGTGACTGCCTCGGGCCCTGTGGGGCCCCTTGTTATGTTAGCATAGCCCATGTACTAATGAATTTTGAAAGGAAATTCTTTGTACCTCTCGGGCATTTAAAGTCTCATCCAGCCTACAGACAATAAAAAAATCATTATTTTATAATCAAACTATTAATGATAGAAATACATGATTGATTGATGTTAATAAAATTCTTGTTCTTCCCTTTTCAACATTTTTTTTTTTCTTGTGTGCTTATTTTCAGTGTGAACCAGCTTTATGGGATGCAAAATATTTCTCTGCACAATCCAGAGCTCGCTATTTCTGGGGCAACATCCCTGGCATGTACAGGTAACTTTTGAAAAGCATGTAAAATTCACAATAATCACCAACAACAAGTGTCGAAAGTATAAGTTTCCAGCTCAGCTTTGTCAAAAGATGATGGATAACAATTTACAAGTTTTTCATGAAATCTGACTTCCAAAAATTTGAATAACCTTTGAAACTGAAATGCTATCAGAAAGAAGCTTGAATGCTTTCAGTGAAAAGAAATGGTGGGGAATGGAATCAAACTGTCATTCTTGCACTCAAATTCCATGGTTGTTTGTTATATACTACTCAAAGATTGCTAAGCACCAAGTACATCCAACTACCTGTTTTACATTTTAGTTGAAATATTGTAATGAAAAGTGTATATATTTTTTATTTAATTATATCTTTAATGCTTTAAGTACAGAAAGAAAGATTTTATTTGTGTTTGACATTATTTTTTAGCTTTTGAATACGATAACCATGGAGTATGGATATTTTTGGTAATAGAGGAATTTTTCCAATATGCCAAAATGTTGATGGAGTGAACTGGTATGGCTTCAGTATCAAGTATGAGACCCATTACTGTTAATTACAGCTTGACAACGCCTTCTCATGCTCCCAATCAGGTTCCTGGTGGTCCTTTGTGGGATGTTGTTCCATTCTTGGACCAGCATGGTACAAAGTCGTGGACAATTCTTGGCTGGACTGGACGGTCTGAAATTGCAAGTCATTCCAGACATGTTCGATTGGATTGAGGTCAGGGGATCTTGCTGGCCAGTCCATACACTCAATCCCCTCCTCTGTCGGTACTCCCCGACAGCATGGGCAACATGAGGACGGGCATTATCATCCATCAGAATGAATCTATCACCCACTGCACCTGCGTACAGTCTGACATGGACATCCAGGATCTCATCAATATACCATTGTGCAGTCAATGTACCACATTCAAGGACACAGAGCTCTGTACGTCCATCCCAGCTGATGCCACCCCAGACCATAGCAGTCATGCTCAGGATTGTTGGCTGCATGGAATCGCTCTCTTGGTCTTCTCCATACCCTAAAACGCTTATCTGTGCGGTCTAGGCAGTACTTTGACTCATCTACAAAAAAAACAAGTTGCCAATCTTCTCTGGTCTATCCAACGTGGTCCATGGCCCATTCATATCGTGCCTGATGGTGGTTCTGGGACAGCAGAATGCGAATACATGATCTTCTCGATCGGAGACCACCTTCGTGCAACCTTACCCGGATAGTCTGTGTCGAAACATTTACCGGATGCATTCTGAAGGTCACTACAAAGCTGGGTTGCTGTGGCAAAGCAGTTCCTACATGCCTGAATGATCCAAAACTGGTCTTCGACTGCAGATGTTGCCTTGCCTCTGCCACCACCATGCCGTCTTACTGTTTTGCCATACTGCTAAAATCTTGCCCAGGTTCTGGTGATCACCGTATGGTGCACACCAAGGGCTTCACCAACCTGACGATGGGTAGTCTCTTGCTTCACCATCCCTACAGCCTGCCACATTTCTGCTTCAGGCAAATGTCTTCTTACATTTGCATTTGCCATATTCAATCATTAAATCACAATGGTTTGTGTTGAAATGAAGGTTGAATACCCTACACATGTCATGTACGTGTAGACAGTACATGAAACCATCATGAAAATCAAGGGCTACATGCTTTCCATGACGGTCATGAAAAGTCTGCCTGTCAAGAGAGCTAATGTAAACTCTGAGGACCATCTCAATACATTCCTCAATCATATCCACCAAAAATATTGCAAATGTGTCACAAGCAAATTTCACAATGATGTGTCAAATATTTGGTGCTTAGCAAACTTTGAGTAGTGTACATATGTTCAAAACAGGATATATTATGATATTGGTCTGTCTGTCCATCTGTAAACATTTTGGTTTCCATGTGGTAAGATGAGTTTCATTTGTCCTTGAGTTTTTCAAATTTGTTTGTAGCATTAGCATATAGGAATACAGGTTGGTATTGATTTTCAGCTCCACATGCCCATTTTCACCCAAGTTGCAACCCTTTGTTAGTACAAAATTGGGCCATTTGTTGGCTTCCATGCAATAACTTAAGTATGATTTGACCTAGAGTTTTCAAATTTGGTTCATAGCATAAACATATGGGAATACAGGTGGGCATTGAAGTTTAGCTCTGCCTGCCCCTTTTGGACAGAGTTACTAACCATTGTAAAAAAATTAGGCCATTTGTTGGTTTTTATGCAATAAGTTTGGTATGATTTGAAATAGAGTTTTGGTATGATTTGAAATAGAGTTTCCAAATTTGGTTCGTAGTATTAACATATGGAAGTTCAAGTTGGTAATGAATATCATCTCTGCCCAACCATATTTGCCAGAGTTATAGCCCTTTGTTTACACAGATTTGTTCTTTTTTTGGTTTCTTTGCAATAACTTTAGTATAATATGACCGACAGTTTTCAGACCTGGTTTGTGGCATCAGCACATGATAATAGAGGTTGGTATCGAATTTCTAGTCCACCATTTTTACCAGAAAAACAATCCTTTCTTTGTTTGAAATTGGGCCATTTGTTTCTTTCTGTGCAATAACTTTAGTATGATGTAACCTAGAGTTTTCAAATTTGGTTTCTACCATAAACATGTTGGTATTGAATTTCAGCTCCGTCCACCCATTTCCACCAGAGTTATGACCGTTTGCTAGAGTTTTCCTTGGCTTGTAGCTTATGAGAAGACCTGATGTATTGTACAACAACTGACCAGCTCTTGTTAAACTTGTATCAACATTAGCAAGAAAATTGGAAAAAAACTAGGCAGCCTTTGTAAGAGGTGAAAAATAAATTGAATGTTTAAAAAAGTCATGTTGACTTACAGTTTGTTTCCCTGGGAACCCCAGGAAGTGAAGCAGCACTTGTTATCTCACATGGCTGAAAGTCAGGATGAGCTATTGTGATCACTCACCATATATTGTCTGTCGCCTGTTGTCCATGAATATGGTGTTCGCGACTTCTCCAAAATCAATGGAACGATTCAAGTTAAATTTTTTAGGTAATTGTTTGTTTTAACATCGCATTTTGATTTTATTCAAATCAGCTTGCCTCGTCCCACAGGAAGGGTGGAGAAAAATGCTTCCAAATTTTACAAAAATCTTCTCACAAACTGATGATAGGTACAATGGTTTGATATTTGGCACTGCGCTTCCTTTTGAAAA
Source organism: Pictodentalium vernedei (assembly GCA_031216915.1). NCBI lineage: Eukaryota > Metazoa > Mollusca > Scaphopoda > Dentaliida > Dentaliidae > Pictodentalium > Pictodentalium vernedei. Next base: position 309,136,469 of record CM062292.1, on the reverse strand, counting down.
ATAAATTATTTTATCTACCATTTACCTAAAAACGCAATCGAAACTGCAGTATCAGCGATAAAAATTTGACGATAAAAAATATTTTATCAGTATTGCAGTAGTGATAAAAGGCCCATGATGTTGCGAGAAACAACGTATGTGCAACTGACAGACTATTTCAGTGGTACTGGCAATCACAAGTCATTGCCTTCAAAACCTGATACTGCAATGAACAATGCATCCAGTTTGCCTCAATATACATTCAGTTTCCATGTTTCATTTAACAACATGATCCAGCGTATAAATAATCTACCATGTGAAATGCCAAAAGACAAAAGATGAAGGTAATCGCTAAAATTGAAAGAATGAGAACATTTTAAAACATAACATCAATCTCATTGCAGTTTGCACGCTTCCAAAAATTATGAATGAAGTGCCGTCATGTATATAAAGCGATACTTGCACACTACAAAAATATAATTCCCTAGTTGTTTTTGTGGATCGCCCCGCCCACCTATCCCATGGGTGACTCCATGAATTGAATTGAATTTGTTTTGAAATATTGCCTATCAGAAAAAGCAGACAAGGGCAGAGTTTGATTATTTTTTATCCCTATGTGCAATTTCATTCAAGTTGAAGGAATTTCCTCACGTGCTGTTGGGTTGAGAGAATGGAAAATGGAAACCATTACAGTGATCAATTAAGAGCGGATTTTGTTTGTTAACAGCTATTTTTGAGAAGTTTTGGTTATGGATTTAGTCCACTGGAAGGGTAGATAAACGTGTTATGGGCTCATTGTGCTTATACAGAATCTTAAATCGTGACTCAACTTGTGTTTGGGGAGATATAGCTGCTCATTGTGGAAGCGCGACTTGTAGCTATCCTTCCCCTAAAACAAGTCTTGTCGCAATAAAAGATTCTGTACATGCACAATGTGCACATAACACATATGTATAGTTAATATTCTTGTGTCCATCGAACACAGGCTGGATAACTTTAGGTGTTATACAAAGAGTGATGAGCATAATCTAAACACAGCAAAAGGGAAGTGTCATATTTACAACTGGCCATTTGATAATTGCAAATATGGGGAAATCTGCTCTGGATTCCCACACAGAAAGCAAAAAAAAAATGACTAATCAGCTGCATTTTGAAGCCTTTTAAGGCTAAAAAAAAAATCATTTGCCCATTTCATCTGCAGAATGATGATCCCAGAGGGTGAATTTGGTGATGCTACCCTGCACAGTAGGATAGGTAGTATTACAAAATTTACCATCTCTGGACCTCAATCTGAATCAAGATCTCTGGCCTAAACAGAAAGGGGTACCCAGAGGATAAATTGGGTGATTCTAGCCCACTGCATGGAATAGCATTAGCAAATTCACCCTCTAACGACCTCATACTGCAAATGACAGATAGCTTATTTTCAAGTCCTGATCACAAACCCAACAAACTCGACTTCAATATTTAATTTGTTACTCTGAAGAACATTTTAAAACCTGAGATTTTGTGAAAACTCCACTCCATGGACAAACATTCATACAAATCAAATACTGGCATTTGAGATTTTCTTTTACCATATTAATCCATGTATAGGCAAGTGAAATGTTTGTATTTTATGATGAGTAACAGCATGCCAGGATATAATTTTTTGGGTGGTAACAAAATGACAGGTACAAACTGACTCCTGTCAGACATGAGACCCTGCCAGACATTTTTTTTAGCATCAGTGGCAAACAATAATTTTCAGTCTATTCAAAGCAGTTTAATGAGAATTTACATGTACCTTGAAAGGTTTATACCATATCATTGATAAGTCAGTGTGACGACAGTACTTCAATTGAAAACACTGCCTTTGGGTTGCTTTTGACAATTGTGAATATGGAAATTCAAATCAAGGGGAAGTACTGCATGTTCGATACGTTGTGGGAGTAATCCCCTGGGAAAATGTCCATCTACAAAATCCTTGTTTTATGTTTTTGTTTTGCATTGCATTTTTATAACGTGGTATACAGAATTTGTAAATGATTGTCATGTATTATTATAACGGGAAATAAACTGTTATGGATTTGTACTTTCAATAAACAAAAATAGAGGTGAGCGATAATTCACCCACCATTCCCACGCGTCACTGCCCACTTAACTATGAAAATTTGCCTCGAACAGAGTGACGGATGCAAGTAACTGGCCATCTGACAAATGCATAACTGAGTCAGACTTTGTCTGTGTCCGACCTCTTATATCCAGGCTTGAGTGACAGATGTGCTTGTATGATCAGCTATGTGATTTAATACTTTTGTCATAACAGTTGAATAAATTTATTTTCACATTTCAACAGTTGTTTTGATTTCATCAGGTGGGTCCAGGGTCCAGCAAATTTTTTATCAAATTGAATCCGAGAATTGGAATCTAATCAAATCTCAAATCAAATCTCGGCGTTCTTCAAGTTGAAGATATTACACCTCTTGCAATCATAAATAGTGTCTTGTCTCCACTCAAATATAATGTGTGTAAATCAAACAAAAAAGTGAAATATACCACAACAGAATCAAAGTAGTTTCAGAAGCGGAACTTCTTAACCCTTTACCTAACATGAAAAGCAGACGACACTTGCAAAAAACATTCTTCAATAACTACTTTTTTCATTTTTTGTCTCAAAAACATAGGTTATGACCCCTCATTGTGACGAGCTCGTTCCAGCGAGGGTCATAACCTATGTTTTTGAGACAAAAAATGAAAAAAATAATAAAAATTAATTGACGATTTTTTAAAATGGCGCTGGCCGGTTTTGGCCGTTACATTGGGTAAAGGGTTAACTGGTTGAGGGCTAAATTATTTTTCAAAGGTGATTTGAAACGTGAGTATTTTTTGTCAAAGATGCCATGCAACTAGTATGAGATGCCAGTTTAGCAAGATTTTGTTCATGAACAATTGTTTTGTCACAATTTTACACAAACATTTATTATTTTACTGCCGAGAAACAACAAGCACTTTTCAATAGGGCCATAATAGTGGCTTCCTGCACTCAACCAGTTAAACTCATTCTTCTGTCATCAGGTCTCCTGTTTTTTCTTTGCCCCAAAATGTATTTTGAAGGATTTAGAGTGATTACATGCAGGAAAAAAAATTTAACCCCTCTGTGAGCACTCTCCAATAAATTATAACAAAACAATTATGAACAGAATCCTGCTAACCTAAGGCTACTCTTGTTGGTCTGAAATCTTTGAAAAAAAAAATACCTGTGTTTCAAATCACATTTGAAAAATAATTTAGCGCTCAACCAGTTAAGATTTGGTATACAACCATGTTGGGGAGAGCAGGTGCAGATCACAAGTTTGTTCCAATCATGTTCCTGGAGTCATGTTTTTGCTCCCAATGGGAACCCTGATTTGAATTTAATGCAATCTGGGGAATATTCTTCAAAGGCCTTCTTCAGATCTGCCAGGCAGAATCTTTTGATATTTGGCAACAGCGTTCATATGACTTAGAAGTTTAAACTGTGTTAAAAATGTTATGTGTGACTGATTTGGGGAGGGGGGGCAGCCCCAAGGGAGAATAAAGAATTTACTACTATTCATTTGCAGACCTTTATTTGAAAAAAAATCCAAACGTGCTATACATCGCGTGCCCAAGAGAATGAAGAATTTACTACTATTCATTTGCAGACCTTTATTTTAAAAAAATCCAAACACGCTAGACATCGCGTGCCCAAGATGACGGTTTCTTTGGTGGTACGGCTCACGGTTTCTTTGGTGGCACGCCGATTTGGGAAAACACCTCTTAGGGCACAAAAAGGAAAAAGGAGATGCAATTACGAAATAATAATATAAAGCACTGAAATAAAGTGCAAACTGGTTTAATGATACAAGCACTACAATTTCTTACCACTATGTTTCCAACTTTTAAGCAGAATATACAGTGGAATATTTTGCGAGGTACAAGTAAATGCAGTTCAAAATCCTGACTGCACAAGTGAAAATCAAAGCACCGTCTGGACTATGAAGTTTTCATTTGGGTCATTGTGGGGATCTAGAAACTCTCGCTTGATGAAAATTGCCAGGAATATAGCACACAGTGTTTATTCCAGCCAATCGGGTCATCCAAAAACTAGGGTTTACCGGGAATTCCTCATTGACCTATATGAAATCAACTTTGTGTCAGTCACTGTCACGTGTTGCTAACACTTCAAAGTATAGACATTCTTTCAGAAATTTAGTGTCAATAAATTCCACATCGATATTAAATTTATCGGATTTAAAAATTAAAATGGCAAAAATTAACATGGATTATTAACAATTTGTTCACAATAGCTTGATCCATAGCAGGATTTAGGTATGAAAATGAAATAATATGCGAGGGTAAAGTCAAAATTACTGCCTCTTTTCGTGATATAACAATGAATACGAAGGATAACAGGTACCGAGAAATGTTATGTGTCCCTTGAATACCAATATTATCATTCAGTGGTATGATGTATACGGCTAAATAAATAGTCGACTATGAAAAATAATTGTAGACTATAGCACCTTATGACGGCAGCCCTAGTGTTTACAGACTCAGTTTCTGAAACTGACATCGTTGATGAAAACTAAAAAAGTAACTTTTTTTTTTCCACGTGCGTGATAGATCATTCGCCGCAAATTGTAATTACGCGAGCGATGGTGCGTGAGAGCAATCGCACGCCATTAAAATGAAAGGCTGCATTTGTTTAAATGAATTCTGTACATAAGTGATGAGGCAGAGTTTGGTCAAACTGAGATGTATATGCAGGTGGATAGAACCAACATTTGTTCAATGAGGCTACCAAGCCACATGAGGTTGTGGGGCACAGGGCTCTTTTGATTGAAATTATTTTTTTGCTTTACAGTTTTACCCAGTTGATCCACCTGCAAAGAGTTTTCTAAGATTGAGTGATATCAAGCTAAAAATACACCCAACTGAATACTCCCCCCCCCCCCCCCCCACCCCACCCCCCAGACCCACTCCCCAATCCTTTGGGTAATATTTTTTTCTGTATTCTGCAGGCAGCCAACAATGATGTAGAAACATTAAGTCATTCATAAGCAGTTGTGTACATGTATATAAGGCAGAAATTATTGAGAGAAAAAAATTGAGGATTAATGAGAATATTACTGGAATCATTAACATTTTTGGTTACTTCATGAGTCCAATTTTTAGCTCACCTGAGCAAAGCTCAAGGGGAGCTTTACTAATCACTTTCCATCCGGCATCTGTCCATCCGGCGTTAACTTTACATTATCGACTTCTTCTCACAAACTACTTGACCAAATTGAACCAAATCTGGTGTGCATTTTCCCTATCATATGTCAATTCAAGTTTGTTCAAATCAAGTTGACCCGCCCCTCGGTAGGGCCACGCCCCAAAAAAGTGAGCCTAAATCTTAAAAAATCTTCTTCTCATGAACCAGCAGTAGCAGAGACTTGATATTAAGTGTGCAGCTTCCTTTTGAGGTGTAGACTCAGATTTGTTCAAGAGAAGTTCTAGGGGCTATATTTGCCATCGCTATGGGAGGGGCAAAAATTTTTGCCCTGCCCAAAATTTCTATTTTCCAAACCGAGAGGCTGATTTGAACCAAATTCGACATGAGGTTTTATTGGGACTTAAGTAGTTAATTTGTGCCAAAAAAAATTATCCTGTTTCCCCCATGGGAACCGTAGGAGCTAAAAATAGAAAAAAAATTAAAACTCCCATATCTCTAAAACTTCACAGCACTGAGAATTCTTATTTGGTGTGAGACTTCCAGATTTGGTTCAGTTTGGATGAGTAGTTTGTGAGAAGTCTATAATGTAAAGTTAACGCCGGATGGACAGACGACGGTGGATGAAAAGTGATCAGTAAAGCTCCCCTTGAGCTTTGCTCAGGTGAGCTAACAAAAAATTTTTTGTTTTTTATGCGTTTCGGTCAATTTTAAGACAAAATTTTTGTTTTCTTTTTAACACTGAAAATTTGGAGGGCGGGTGGGACTTAAAAAATTTTGGACCAAAATCCGGAAATTTGTGTTTTGTTTTTTTATGCGTTTCGGTCAATTTTAAGACAAAAAAAAAAATTTTTTTTTACACTGAAAATTTGGGGGCAGGGTGAGACTTGGAAATTTACACTGAAAATTTGGGGGCAGGGTGAGACTTGGAAAATTTTGGACAAAAATCAGGAAATTAGTTTTTTGGATTTTTACGCGTTTCTTTTAAGAAGAAGAAAAAAATAATTTTAGTCTGAAAATATTTTGTTTGGGACTTCAAAAATTTCCGAACAAAAATGAAAAAAAAATCTATTTTTTATGCGTTTATCTCAATTTTGGGATGTAAAAGTGCAGGAATTGAAAATAGAAGGAAAATCCTGTGTATTGTGTGGACACAATCGCTTCATCTAGTTGGTATATGCTATTCTCAGGAGGGGCGTATGCAGCTTATTCAATTCAAGTCCCTGGTTTGACATTTAGACTACCATGTCAGGTGAGCGCCCTTGTTACCCCCTGGGGCCTCTTGTTACTCTTGTCATCTCATTAAAATGCAACTGGACAATTTAAGTCAAGTTGAATGTTATAATTAATCGCTTTTTTTTTTTTTTTTCAGCACTCCAGACCTACGCCAGTTGGCTCCACCAGCATCATTAAATACTATTTTGTCACCACACTGTCACAGAAGAGCAACAGTAAGGGTTTTAACAAATTGGGTGCTTTATCTGTGTAAATTTCTCATATGAGTAGCAGATTTAAATATTAAACCTCACAGTAGATCTTCTGTTTTCAGGCCATATTTGTTAATTTGCATGTGGGCGGGGCAGTTTTTATTTTATATTTTATTTATCTCTTTGATATCAAAAGTTCATGTTCTTGGTGTTTTGTTTTGTTTTAGGCCTCATAATCTACAGAATAGCATAGGTGGTGGTGTATTTCATCCCTTGAGTGCAAGATGGCTTTGCAATTCGAAAGCTTTGTTAAACCATGTTGCACTCAAGGGAAGATTTATTAGTTTTATTAATTTGTGTAAAAAATGTCCGTCCGTCTGTCTGTCTGGCATCCGTATCCATTTTTTGGCATTCGATAACTTGAAAAATATTGCTTGGATTGTCTAGTTTCTTTATATTTGTGTTCAGGCTACTGATTTGCCGAGCTGTATAGTTTTTGGTGTAAATCTGTTATTTTGATCCTGAGATATTAACCCTTTATCCTTCAAATTGAAAATTCCTCCAATCCCTTTGGCATTCGATAACTTGAAAAATATTGCTTGGATTGTCAAGTTACTTTATATTTGTGTTCAGGTTACTGTAGTGCCAAGCTGTATAGTTTTGGGTGTAAATCTGTTAATTTGATTCTGAGATATTAACCCTTTATCCTTCAAATTGAAAATTCCTCCAATCCCTTTGGCATTCGATAACTTGAAAAATATTGCTTGGATTGTCAAGTTACTTTATATTTATGTTCAGGTTACTGATATACCGAGCTGTATAGTTTTTGGTGCAAATCTGTTATTTTGATCCTGAGATATTAACCCTTTATCCTTCAAATTGAAAATTCCTCTGATCTCTTTGGCATTCGATAACTTGAAAAATATTGCTTGGATTGTCAAGTTACTTTATATTTGCGTTCAGGTTACTCATGTGCCGAGCTGTATATTTTTTTGTGTAAATCTGATAATTTGATCCTAAGATATTAATCCCTTTATCCTTCAAATTGAAAATTCCTCCAATCCCTTTGGCATTCGATAACTTGAAAAATATTGCTTGGATTGTCAAGTTACTTTATATTTGTGTTCAGGTTACTGATGTGCCGAGCTGTATAGTTTTTTTGTGTAAACCTGTTATTTTGATTCTGAGATATTAACCCTTTATCCTTCAAATTGAAAATTCCTCCAATCCCTTTGGCATTCGATAACTTGAAAAATATTGCTTGGATTGTCAAGTTACTTTATATTTGTGTTCAGGTTACTGATGTGCTGAGCTGTATAGTTATTGGTGTAAATCTGATAATTTGATCTTGAGATATTAACCCTTTATCCTTCAAATTGAAAATTTCTCCAATCCCTTTGGCATGAGATAACTCAAAAGATATCAATCTGTTTGTCATGTTACTTCATATATGTATTCAGGTTACTGATGTGCTGAGCTGTATAGTTTTTGGTGTAAATCTGATAATCTGATCCTGTGATATTAACCCTTTATCCTTCAAATTGAGGACTTCTCCAATCCATTTCTTCGGCATGCGATAACTCAATAAATATTAATCCGATTATCAGGTTACTTTATATATGTATTCAGGTTACTAATGTGCTGTGCTGTATAGTTTTTTAGCTCACCAAAGGGAGCTTAACTTATCACTTGCCGTCCGTCGTCGTGAACATTTTTCAAACGACTTCTCCTCTCAAACCACTGGTCCAATTTTCACGAAACTTCTTGTGGATGTTCATTAGTATATGGCAATTCATGTTTGTTCAAATGAAATGGCCACGTCCCTTGGGGGCTCTGTATGGGGCATAACTCTGATAGCACAGTATGAATTATAGAAAAATTATTAAAAAATCTTCTTCTCCAGAACCAGTGGGCAGAATCTTTTGATACTTGGTATGCAGCTCTTGGTATGGGTGTGATTCAAGTTTCTTCAAATCGTGTCCCTTAACCAATATTGGGGCTCACTATGGGGGCGTGAATTTTTACTTAATGCAATTTAAGAAAAATTCTTTAAAAATCTTCTTATCCAGAACCAATGGGCAGAATCTTTCAGTATTTGGTATGCACCATTGTGGGGTGAATCTGATTCAAGTTTGATCAAATCGGCCCCCTGGATTCACATTTGGGCTTAGTATAGAAGCTCGAATTTGAACTTAGTGCATTTCAGGCAAATTTCTTAAAAAATCATCTTCTCCAGATCCAGCTTGCAGAATCTTTTGATATTTGGTATGCAACATTGTGGGGTGGATCTGATTCAAGTTTGTTCAAGTCGGCCCCCTGGGTTCATATTTGGACTCGGTATAGGAGCCCAAATTTGAACTTAGTGCATTTCACGCAAATTTCATTAAAAATCTTCTTCTCAAGATCCAGCAGCCAGAATCTTTGGATATTGGGTATGCAGCATGCTTAGGGGGGTGAGATTCGAGTTTGTTCAAGCCAAGTCCCTGGGTTCATATTTGAGCTCACTGTGGTAGGCTGAATTATAACTTAGTTCAAAATGAGGAATTTTCTTTAAAAACCTTCTTCAGATCCAGCAGTCGGAATGTTTTGATATTTGGTATGCAGCATCCTTGGGGGGGGGGGGGGGGGGGGGGGGGGGGAGATTCAAGTTTGTCCAACCATATCCCTAGGTCCATATTTGGGCTCACTGTGGGAGCTTGAATTGTAATTTAGTTCAAAATGAGGAATTTTCTTAAAAAATCTTCTTCAGATCCAGCAGTCGGAATGTTTTGATATGTGGTGTGTAGCATCCTTAGGGGGTGAGATTCAAGTTTGTTAAAGCCAAGTCCCTGGGTCTATATTTGGGCTCCCTGTGGGAGCCTGAATTATAACTTGGTTAATATGAGGAATTTTTCTTTAAAAATCTTCTTCAGATTCAGCAGTCGGAATGTTTTGATATTTGGCATGCAGCATCCTTAGGGGGTGAGATTCAGGTTTGTTCAAGCCAAGTCCCTGGGTTCATATTTGGGCTCACTGTGGGAGCCTGAATGATAACTTTGTTCAGAATGAGGAATTTTCTTTAAAAATCTTCTTCAGATCCAGCAGATGAATGCTTTTGATATTTGGTATACAACATCCTTAGAAGGGTAAGATTCAAGTTTGTTCAAGCCATGTCCCTAGTTCCATAAAATTTGTCTCTCATGACTTTATTCCTTTGTAGTGTTTATGAACCATGTCTAACTGAATGTGACCCCAAATACTTCTTTGAACCACTTTGGCCGGTGAGCAACTAAGACCCCTTGGGGGCCTCTTGTTATGTAAATCTAATAATTAGATCTGGAGATATTAACCCTTTATCCATCAAATTAGGCACTCCTCCAATCCATTTCTATATGTACCCATACCATGTATGGTGTACATAATGTCGGCATCCAGGGTGGCCCTCCGTCATGCAGCTTTCTACTAGTTGCGCGTATGGGTACACATCTGACGATTTCATCGGCCTATTTTTATTAGCTTTACTTGACAAAGTCCAGATAAGTTATTGCCTTCACATGTCTGTAAGTCTGTTCACATTTTCTTTAGCACAGGCTACACCCCATAGTTCTTGTCCAATCATCACGAAATTTGCAGGTTCAAGGGCATGTCTAGATGAGAACATCCCTTTTTGGTTGCAGCCGGTCAACTGTGATGACTGCTGAAGCCCAAAACCCAGAAACCTATAGAACAGTCTACACAGGTCATATTTATGAAGGAATTCCATTGTAACTAGGTAGGATTTTGTATAATTTCTAGATGAGAACGTCCTATTTTGGTCGTGTTCAGTCAACCATGATGGCCACAGGGGCACGTTGCCTAGATTCCTTTACAAGACACAAATTCTGTTCAGTTTTGCATGAATCCAAAAGAGAATCCTGTTATACATCACTATGGGATGCCCCAACACTTTACAAGAATCAGATTCTAGATTCTCGTTGAATTTTAAGCCCTGCTTTAAGAGTCTTCAGGCGAGTGACCTAGATTTGTTTAGTACAGTCTACTTTTCATATTTATGAAGTGATTTCATTGTAACTTGGAAGGATAACTTGGTATGATGTCTAGATGAGACTGTCCTATTTTGGTCACGATCAGTCAGCTGTTACTGCCGTCGGGTCACATGACATAGATTCCCTTAGCACTGTCTGCAGGTTGTTTTTATGAAGGGAATTCTACACCTCATAGTTCTTGTCTGATAAACAGGAAATTTCATATGCAGGTTTGAGGTCATGTCTAGGTGAGAACGTACCCTGTTGGTTGCAATCAGTCAACCATGACTGCTGCGTGGTCCCAGAATCCGAAAACCTTTAGCACAGTCTACAGGTCGTAGTTATGAAGGGATTTCATTGTAACTTGGTAGGATGACTCTGTACAATGTCCAGATGAGAACATCCTATTTTGGTTGGGTTCAGTGAACCGTGACGGCCGCAGGGGCATGTTACCTAGATTCCTTTAGCACAGTCTACAGATCATATTTATGAAGCAGTTTCACTGTAACTTGGAAGGATAACTTGATGTCTAGATGAGACTCGTATTTTGGACATGATCGGTCAGCCATTACCGCTGCCTGCTCATGTGATCTAGACTCCTTTAACACTCTATACAGGTTGTTTTTATGAAGGGATTTCATTGTAACTTGGTGGGATAACTTGGTATGATAGCTAGATGAAACTCCTATTTTGGTCACAGTTGATCAACCATGACCGCCAGAATTGCATGTGACCTAGATTCCTTTAGCAAAGTTACGAGTCATATTTATGAAGGGATTTCATTGTAACTTGGTAGTATGACTCGATTTAGAATGATTTTACTGTAATTTTGGTTGACATACGTTAACTGTGAGGGCCACATCAACCCAGGCCTCGGTTCTTTTATACATTCTACACCTCAAATTATTCTTATTGAAAAAATAGCATGCAGGGAACAGAAATTAACACATATTCCCACTTTTCAAAATTCTTGTCTTATTTCATAATCCTCTCATAAACATTGAACATCAACCATTTCATTAAACACTCAGAGCTACAGTGTCATTGACACTTTCATCTTTTTAAGTTTGCATTGGCAGCCAAAAGGATCATGCGTGAGGGCCTGAGAAACAGAGTTTTTACTTTTTTAGGCCTTAACCAAATGTAATGCTCATCTGGATGGTCACCTATTTACAAAATTCACTCGACAAACTTTATTTTTTTTTAATTTTTCCTTCAAATCACAACTTATGGACTCATTTGAACAAGTTTATTGAGTTTATCGCGCGTGTGCATTGAGGGGTCATAAGATATGTTTTTGAGGCAAAAGTGAAATTTTTTAGGTACAGAGATAAGAATTGTCAGGCAATTGACTGAATTCATGCTGTCAAAGGACATTGAGCGAGAATTCAATTTTATTAAAACGGAAACAATATTGACTAAAAAGTCCACTTTCCTATTTATTGAATAAAATATATATTCAATATATATATAATTGTCTTGTTATTCAGATCAGTATGTTTGAGCTCCTTCAGATTTCAGGTATTTACACTTTTTGCCGCTCACAACTTGGTAGCTATTAGTCGAGTTGTGATGTCAAGGTCAGAGTGACCTTGAACATAGTAAATCGTAAACAATTGGTTTCCGGATGATAACTTTACTATTGTTCAACTCACATTCATGAAACTTTATATGTAGGTTGACCTTCGTGAGAGGAAGAACCCTATTTATTTTGGACTCCAAAGGTCAAGGTCACAGTGACCCTGAACATAGTAAATCAAAACTATTGGATCCTGGATGATAACATGACAATGATGGTTCGACCCACGTTCATGGAACTTCATAGGTAGACTGACCTAGGTGAGTGGAAGACGCCTATTTATTTTGGACTAGCTAGGTCAGAGGTCAAGGTTACAGTGATCTTGAACATAATAAATCGTAAACAATTGGTTTTCAGATGATAATTTGACAATGGTTCCACCCACGTTCATGAAACTTCATAAGTAGGTTGGAATTGCTGCAAGAAAGAGCCCTATTTATTTTGGAATCACTAGGTCAAAGGTCAAGGTCACAGTGACCCTTCACATACTAAATTGTAAACAATTGATTTCCGGACGATAAGTTGATAATTATTAAACCTACTTTTCTGCTGTCACAACTCGACTTTGGATCGGTGATCCTATCAGCATTTTTTAAGATTTTTCTGAAAGGGTAAACTTCTGGCCATGCTTAGTAAAGGATTAAGCATTAATATGCCACCAAATATAAACTGCCTGAGTATCAGAACTTTTTATGCCTCTGACCCTCTCGGGGGCATTATATTTTCACCATGTCTGTCCATCTATCCATCCATCCATTAACTTTTTTGGTTTCTGCCCAATAACTAAAGAACCACTTATTTGATCAAATCATAATTTTAGGGTTTACTTGTGGATGAGGAGACAATACCTCATTTCGATTTTGGTCCAGCTAGCCAATTCAATATGGCCACCATAACATTATGCCATCACCGGGTCATATGCCACGTTTCGCGTTGCTTTTGTTATCACACACCAGAGTGCAAACATTTGTGCATACTTCCAATTTTGAATCTGTGAACCTACAAATTAATGTATATACTGTTTTCTCGGGCACTTGGTTGGTAGACATCTCCTGATACACTTCCTTACCGCACATGTACAAAACAGATAGATGAAACAAGTAAATCTGTAGTTCAAGAAACCTTAGTACTATACACCCCCCACCCCCACTCCAAAAATCCTTTCCCATACATATGAAACGTTTAGAAAATCATTTTTTTAGAGTACTGGTCACATACAGTGAGTAGTGTGATTTGAAATTCTGACAACTATAGTGGGGATGTCAATCTGTAATCTTATTTGCTTTTCATTGACCACCATGTAAAAGACCAGTCTCCCTGTATGCACTACAATTTCCATCATTAACTGGTTTGAGTGCTGGAAATCCCAAAGTTGGGCTTTATTCTAAGTTGTGGGTAACACAAGGTGAAGGCTTCATATTCTGTGGATGTACTTCAAATCATCTTTGAAGTGAAATGATATAATTTGTTTGGATTTGTCTTGCTGTCTTGTTGCAGATTATTCCCATTGGCACTGTTCTATAAAGTGTAACTGGACAAAGACATGTGAAGAAATCTGCTGACCAAAAAGAGTTTACCACTCTACCAATTAATGGGCATATAGAATTTATAATATCCCTGGTGGACAGATCATGGTGTGGTGATTTCTCCAAACTGTTACCAAGGAATTACAGTAAAAAGAGAGTCAGACAATCTTTGAAGTTTTGATTTGAATGAATCCAGTTGAGCAAACAATGTTTTATTAGGCATTGGACTTAAACCGAAGGATCCACTGTTCGATCCCTGCCAGGGGCAAGTGCATTGTGTCCTTGGGCAAGGCACTTAACTCTTAAACCGCTGAGTATTTTCTAGATATTTTTACATCAAATCTAGTCATGGCTGCTGTAAAGCAGCCATGACTAGAGTTGATGAAAAATTAATCTAAATATAACAAGAAATCATTGGTGAAAAAATCCATTCAATTTACAGGTGAAAATATGGTTAAATATGGGTAAATTATACTTATATCAGTGACAAGAGAAACCCTGTGCTGGGCAGGAATATCCGCCAGCAGCATGCAAAGAGTTAATCCTGATTGCCCATGTGCAGGCACTGTTTACTTGGGCATGGTGCACTTGCCTTCAACCAATGTTCACCCTGTTTGTACGGAGTTGGTATGTTGAGAAGTCTGACATTAGTTGCTACTGCTTCCTAGTTCTCTCCAGGTACTACGGCTTCCTCCACCATTAAAACTGTCTGACATGAGGCAACCCTAGCTGTCAAAAGTGTAATTAAACCCCAGAAAATAAATTATACCCCCTCTCCAAAACTATTATAACTCAATGTCATACGTCCGTGGACACTGAAAAAGCAAACTGTGACAAAGGACTCTTCTCACATATGGCCCTCTGCAAACAAGTGAACCTTGTTTACTTATAATTCATGTTTTTACATTGCTGAATTATTCTTCACAATTTACATTAAATTTTGATTTTTTTTTTTAAACAAATTTGTAATTGCTGTCTAAATAGTGTTGATTTAATGGTAAAGGACGAGAATTTAAACTTAATTCTAATGTGACTATGAAGATCGCAAAATAGTTTTGTTGTGTTACCTTTTAAAACTGTTAACTGGAAGGTGGAAAACTAGCAGAGGTCTACAGTATTTATGTAACTGTTTTTATACGTTGCAGCATTCACATTACACTGCTCTCACGAAACCAAAAATATGTAATTTTCTGCATGTCTATTCTTCATAAAATACCAGCATAAATTCACACCAAACATTACAGTTTCTCAAACGCCACTGACACTTCCAATCAAAGTATTAACAGTAGATAACTTGCTTAATTTCAACACAATGACAACTTTGAATCAGTCTCTCTGTGGGAACCCTGGGAAGTGAAACAGAGATTTGTACTGTGGTAAACAAGCTCTGTTTTACTGGTAAAATAGGACCCAAGCACCAATGCTTGTGCTTGGGGTGGAAGTCTTCTAAAATGGGCAACATGGGTATAAACAATTGACTAAACTTGACTTTAAAAGCCACTAACAGGGCTATTAACCTTTTACCCAATGTAATGGCCAGAACCAACCAGTGCTATTCTCAAAATTGCAGATTAATTTTCATTTTATGTCTCAAAAACATAGGTTATGATCCCTGATTGAAATGAGCTCGTTCCAATGAGGGGTCATAACCTATGCTTTTGAGACAAAAAAATTGTTATTCAAGAATTTTGTTGGCAAGTGTCATCTGCTTTTCATGTTAGGTAAATGGTTAAAAAAAATGAGAGTACCAGGGCAAAAGCCAACATTTTTCTTGATAGGTTTCATATTCAGTCAAACCCAAATAATATTTTGTTCATATAAATTTGTTTTATCACAAATTATTGAAGGCATGTGAACCTTGTAAGGAAGGTCAAACAAATGTGGCTAAAAATCTTTCAGGTTGACCGACTAAGATGTATTACAACTAGATCTAACTCGTTGAGGTTGGGTAAAGATGAAAAAGGTTTTCCTGTCAAGATGAGTGGGAAAGATTGTTCAATTTGGATACCAGAACTTGAAAGGTTTGAAAGCCAGACATTAGTTACATTTTTATTTTCATTTAATATTTTGTTTTCAGAAATAGAAAATCTCATAAACAATTAAGCACAATTCTTCCCATCACAAGATGATAAGAACACAGCTTCCATTTGATATTCCTAAAAAAAAGACTTTAATTACACCTCCACATCAAAGAAGTAGGAAGGCAATATTGTCATTGCCCAGTATGTGTGAACCATGCATCAAAAATTCTTGTGTGTGCAACTCTCACATGTTTGAACTGATTCCAATGAAACTTATCAAACAGTTCGACTAACAAGTGGATATGCACCTATTCCAAAATCTTTTATTCCCCTTCAACTTGGAAGATACGTTATAGATTTCCAAATGAGTTTCTCCACCTGATTTCATTGAAGCTTCTCTGACATGACCACTCAAAAGTGAACAATTTTCAATCAGTGTTGATTTTATCCAGGTTATCTCCCCTTCAAATTGGAGGATTTAATATAGACTGTGTATACAAATTCTTCACCTGTAACTCCTACATTATTAACTGGTTGAGTTCTGGAAGCCCATATTTGGGCTTTACTCTCAAGTGCCATACTCTAACTCAGAGGCTTCAAACTCTGTGAGTGTACTTCACATTATCTTTGAATCTAAATTATTTGATCTGTCTGGATTTTTCTTGTTACAATATGTGGGAGAGTGCCAAAAGGCACTCTCCCACATCATATAACAAGGCAAATGTAAGACTTTTGAACAAATCTTTATGTATAAAAATAACTTCGAACTCTACCAGTTAATGAGTTGATTTTGATTTAGCTTCTCAAAACATGACCACTAATAAGTCTAAGTAAACTTATACAAATTTTCAGGGGGCGCTTTGGCTCAGTTGATAGAGGTGAGGCTGCAATCCCACCTGCGGCAACCATGTTGTGTCCTTGGGCAAGACACTTCACCCCCAATTCCCATGTGGGGGCACGGTGACGTTGTGTACTAAGGCGTACTGCACGTCGATGGTGCACCTGTCTTCAACCAATGCTAACCCTGCTTGAGTGGAGTTGGTATGTTGGGGAGCTGACAGTTGCTTGGTGGTTCTCTCTGGGTACTCGGCTCCCTCCACCCATAAAACTGTCACGGTCATGGTTAGCCATTGTGCAGAAATATGTGACCTTAAACACCAATAAATAAATATGTAAATTTTCAGTCTACAACAATTTTAACCAGCTTATCTCCCCTTCAACATAGAAGATTTAATATTTATTTCTACACAAGATTCTTGTGTGCAACTACTGAAACATTTTTTAATTGAATTAAACAAAACTTCTGAAACATAACCACTAACAAGCAAGCCTGAAAATAAGCAGACTGTCATCTGCAAAATGAGGTCCCCAGAGGGTGCATTTGGTGATGCTTCCCTGCACAGCAGGGTAGCATCACAAAATTTACCCTCTGTGAACCGCAGTCTGAATCAAGGTCTTGAGCAAAAACAGAAAGATGTACCTAGAGGATAAATTGGCCCACTGTATGGGAAAGCATCAGCAAATTCACCCTCTGGGGGACCCCATTTTGCAAATGACAGGTTGCTTATATTCAGGCTTGCTAACAAGTGAAGATGTGCATATTCTCGAATTTTCAATCTGCATTGATTTTAACCAAGTTATATCCCCTTGAAATTAGATTTATTATGAAGTTTGAAACTAGATTCTTATGTGCGCAACTTCTCAAACATTTATGTACCAATTTCGATGAAACTTCTCAAACCAAACCAAATGGACAAATTTATGGGTTTTTTTTTATTAGAAGGATATATGGTGGTCATAAAAATAGATGATACCATATCAGACCTGGTAGCTTTATATAAAAAAAACTATCAGGAAGGTGCATACATCATGTCCACCAAATGCAGTGTTTTCATATGTGGGCAATAACTGAAATACTCCTCAAGTGCATTCATTCTTATTTTTATACCTTCACAAAACGAAGTTTGGGGGGGGGGGGGGGGTGGCGGATATATAGGAGTCAACTTGTCGGGAGATCGGTCGGTCTGTCATCGTCGGTCTGTTGCACATGTAAACTTGTGGAGCAAACTACATCCACAGTTTTAGCCACATTTTCCTGAAACTTAACAAAAAAGATCAACATGATGAGGGGAAGTGTGTGACATAATTTCTTTCCCGCTCGGTTTCAAGATGGCCGACAGGCAGCCATATTGGATTTTTTGTTGTACTCAGAAAAATTGAATGCCCCTTTTCAGTCACCCACACTAGGCGGTATGCCATGGTGTGGGTATAACAGGTGACAGATCATCTCTAGTTCATGTATAAATTTTAAAAAAATTCAAGGATATCAGAAAAATGTCTTAACATGTCAAGTTTATCCCAAAAGCAGCTTGGTTTGAAGGGGACAGAGGTCACAAATTGGCTGAAATGGTGGGTCTACCAATCAGAATTGGACTGTTTTTCATGTCTGACAGTAGAGAACAGAATTTATAGGGCATGCCTGAGTACATTCACCATGTGGGTGTTCCAAGTTGATTTTAAATCTCTCACTCTGTTTTCCCATATACCGTTCACTTATATTGTGAAAGAAATCTGTCATGTCTTCTACTCATAGGTATCTGTTTTCAAAACACTTTCCAACAATAAGCCTACATCCCAGATGTGTGACCATGGATAGGAGGTTACTCCACCCCATTTTTGCTGCCCCCCCCCCCCCCCCCTTAAAAAAAGCAGTGGCCCATTGCAAGCTTCACACAATGTAGAGTACTGAAATCATCTTCAATGTAAGCCTATATAGGATACAAATTCCTCAGATTGAGTTTTCGATTACCGAATTCTACAAAACTGTATCAAGAGAAGTATATACAACTGCTCTCCTCTTATTATGTTGCCCCTACCCCACCTCTCCAAAAAATAACTAGTTAGGCACCACCTGCTATAGAATCCTGGCCTCGCACCAGTACAAATCCCTAGTTATAAGTAAAGTTGAATGCTAAACTGAAACATTTAGCATTCCTTCAACCAAAGAGTAGTGGGTACCCTACCTCCAAAGATAATAATTTTACACCTCAAATCCCGCCATGGGGACCCCAGGAAGTGAAACAGTGCAGTAGTAAACAAGCTCTATTTCACTGGTAAAATAGGACCCAGTCACTGATGCTTGGGGTGCGAGTCATCTAAAATAGGCAACATGGGGTATAAATGATTGACTGATCTTGACTTTATCTCCATGTTGTGGTCATGTTTAGCCAGAAGTATGTTACCTTAAACACCAATCAATAAATAAATACACCTCAAATCCTAACAGTACCCTGCCCAGTTTCCACCAACAAAACTTGATTAGAGTATCAAAATGATATCTTTGCCAGTGAGTAGTAGAATTTCAAAATTAATCCCCACTTCCAGTTCCTTGATCCAATACAGTGGAGCCCACTTAATTGGATATCTCTTAATTGTATATCCCTGTTATTTGAATATAATTTTCAAACACAAAACCATTTACCATACCTTCAGTACAAATTTGATCTGTTAATTGCATATGGGGGTTGTAGAGTAAACTCTTGTTAATTGTATATACATTTTTGTGATATGTCAAAACAATTACTGTGACACGCACCAAATTCCCCTTATTTATCAACCTTTTTGGCCTCACTACATCCAATACAGGCATTTATTCTATTATATCTTGTATGACAGAGCTCTATGAGCTCTGTCAAACAAGATTTAATAGAATAAATGCCCAGTGTACCTCCAGAACACAGGAAACTGACCAAATCCCTGTTAATTGTATACTGTTAATTGAATAATGTTCACTGGCAAAATGGATATTCAGTTAAGAGGATTCTACTATACTACCAATATAATCTGGCCACTTGGTCACAGAGTCTTCATTAATTTTGAAATACTAGAGCAACGATAAGATCTTTTACCACCACCAATCGATCCAACTGCTACCAAAGAAATCTGAGAAGCCATTCACATTATTAGCAATGGTCCAAACATTAAAATACCAGTTTTAGACCTGACCTTGCTGCCAGAAGAATGTAGAACTCGACAGAGAACCCAATTTACATCAAAATGAATAGCCTGTGTATACTCCGAATGCAGGACACAGGACTTGCCCTCACTGTGAGGATAGATATGCAGATCAGATTTATGCCAGATTATCAGAATTACTATAATAGTAACTAGCGTCTTCCATGCACAGTGCACCAGACATCAGCACTCGAATATGCATTTTTAGGGAGTCTGGATGACACCAATGTACCTTTTCTGGTCCAACCACAGGTATCAAAAGAGTTCCTTCACACAAATCACATATCTAGAAACAATAGTACCCAAACTAGCAATTTAACTGGTAGAGGGCTGGAAGGCCAAATTTGGGCTTTATTCAGAAGTGCAGGTGCGGCACCATAAAGGCTTCATACTCAGAAGATATGCATCATATTTTCTTTCAAGTGCAATTTTTTTGTCTGCATGGATTTGCCTTGTTACAATTTATGGGAGAGTGCCTATAGGCACTCTCCCATAAATTGGAACAAGGCAAAGACGTGAACAAATGTTGATAACCAACAATAATTCAGCACTCTACCAGTTAAGAAGCATTACCCACCTACATTGAGAATTTCTCTTTCCACCCCCTCACACAATTTACAGATTCAACTTGACACCCCTTCCATTTATGTCCATCCCTGAAAACAACCCATTCCATTCTTAAACAACCATTTATCCTTATTTGTCCCAGCACCATCATTCAACTGCATGACCATATGTTAGACAGGTGTTAATAGTAAAATATCTGTTGCACACAAGCCCAAATATGCGATCAAATGACAGGAAATTCATGTCAGTTTCTCATGCTTTCCCTAGGATTCCTTCTGTTTTTAATCCCCACCCCTAAACAAACAACAATCCACCTCTAAACAATTTAAACTTCCTAAATCATATATATAAACAGTAACAAAGATATCTGCCCAAAAAGAACATGGATATGTTTATTGTTAAAGTGTACTGCACCTCTTGAGATTCATATGGTCCCATGTTCTCAAAACACTGAAATGTACACTGCTAAACTGACAAATTTCCTATTCCATTACAAAATGATAACTGGGCTAAAATGTTTGAGCCCCCCACCCCCAAACCCAGAAGAAGAATGGGCACTTCAACACCAATAAAGCAACCTTGAGACTATCCCTGGCCTTCACTCCAAAATATGTACATAGACATATTCTTCCCACCCCCAGGCATATTCAAGTTTACGCAGGGTTCCAGGCTGTATTAAAACAACTACAATATTTCTCTTTAATCTTAAAAGTATGAAAATGCTCACAACTAAAATCTTTATCCTTTTGTTTTTTTCAGTTTACTTTTTTGGTAGTTAGTTAATCACAGTCATGTCCCTGATCATCTTCCACTCAGTGGAAATGGCCTAGGATATTCCCCTTTCCCCATGTAGAAGATGAACAGAGGAAGATATCATGGCACATTGTGATGTGAATGATAACGCTTCTTTCTTGGCCTTTTTGTTTGAAGGAGTCTTTTCCATGTAACGATTTATGATTTCCAAGTCATTACATTTTCCATCATCCACACAAATTAATGCCCATTATTCATTTCTGTAACTTATCTGTGCTTTAGAATTGAGGCATGACAGAATCATCTCAATACTCACGAAAGAGTGGTCAACAATTTTTTGGAGGCATTTTGACACATCAGTATTTTGTCAAGGGAATTTCTTCATTTGTTTGCATTTTCCACCCTGTGTGGACATTATAATGCAGTATCAGAAGAAATTTCACCGCTTTGAATTCTTTGGCAAATGCACAATATTTATTCGGTGACAAATGCACAATGCATAAATAACATTCTACCATGTTTGTGAGTTTTTCTATGGAGAGTTATTGTCCCGAAAACTATTTTCACCATTTCAAAATCATTTTAGCTTTATAAAGCTGCTATTATACAAGTGCTATCATACTTTTCTATGAAGGGCTATACTAAATCTTCGTAATGGGATATGTGGCAATTTGTCCATTTGTTGGTAGTGGCGAGGTGAGCTGGATGAATGACTATTATCTTTAATGCAGAATTCTGTATAATGTGAATCTTTCTACATGCAAGTCATCCTACATAGATTATTAAATTATTTTCATTAAACTTTTTGTGAATAATGAATGACTTGCAAGTGGACATGTGCATATTTCAAAGTTATCAAGCTGTGGCAGTTCAGACAAACATATCTCCCCTGCTTTTTTTAGTCCCCTACCGGCATCGCCGGAGGTGACTATTGGTTTGCACTCTGTCCAACCGTCAGTCTGTCAGTCACACTTTAGTTTTCCGGAGTTTTTTTGGAAACGCTTCAACGGAATGATTTCATTTTTGGTAAACTACTATAGAACGATGACTTACAGATCACGTTTGAGTTTCATGCTGATTGCATTATTCTTGTGTGAGTTACAGCCCTTGGAAATATGGGAAAAAGCACCAAAATATCAGTTTTCCGGAGTTTTTTGGAAATGCTTCAACAGAATGATTTCATTTTTGGTAAACTACTATAGAACAATGACTTACAGATCAAGTTTGAGTTTCATGCTGATTGCATTATTCTTGTGTGAGTTACGGCCCTTGGAAATATGGAAAAGCACCAAAATATCAGTTTTCTGGAGTTTTTTTTAGAAACGCTTCAACGGAATGATTTCATTTTTGGTAAACTACTATAGAACGATGACTTACAGATCAAGTTTGAGTTTCATGCTGATTGCATTATTCTTTTATGAGTTAAGGCCCTTGGAAATATGGAAAAGCGCCAAAATATCAGTTTTCCAGACTTGTTTGGGAAACGATTGAACGGAATGATTTCATTTTTGGTAACCTACTATAGAACGTTGACTTACAGATCAAGTTTGAGTTTCATGCTGATTGCCTTATTCTTGTGTGAGTTATGTCCATTGGCAATATGGAAAAGCGCCAAAATATCAGTTTTCCAGACTTTTTCTGGAAACGCTTCAATGGAATGATTTCATTTTTGGTAACTTACTATAGAACGATGACTTACAGATCAAGTTTCATTTACACTCTGTCCATCCATCCGTCAGTCTGTCAGTCAGTCTGTCGGTCATACTTTAGTTTTCCGGGCTTTTTTTGGAAACGCTTCTACGGAATGATTTCATTTTTGTTAAACTACTATAGAACGATGACTTACAGATCAAGTTTGAGTTTCATGCTGATTGCATTATTCTTGTATGAGTTAGGGCCCTTGGAAATATGGAAAAGCACCAAAATATCAGTTTTCCGGACTTGTTTGGGAAACGCTTGAACGGAATGATTTCATTTTTGGTAACCTACTATAGAACGTTGACTTACAGATCAAGTTTGAGTTTCATGCTGATTGCCTTATTCTTGTGTGAGTTATGTCCCTTGGCAATATGGAAAAGCGCCAAAATATCAGTTTTCCAGACTTTTTCTGGAAACGCTTCAACGGAATGATTTCATTTTTGATAACTTACTATAGAACGATGACTTACAGATCAAGTTTCATTTACACTCTGTCCATCCATCCGTCAGTCTGTCAGTCAGTCTGTCAGTCATACTTTAGTTTTCCAGACTTTTTTGAAATGCTTCAACCGAATGATTTCATTCTTGGTAACCTACTATAGAACGATGACTTACAGATCAAGTTTGAGTTTCATGCTGATTACATTATTCTTGTGTGAGTTATGGCCCTTGGAAATATGGAAAAGTGCCAAAATATCAGTTTTCTGGACTTTTTTTTTGGAAATGCTTCAACGGAATTCATGCTGATCACATCTAGGTTATAACATTTGTATAATTATTAATGCTCATTAGTCCAGTAAGGGACATTGTATTGCTTCCGCGATACGTGTGCTCTTGTTAATTTTGATTGCTGTATAGAATTTTGGATGTCTGACTCTTTCTTCATTTCTGAACTGATTTTGAAGCTCCGTGTTGAGAGGTTCATTCTGGAATGCTCTAAGTGAGGGTATTATTGTTTCTGGATATTTCAATCCAAATGGACTTATACAGTACAGCTGCTGTGGACTGGTCACTTTCCATGGGTGGGCAATATTTCCATGGACGTAATAATATTTGATTCTAAACACTAATTATAGGAATAAACATCAAAAACTTTAATTAATGAAGCACAGATACAACCCGATGCTTCATTAATTAAAATTTTGCTGATGATTTTTGTTTGGTAAATGCATGCATGGACATCACTGCCCATGCATGGATTATGATCAATCCTCAGCAACTGTACTGTAATTGTATGGAATTTGTAGTCCTGACTCTAAAGATAGTGTGGGATTTGGACATACACTTTGCTTCTAGCAACAGAGAATGGTAATTCCTCTGAATTGCTTGTTCATTTCAGGTTGTTTGGATTTCCAGCACATTATACAGATGTGGCCAACTTGCCCACAACAAGGCGGCAGAGATTGCTCGGCAAGGCATGGAGTGTACCTGTTATCAAGCACCTGCTGACTCCTCTGAAACACTACTTTGCGTTACAAAAAGTAGAATAACTTCATGTGCTGCACTGAACTTCTTACTACCAGATATGACATTCTGTTTATTTTTAAATTTCAAAACAAATATATGGTGATGTGTTCCTCAATTGAAGAGGCACAATATATATATTTTTTTTAGCTCACCTGAGCAGCGCACAGGTGGAGTTTTAGTGATCACTTTCCAACTGTCTATCATGAATTTCACATCATCGACTTCTCAAAAACGTACTAGACCAAATTGAACCAAATTTGATATACATGTTCCTTATATGTGATTTCCAAGTTGATGCAAATCATGGTGCACCAGACTGGGCATAACTCTTGTTTGCACCCAGCACGTTTGGGTTTAAATTAAAACAATCTTCCAGTCAGAATCTTTTGATATTTGGTATTAGCATCCTTGCAAGGGACAGTTTCAAGTTTGGTCAGTTCAATACCCTGGGTTCATATTTGGGTTCCTTGTGGGAGCATAAATTTTAACTTTATGCAATATATGGAATAATCTTTAAAAATCTTCTTCATAAAATCTTTTGATGTTTGGTATACAACACCCATAGGGGAGTCAGATTCAAATTAGTTCAAATCTTGTACCTGTGTTCATATTCGAAGTTGAAAAAAAAATTCACCTAATGGATCCTACCCTGGAAAATAAATATTCATATATTTATAGCCATAGATTTTGAATGTGAACTGAAATCCTTCTTAAAGCAACTTAACTCAGGTGAGCGATTAAGGCCTCTTGGGGCCTCTTGTTTATTTTTTTAAGGTTCATGTTTAGTCTGAACCCGGTTTTTTTTCAAATTCTATTTTATTATTTACTTGAGACACAAGATAAGTTTGCCAATTCACAAAATAACAAGTTCTTGAGCTCTGGCACAAAATTGGGACAGTATTGTTGTGCCTTCTCCAGGACCAGCACAGTGTGACACTGTGAGAAAGGAACTATCTTTTAAACCTTTCAGTAAGTTTTGTCGACAGTTCAGTGAGTTTATGTGCTATTATGCCCTGACTTGAAAAGTCGAAGTACCTCTACGTCCATCCATCAGTCTTTCCGTCCACACCAACATTTTCCCTACTATCTCAGCCACTGCTACTCTGATTTGAATGATATTTGGTGTTGTGATTAGCGTCATGGGGGAATGATACCTGTATAGCGTGAGTTTCTTCCACACATTTTTATATGCTCCTTTTGAAAAAACGGTCGTATTATGGTATACCGCTGTCCATCTGTCCATCCGTCCGTCCACATGTCATACAATAACTCAGAAACGCTTCAAGCAATTTTTGTGATTTTCTGGTGGAAAGTATATGTTGATGGAAGGTAGCTCCCTTTCGATTTGTGTCGCTGTCCGATTTGTCATTCCAGAGTTATGGGACTTTATTCATCAAAATATAGGAGATTTTCCACATGGCGGACAATTTTTTCTTGAAGTTATGATCTCTATAGACATAAGATATATACATGAAATTCAAACAATTTATTTCCAAATTAATGTACACAGTATGTTTTTGTTGGTTATGATTATTGTACAGGAATATAAAAAAAACTGACAAGTTACACATGTATACTCATATTGTGTGCTTCCCTCTTGTAATTAATAATGGGCGTATCATGCTCATGGCACAGCTGTTTATATCCAAAGTTATGGCCCTTTTTCACTTTCGACTAAGAAAATTTTTGGCGGGTCATGGCACTGGCCCATGCTTTGCATTGCCCCTCTTGTTTTTTCTTGTAAACACAGTTTATGATTCCATTCATATCGTATGTTATAGCTTTGTTACAAAAAAGGGATATTACATGCATTTGATAGATTTTTTTTGTAAATGATTCAGAATTGTATAATTTTCATGCATAAGGCTTGCAGAAAAAAATTGTTTCTCGAGCAGTTTTTCCCTCATTAGCTTATCTGTCCTAAAGGGCCACGTAACTATTGCCATCACTTGACTGCCTGCTGAGCGGATGTGAACCAAACTTGGCAGGAATGGTCTATGGGAGGTTCTCTACAAACTGTCCTCACCTAGAGACATTTTTTAATTCTGATTGGTCGATTTTTAAAAATCTCTGAAACTACAAGGCGAAATGCTTTGAAACTTCACATGATTGATGATTGGGACACTCTACCAACGATCCTCATTTAATGTTGATTGGTTTGCAAACGTGGCCACAATTGCGGATCATAGTTACCATGGAAACCATATGGTAAATCATATTTTCATCTTCTTTTCTGGAACTTCTGAGCTGATGTGAACCAAACTTGGAAGGAATGGTCTATGGAAGGTTCTCTACAAATTTTTTCGTATTTTGTTCCAGTCTCATGAAAAACATGGCTGCCAGGGGCATTTTTTATTCTGGTTGGTCGATTTTCAAAACGCTCTGAAACTTCAGGGCCAAATGTTTGAAACTTTGTACAATTGATGACTGGGACATCCTCTACCAACGATCCCCATTTAATGTTGATAGGTTGCAAACATGGCTGCAGTTGCAGCTTATAGTTACCATGGAAACCCTGTGGAAAATCACATTTTCATCTTCTCTGGAATTACTAAGCTGATGTGAACCCAACTTGGCAGGAATGGTCTATGGGAGGTTCTCTACAAACTTTCCTTATTTTGTTCCTGCCGGATGAAAAACATGGCTGCCAGAGGCATTTTTAGCTCAACTTTGACAAAGTCAAATTTGAGCTATTGTCATGGCCCGTCGTCCGTCTGTCCGTCCGTCCATCTGTCCGTACGTCAACAATTGGCTATGGCTCGGGCTAGAGGTCGTATTTATGAACCGATCTTTACAAAACTTCTTGGGTACCTTTGTTATGACCGTGGGACGAGAATGAGTGTTTTTGGGGGCGGTCCAAAATTCAAGATGGCTGCCAGCCGCCATTTTGTACCGATGATGCAGAAATCTGTTTTTTGTACAGAACTTCCATATGAAAGCTCTGATTTGAATAATTTTTTGTATGAATGTTTAGTACCATGGGGTACATCACATATAATACGGGTTTTTTTCTCGTGCGTAAATTGTGCAAATTAGACTAATTTTGATGTTTTTTTGGTGTTAATTTCAGCACTGCAAGTGCAAATGCCAATACGGCTCGGGCTAGAGGCCGTATTTATGAACCGATCTTTACGAAACTTCTTGGGTACCTTTGGTATCACCGTGGGACGAGAACGAGTGTTTTGGGGTCCGGTCCGAAATTCAAGATGGCCGATGGCAGCCATTTTGTACAAAATTAGGTGCAATCAGATTTTTGCACAGAACTTCCATATGAAAGCGCTGATTTGAATAATTTTTTTGTGTGAATGTTTAGTACCATGGGATACTTCACATATAATATGGGTTTTTTTCTCGTGCAGAAATTATGCAAATTAGATGAACTTTGATATTTCAGTGCGACTTACACACATTAAGTACACATGTCAATACGGCTCAGACTTGAGTCTGTATTTATGAACTGATCTTCACGAAATGTCTTGGGTACCTTTGTTATCACCTTGGGACGAGAACGAGTGTTTCTGGGTGCGGTCTAAAATTCAAGATGGCTGCCAGTGGCCATTTTGTACCGAAATTAGGTCTAATCAGTTTTTTGTACACAACTTCTATACAGCTCAGACTAGAGGCCATATTTATGAACCAATCTTTACGAACCTTGTTGGGTACCTTTGTTATCACCGTGGGATGAGAGCGAGTGTTTTTGGGTGTGGTCCGAAATTCAAGATGGCCACCAGTAGCCATTTTGTACCAAAATTAGTGCAATCAGTCTTTTGTACAGAACTTCTGTATGAAAGTTCTGATTTGAATAAATTTTTGTATGAATGTTTAGTAACATGGAATACATCACATATTCTAAGGGGTTTTTTTTCGTGCAGAAATTATGCAAATTAGATGAACTTTGACTTATTCAGTGCTACTTGCACATTGTGAGCACACATGTCAATACGGCTCAGGGTAGAGGCTGTATTTATGAACCGATCTTCACAAAACTTCTTGGGTACCTTTGTTATCACCTTGGGACGAGAATGAGTGTTTCTGGGTACGGTCCAAAATTCAAGATGGCTGCCAGTGGCCATTTTGTACCAAAATTAGGTCCAATCAGTTTTTTGTCACAAGTTCTATACAGCTCGTATTTATGAATTGATCTTCACAAAACTTCTTGGGTACCTTTGTTTTCACCTTGGGACAGGAGCGAGTGTGTTTTGGGGTGCCTTTGTTATCACTGTGCTATGAGAACAAATATTTTGGGGTTCAGTCAGACCCACTCTGGGACTCAAAGTTTTCTTTTCTAGTTTAGCATCTGACTGTCACCCACCTTTACAATACTTTACCTATACATTTGTTACAGGCAACGGTCAGTATTTATGTACAGACCATTACAATACTTTATATGTACCTTTGTTATCAGGTCATTACCTAGATGTTTGTCATTGCTGTGTCACATACTATACATGTGCATGTCTTTGTCTTGACAAGTTGAGCTACAGTGTCATTGACACTTTCATTTTTATTCTGATTGTTAATTTTCAAAAATCTCCTCTGAAACCACAAGACCAATGGGGCACCCTCTACCAACGATCCTCATTTAATGTTGATCAGATTGCAAACATGGCCACAATTGCGGCTCATAGTGGCAGGAATAGTCTATGGGAGGTTCTCTACATCCTTTCCTTACTTTGTTCCTGTCGGATGAAAAATGTGACCACCAGAGGCATTCTTTGATTCTGATTGGTTGATTTTCATAACCACTGAATATTTTTTAACAGAACTTTGTAACCATATGCATTGTTACAAGACAGTATGTCATCAGTCATAATGAGGTTTGCACCCTCAAGGTGAAGGTCACTAGCCCCATTGATAAGGTAAGAGTCAAGAAAACTGGTCTGGTCCATATAGTTTGATCTAATTGGCTGATGTTGTTCATACTTGATACAATATTATTGATCATGACTCAAAGGTGTGTCACGACTTTGATCCTAGGTCATATCATCAAAGTCACAGACAGCAAAACGTTTCTACTTTTATAAGCCCTTGTCTGGTCTGTATAATTAAATCTATGTGACCCATCTTGTTCATATTTCTCACAATCGTTACCCATAACCTACCATGTGTCATGACCTTGACCCATTATCATATCGTGAGAGTTAAGGTCACAAGTAGTATAACACTTGGATTCTTATCTTGTATTCAGCTTCCCCTAAAAGCAGTGACCCTGGGCAGAGCTGTCTAGGCTGAGAGGCCTCTTATTTTAGTTTTTAAGGGTTTTTTCCCTGTAGATAAAACAAGTTAACAGTGATGATACAGTTTACCTAAATGTCAAATTAAGTAAATATGACATTGATTTTGTAAATGCTACATAAAGTCAAGGTCAGCAACGTTGTTATTGACACTTTCTGTATGCTCGGGGAGAGCAGCCTTTTTTAACTCTATAAAACAGTAATGGAAATAAATTTGAATTGTTTGAGCAATTTACATCTGCACTCTGATGGCAAAACATATTTCGAGTAGCAAACATTTTTATTAATACAGATGCAAACTAAACCAACTACATCTTATTTGACAGAGCTCAATGAGCTCTGTCAAACAAGATATAATTGGTTAAATTACAATATTTTTAAGTTTTTGAAATCGAGGAATTATTTTTGTGGCACAAACCACATGCTGTGCACATTATGAGTTGCTCTGTCGCTTCTGGTAAATAATGTTAGAAGTGTCATGAAAGTGTGTATTTTGAATGGAACAAACAAGCATTCAAATAGAATTATACTGATGGAATCATTCCGTCAACACCAGGGACCAGCCGTGAGGGCGACTAGGGCAATTAAGTCGCCCTTCTAAGCCCAAAGTCGCCTAGAAAAATAGTCGGGGCGATTACAAGTCGCCCTCTAAAAATTAGCCAAAATGAGAAAAGGCTGAACTGAGTGATGCGAGGTTTACATGAAAACGAGTATTTTCAAAAATCGAATGTGCTCGAGTGTGATAAATGGGCATTTTAATTCGTCAAATAAACGTCCATTTATTTGAAATCACACGACAAGCAATTGTCCATTGTCGCTTTCGGCGGATTTTTTTTTATTTCTATTTTGTTGCGTTCCAGTCGGAGCTTCAAGTGTCGAAACGAAAATAAGTGACTTACGCGACTCAACAAAACAACCCAGTTTGAAAGTAGGTTACGTCGCTTAGGATGCCGAAAATGTATACACAACGGACGTATTTTATAACACATTATTTTCATTTCGATTTGCTGACGACTGTTAACTGTTGGGCTGTCTATTCCCAGAAAAACACTAATGGAATTGAAACACATGAAAAAAAGCTTTAGTGATGTCAAGAAAAGCTTTGTACAGGACACAAGTGTGCATGTGGACGATCTTGAAAAAGGGTCCTCCTAAACATCGGAATGACATGAAATGACGCCGAATGACACCGGAATGCCATAAAAATGATGCGGAATGACATTTCTTTTACAAAATACTCGACCCCAGGGATGTATTTTGTTTATTAACTAACAAAGTACCTCCCAAGCAACCTTCTTACATCTGGTCCTGTTCACACTTTCAGACTTAGGAAATTATTAGCTTAGTAGACTTTGTTGAAAGGCAACCACAGGAGGGTGATGGGGATTGACACGAAGAAGAGGTGAGGGGTCATGAAGGAGAAGGTAGCAGTGGGGGATTTTCAGTCAATAATTACATTGTGATTTTTTAACCTGGCACAGATGCATCATAGACAACTGGACCTGGATTATTTGTACGTTAATGGAGGACCATAAATTGAAAATATGAAGGGGCGGCGGGGGTGGTACATGAATATTCTTAATTTTCCCCACTTGCATATGAAGTCTCCCTACATGACTCTGCAGTCTCCCTATTTTTTCTGGAGGGAGACTTGAAGTCTCCCTAAAATTCCCCCCTAGGCTGGTCCCTGGTCAACACTTAACTTTTCAACATTGGATTGGTTGGATTAATAGTTAATAGCCACTAATCAGCATCTGTTTCAAAACATGAATGTCAATGGGTATAATGTTTTGTCATCGTGCGTCTTAAAGTATGTACCACACCAAAAAATTATTTTCCACTGTTGTCATCCACTTTTGAGTAATTGACAAGAGCAACGGTTCAAACCCTGGCTCCCACACATATCTCTCCTGTTACATTTGGAGGCTCGTCCAATGCTCAGCAGTAGGTGGCACTGTGGGTGTTTCGACTGCTCTGAGGGAGGAACCTGGGTGAGATTCACATGAGGTGAATTGCAAAAGAAGGGGAGAGTATTGTAGCGATCGAGGTATAAAGGCCATTTACCAACCAACCTGGTTGGTCCAGATCTCTTAGTCTCGTGGTAAATCGGTCGCTTTGTGTGCTAGAGGTCGATGGTTTGAACCCTGGCTCCCACACTTTTCTCTCCTCCTGTTACAGGGGGTTAGTTGCTGTCATTTTTAAACTGTCCCTCATTTCAGGACTAGTTGAGGAGAAAAAGACCAAGCAAAGTTGTAAACTACCAAAAATGTATTCAGTTTTTTCTCTTTTTTATACAGCCGCTCATATGAGCAGGCCGTATTATGGTATGGCAATGCAATGTCCGTCCATCTGTACAGCCATCTGTTAACTTTTGTTTGTCCACGCGATAACTTAAAAACAATACATCCAACAGATACTGTTTTTCATGGTTGATTAGTCATGACTTGAGGTTGGTTCCTTTTGATAACCAGCACTCTGGCATATCGAATAGGGCCATCTTGGATTTTCGGGGACTTTTGTTTGTCCACATGATAACTTGAAAACTATAGATCCAACAGATACTGGTTTTTTATGGTTGATCATTCATGACTAGAGGATGGTTCCTTTTGATAACCAGCATTCTGGCATATCCAATATGGCCTCCATGGCAGCCATCTTGGATTTTCAGGGACGTTTGATTGTCCACATGATAATCCAACAGATACTGTTCTTTTATAGTTGATAAGTCATGACGAGAGGATGGTTCCTTTTGATAACCAGCATTCTGGCATATCCAATATGGCAGCCATCATGGATTTTCAGGGACTTATGATTGTCCATGTGATAATCCAACAGATACTGTCTTTTTATGGTTGATTAGTCATGACTAGATGGTTCCTTTTGATAACCAGCATTCTGGCATGTCCAATATGGATGCCATGGCAACCATCTGGGAGTTTTTGTGACTTGATTCTCCAAGCAGTAACTTGAAAACAATATATTCACCTTGAATGGGTCATAAGCCAGGAATGTACAATTATTTTTGAAGGAATTATTGACCTTTTGTTCATCTAAAAATTTCTTCACAAGCGCAGTTTGTTTATAGGCGGCTGTATATTGATCCACTGCCTGGTGGTGCACTTGTTCATATTTCTATTGTGTAGCTCTTGTGGGCAGACACGTTAACTCACCTGGAATGTCCAGGAAAATCCTGGAAATTCAATGTAGTACCTGGCCTCTAGAAAGGGATTCGGTTTTGGACAGAAATCCCGGAAAATAGTACAGTAAAAAATTTGTCCATTTCAAGATGTTCAGTCTTAAATCAGACCTTCGAAACGAAACAAAAAATATGCATACAAGTGAATTATATTTAAAAAGAGTCTTTTTTATGTGTACCCATACTGTGTATGGTACACATAATGCCGGCATCCGGGGTGGCCATCTGTCGTTTGTCCATCCTTTGTCTGTCCGTCCATCCGTCTGGCGTCCGTATCCATTTCTTTGGCATTCGATAACTTGAAAACTATTGCTTGGATTGTCAAGTTACTTTATATTTGTGTTCAGGTTACTGATGTGCCGAGCTGTATAGTTTTTGGTGTAAATCTGATAATTTTATCCTGAGATATTAACCCTTTATCCTTCAAATTGAAAATTCCTCCAATCCCTTTGGCATTCGATAACTTGAAAAATATTGCTTGGACTGTCAAGTTACTTTATATTTGTGTTCAGGTTACTGATGTACCGAGCTGTATAGTTTTTGGTGTGAATCTGCTATTTTGATCCGGAGATATTAACCCTTTATCCTTCAAATTGTAGATTCCTCCAATCCCTTTGGCATTCAATAACTTGAAAAATATTGCTTGGATTGTCAAGTTACTTTATATTTGTGTTCAGGTTACTGATGTACCGAGCTGTATAGTTTTTGGTGTAAATCTATTATTTTGATCCTGAGATATTAACCCTTTATCCTTCAAATTGAAAATTCCTCCAATCCCTTTGGCATTCAATAACTTGAAAAATGTTGCTTGGATTGTCAGTTACTTTATATTTGTGTTCAGGTTACTGATGTACCGACCTGTTTAGTTTTTGGTGTAAATCTGATAATTTGATCCTGAGATATTAACCCTTTATCCTTCAAATTGAAAATTCCTCCAATCCCTTTGGCATGAGATAACTCAAAAAATATCAATCCGATTGGCATGTTACTTTATATATGTATTTGTGTTACTGATGTGCTATGCTGTATAGTTTTTTATGTAAATCTGATAATTTGATCCAGAGATATTAACCCTTTATCCATCAAATTAGACACTCCTCCAATCCATTTCTATATGTACCCCTACCATGTATGGTGTACATAATGTCGGCATCCGTGGTGGCCCTCCGTCATACAGCTTTCTACTTGTTGCGCGTATGGGTACACATCTGACGATTTCATCGGCCTATTTTTTAATAAATATTTTACTTATATCCACACGTTTGTTTCTGTTTTGTATTTCAGTTTTGCTGCATTGTCAATTTATAAGTGACGAAGTGAAAATAGGTGACTTAAGCACATCACCAATTGATATCCACTTCTCTTAAATAATGATACCTGATGAATATTTACAAAAAGGAATATTAAAGAATATATTTTTATGCACCCAACTTGAAAAGTCGAAGGGGTATCTAGTGGTGACCTCTGTCCATCCGTTCGTTCATCTGTCCATCCGTCCAATATTTTCCCTTGTATCTCCGTCACTGCTACTCTAATTTGAATGATATTTGCTGTTGTGATAGAGCATTATGGGAGAATGATACCTGCATAGCGTGAGGTGAGTTTCTTCCACACATTTTTTCCAGAGAGAAGCTTTCAGGGATTTTTGTTACAGGTTTTGTCCGTAAAGTGTTTGGGGATAGTGATTTTCAAGAAAGGCAGGCTTCAATTTTTGTCTTAACACACATAGATTCCCTGTACATATGATGAGCAATCACCTGTGGCTCCTCTCAGGTTCTGCTTTTGGCATTAAGCGAGAGCCTGATAAAAGATTTTCAGGGATTTTTGTCTCTGGGCACTTTCATCTCTGCCTTTTTCACTTTTTTGACTAAGAAAATTTTTGGTGGGTCGGGGGCATTGGCACACGCATTTGGTTGCCCCTCTTGTTATTTATTTAGTTCAAATATCCACTCATTTTTAGCTTAACTTGACAAAGTCAAGATAAGCTGTTGCCATCACACGTGCAGAAGTCTGTTCACATTTTCCTTTAGCACAAGCTACCCCCTGTAGTTCTTGTCCGATCGTCACAAAATTTTGTATGCAGGTTTGGGATCATGTCTAGATAAGAAAGTCCCCTTTTGGTCGTGATCGGTCAACTGTGATGGCTGCCTGAGCCCAAAACCTGAAAACCTTTAGCACAGTCTACAGGTCATATTTATGAAGGAATTTCATTGTAACTTGGTAGGACGACTCCAGATAATGTCTAGATGAGAACGTCCCCTTTTGGTCGCGATCATTCAGCCGTGACGGCTGCCTCAGCCCAAAACCCGAAAACCTTTAGCACAGTCTATAGGTCGTATTTATAGGGGGATTTCATTGTAACTAGGTGGGTTGACTCCATAATGTCTAGATGATAACGTTCCCCCCCCCCCCCCCCCCCCCCCCCCCTTTTGGTCGTGATTGGTCAACTGTAAGGACTACAGGGGCCCAAAAACCTTTAGCACAGTCTACAGGTCATATTTATGAAGGGATTTCATTGTAACTTGGTAGGATGACTCCAGATAATGCCCAGATGAAAAAACCCTTTTGGTCATGATCATTCAACCATGATGGCTGCCCGAGCCCAAAACCCAAAAAACTTTAGCACAGACTACAGGTCATATTTATGAAGAGATTTCATTGTAACTTGGTAGGATGACTCAGTATAATGCCTAGATGAGGACCTCCCCTTTTGGTTGCGATCAGTCAACCGTGATGGCTATACAGGCCCAAAGCCCAAAAACCTTTAGCACAGTCTACAGGCCGTATTTATGAAGGGATTTCATTGTAACTTGATAGGATGATGCGTTTAGGAATAATTTCACTGTAACTTGGTAACTTTTATTGACATACATTACATACAAGCGAGGGCCACATTAACAAACCCCTCAATTCTTTAGTACAGTATACACCTCATATTATTTTTATTGAAAACATAGCATACAGGGAACAGAAATTAACATATTCCCAATTATCACAATTCTTGTCTTATTAGTCCCCTACGGGAACCGTAAGGGGACTATAGGATTGCACTCCGTCTGTCTGTCCATCTGTCTGTCTGTTTTTTATGTTACCACCTCTCCCTCCAACATGCTTTAAGCTACACCTTTCATATTTGGTACATGGATAAATGGTTCTGAGGGGATGATGCACGCTCAATTTTTTTTTCAAAATCCAAGATGGCAGAATGGCGGCCATTTTTGTTGTGTTTTTAAGCTTTTTTTTTCTATTTTCATGTTACCACCCCTCCCACCAACATGGTTCAAGCTACACCTTTCATATTTGGTACATGGATAGAGGGTTGGGAGGGGATGATGCACGTTCAATATTTTTTCTTCAAAATCCAAGATGGCGGCATGGCGGCCATTTCTGTTGTGTTTTTTAAGCTTTTTTCTCTATTTTATGTTACCACCCCTCACTCCAACATGGTTCAAGCTACACTTTTTATATCTGGCACGTGGATAGAGGGTGTAATGGGATGTTGCACGTTCAATATTTGTTTTCCAAAATTCAAGATGGCGCCATGGCAACCATTTCTGTTGTGTTTTTTAAGCTTTTTTCTCTATTTTTTGTTACCACTGCTCCCTCTAACATGGTTCAAGCTGCACTTTTCATATATGGTACATGGATAAAGGGGTTGTGAGGGGATTATGCACGCTCAATATTTTTTTTTCAAAATCTAACATCTGTCTGTCTGTCCGTCTGTCTGTCTGTCTGTTTTTATGTTACCACCTCTCCCTCTAATATGCTTCAAGCTACACCTTTCATATTTGGTACATGGATAAATGGTTCTGAGGGGATGATGCACAGTCAATATTTATTTTTCAAAATCCAAGATGGCAGAATGGCGGCCATTATTGTTGTGTTTTTTAAGATTGTCTCTATTTTATGTTACCACCCCCTTCCTCCAACATGGTTCAAGCTACGCCTTTCATATATGGTACATGGATAAAAGGTTGTGAGGGGATTATGCACGCTCAGTATTTTTTTTCAAAATCCAAGATGCTTATATACTCTAGTATCTTCTGTGACAAAAACACCTTATGTCACAAAAGCGCCGTAGGGGACTAATACCACCTCGGTGGTCAAACACTTGTTTCATAATCCTTTCATAAACATTGAACATTATCCTTTTCACACAACACACAGACAAGTTAAGCTACAGTGTCATTGACGCTTTCATCAGTCGAGTTGTAATGATAACTTGATAACAGTTCGACCCACGTTCATGAAACATCATAGGTAGGTTGGCCTTGGTGAGAGGAAGAACCCTATTTATTTTGGACTCGCTAGGTCAACGGTCAAAGTCACAGTGTCCTTGAACATACTAAATCGTAAACAATTAGTTTTCCGATGATTAGTTGATAATGATTAAATCCACTTTTGTGCTGTCACAACTCTACATTTGATCAGTGATCCTATCAGCATTTTTTATTCAATTATAAACTCGATATGTGATCCACTTCGGCTTGCAGTTGAAAATCGATACACAACAGACATATTTTTTAATAATGAATAACACTGCTTTTTCATCGTTAAAGGCTAGCAAGGGAGAGGCAGGGGCTTGAAGAAAAGAGGGAAGTGGAAGAATATTGAATCCAATGATTTTTAAACATGACAGAAAGTGCAAAATGTTTAGCTGATGAACAACTGGGTGAACCTGGTACCAGTGGTGGTCCAAGAGCTGTATTTTTTTAGTTGTTATTTTGTATATGATTTGATTACTCTTCTCGAAATTCATCCCGTTTCCCTGATAATCACCCTCAAGTTCCCTAAAAATTGGTTTTGAAGGAAATGCAACTTGTAAGTTTACATGAAGGCAAGTTTACCCAAAGATTGTATGTTGGGGCACCATCTTTCTTAAAGTTAAAGCATGAACAAAGTCCGAAGGCCTTCAATTATAGTTTTCATTCAACAATGAGGCTCAAATTAGAAGCATCACACTGTGTTGAAATTGTAAATTGAAAAGAAAAAAAAGAAAGAAATTGTAACTTCAGCACATTTCCATTGCTCGCATAAAAATTATTGTCGTCTTTAGCTTCAGTGGAAAGAAAGAAAAAAATAAAAACTTGTATCATTCTGTTATAACTTGCCATTTTATCTGTGATTACATTGATTTTTTATGAAAGCTTATTTTTTTTATTTTTTCATTTGATATTTTTTGTTTGATTCTATTGTTAAATAAAATATACTGTTTTGATCCTTTGTATTGTTTTATCAGAAAGTCTAGTTCTGTTGCAAATATTTTGATAGTTGTGGATGGGAACACATTGGCTCAGTGGTTAGAGCATTGGACTTAGATTGAAAAGTCATACATTTGATCCTGACCCACATCATCTGCATTGTGTCCTTGGGCAAGGTACTTCATTATACCCCCACTCAAAGGGATTACATTTTTATACCCCCACTCAAAGGGATTACATTTATCCATTGTGCCATTTGTCTGACTATTAGTCTATACAAATGTGTAGACCAATGGATGAATGATTGGACACAATGAAGCAGAGGGGATGAACAGAATGTCACATTTTGGGTTTTGACAACCATAACAAATGGCCACCATCAGCCATTTTGTTAACCCCCCACCCACCCACCCACACACGCACCAAATTTGGGACAGTTCAGATGCTGCCTGTCTGTCTATCCTCCATTTGTTTCGTCTACAACAAGCTATTATTTGAAAATAGAATATGCTGAGCTTTTTGAGAATAGTACTGGCTGATTTGTGCCATTACTTTGGGTACAGTTGCTTTAGATTAGATTTACACAAAGGCTTACAGTGCACAGCGTAAGTTAGTAAAGATTTTTTATAACCAGAAAGTGTAACTAACCCTGTGCAATGCACAGGGTTAGTCACACTTACTAGTTATAAAAAATTGTTAACTACCATTTCACACACTACATGAAAATATACACTGACTAAAGCTGCACAGGGTTAGTTGGTTGCATGTTACACGGAGTGCAGGATTCAAGGAACTAATGGAAATACTTATACTGGATTGTGGGAATTTTTTAAAAATAAATTCCAAAAATGAAAACATATTCTATTTTCAATTAATTGAAACAGGAGGAGAGATAAGTGCAGGAGCCGGGTTTCGAACCGTCGACCTCTTGCACACAAAGCGACCGATTTACCACGAGACTAAGAGATCCGGACCAACCAAGCTGGTTGGTAAATGGCCTTTATACCTAGACCGCTACACTACTCTCCCCTTCTTTTGAGATTCACCACATGTGAATCTCACCCAGGTTCCTCTCTCAGAGCGGTCGAAACATCCGCAGTGGCACCTGCTGCTGAGGATCGGATGAGCCCCCCAAATGTAACAGGAGAGATAAGTGTGGGAGCCGGGTTTCGAACCGTCGACCTCTAGCACACAAAGCGACTGATTTACCACGAGACCAAGAGATCCGGACCAACCAAGCTGGTTGGTAAATGGCCTTTATACCTCGACCGCTACATAATAGCTTGTTCTACAGACGGAGTTGGGTTTTGCATTCTTCATTGAAGTTCCATATGGCCAAGCAAAACGAGACTTGACATGTGGGTTAGGTATTATAAGAGGAAAAATCCTGTATATTTTTTAGGTCGTTGTACCAAAGATCAAGGTCACAGTGACCTTTGACTTAAAAATTCTCCTGGTTTCTGTTCTCTAATTGAAAATACTGCTATTATTTATTAAACATGACATGTGGGTTGGGTATAATGAGAGGAAGAACCCAATATATCTTGGTTACATTGTGCCAAAAGTCAACTTTAACTTACAAATTTTTCTCCTTGCTTTATAAGGGCATTTTAGCGGGTGGGTTAGCCACCCCTGGCAGCCAACTCTAGTTTTAAAAATAGCAGTTACACTCTTCAAGCAAGAACTTCCAAATGGTGATTTGGATATTGTGGCATTATGTCTTTGTTCTATATCTCCCACATGGATGGTCCAATTCACTTGACTTGAGTAACTTGTGTTCATGACCTTCACAATTGCCACAAGGGGTGGGTGTGTGTGAATGTTTTTGCTGTAAAACAAAGATAATAATTCCACATCTTCCATGTGGATGATCTGATCATCACAAACTTATGGTAACAGGTGTACATGCAACTCAAAATTTCTGCTGGGTGTTGGGATTTCTATCCCTGCTGTAAAAACTACCTCCTCACGTGTTTATGCCTAGGGTTAAAAATATGTCTTCTTGGGTGTGTGTGTGTGGGGGGTGGTGCTATGCCATGCTTAGCATGGCTTTTCTTAAAATTACATGACTCTAGTGTTAATTTGGGGGTTTTTATGCCCCTGCCATAAAAAGGCTGGGGGCATATAGTGTTACCCTTGTCCGTCAGTCATTCCAAAATAACAGTTTTCTGTTAAGCTCCCACCTTAAAATGGCTGGGGGGACATATAGTGTTACCCTTGTCCGTCTGTTTTCCATCATACTGAAATAACAGTTTTCCGGACTTTTTTAGCTCACCTGACTTTCAGTCAGGAGAGCTATAGTGATCACTCACCGTCCGTCGTCCGTGAACATGGTGTTTGCGTCTTCTCCTCCCAAACCGCTGAACCAATTTAATTGATATTTGAGATAATAGTTTGTTATGACATCGCAATTTGATTTTGTTCAAATCAAGTTGCCTCGCCCGTGGGTAGGGCCACACCCAAAAAGTGTGCTGAAATCTTAAAAAATCTTCTTCTCATGAACCAGCAGTAGCAGAGACTTGATATTTGGTGTGCAGCTTCCTTTTGAGGTGTAGACTCAGATTTGTTCAAGAGAAGTTTGTGGGGCTATACTTGGCATCGTTATGGGAGGGGCAAAATTTTTGGCCCCGCCCAAAATTTCTATTTTCCAAACCAAGAGGCTGATTTGAACCAAATTTTATGTGAGGGCTTATTGGGTCATAAGTACCTAATTTATGCAGATTTTTTTTTTCCCGTAGCCCCATGGGAACCGCAGGAGCTAAAAATAGAAAAAAATTAAAACGCCCATATCTCCAAAACTGCACGGGACTGAGAATTTTTATTTGGTGTGAAGCTTCCTTAGGACCAACAGAAAGAATTGGTAAAAAAAAATTGCCATCGGTTTTATCATAGGGTACAGTTTCGGGACTTTGAATAAGTGCTGAGTCAGCACTTTTTAACACTGAAGGCAATGGGAAAAACATTAAAAAATCTTCTTCTCCAGATCCAGCAGGCAGAATCTTTTGATATTTCGTATGCAACATTGGAGGGTGGATCTGATCCAAGTTTGTTCAAATCGGCCCCCTGGGTTCATATTTGGGCTCAGTATAGGAGCCCGATTTCGAACTTAGTGCATTTCAGGCAAATTTCTTTGAAAATCTTCTTCTCCAGATCCAGCGGGCAGAATCTTTTGATATTTGGTATGCAACATTGTGGGGTGGATCTGATTCAAGTTTGTTCAAATCGGCCCCTTGGGTTTATATTTGGGCTCAGTATAGGAGCCCAAATTTGAACTTAGTGCATTTCAGGCAAATTTCTTTGAAAATCTTCTTCTCAAGATCCAGCAGGCAGAATCTTTTGATATTGGGTATGCAACATTGTGGGGTGGATCTGATTCAAGTTTGTTCAAATCGGCTCCCTGGGTTTATATTTGGGCTCAGTATAGGAGCCCAAATTTGAACTTAGTGCTTTTCAGGCAAATTTCTTAAAAAATCTTCTTCTCCAGATCCAGCAGACAGAATCTTTTGATATTTGGTATGCAACATTGTGGGGTGGATCTGATTCTATTTTGTTCAAATCGGCTCCCTAGATTCATATTTGGGCTCACTATAGAAGCTCGAATTCGAACTTAGTGCATTTCAGGCAAATTTCTTCAAAAATCTTCTTCTCCAGATCCTGCAGGCAGAATCTTTTGATATTTGGTATGCAACATTGTGGGGTGGATCTGATTCCAGTTTGTTCAAATTGGCCACCTGGATTCATATTTGGGCTCACTATAGAAGCCCAAATTCGAACTTAGTGCATTTCAGGCAAATTTCTTTGAAAATCTTCTTCTCAAGATCCAGCAGGCAGAATCTTGTGATATTTGGTATGCAGCATCCTTAGGGGGGTGAGATTCAAGTTTGTTCAAGCCATGTCCCTAGGTCCATATTTGGGCTCACTGTGGGAGCTTGAATTGTAACTTTGTTCGAAATGAGGAATTTTCTTAAAAATCTTCTTCTTCAGATCTAGCAGTCGGAATGGTTTGATATGTGGTGAGTAGCATCCTTGGGGGGGGGGGGGGGGGGGGGGGGATTCAAGTGTGTTAAAGCCAAGTCCATGGGTCCATATTTGGGCTCCCTGTGGGAGCCCAAATTATAACTTAGTCGATATGAGGAATTTTTCTTTAAAAATCTTCTTCTTCAGATTCAGCAGTTGGAATGTTTTGATATTTGGCATGGAGCAACCTTAGGGGGCTAAGATTCAAGTTTGTTCAAGCCAAGTCCCTTGGTTCATATTTGGGCTCACTATGGGAGCCTGAATGACAACTTAGTTCAAAATGAGGAATTTTCATTAAAAA
This sequence comes from Pictodentalium vernedei, assembly GCA_031216915.1. Classification (NCBI taxonomy): domain Eukaryota; kingdom Metazoa; phylum Mollusca; class Scaphopoda; order Dentaliida; family Dentaliidae; genus Pictodentalium; species Pictodentalium vernedei. Next base: position 309,094,267 of record CM062292.1, on the reverse strand, counting down.
TCTTCAGATCCAGCAGATGAATGCTTTTGATACTTTTTATGCTGCATCCTTAGGGGGGTAAGATTCAAGTTTGTTCAAGCCATGTCCCTAGGTCCATATTTGGGCTGATTGTGGGAGCTCGAATTGTAACTTGGTTCAAAATGAGGAATTTTCTTTAAAAATCTTCTTCTTCAGATCCAGCAGTCGGAATGTTTTGATATTTGGTGTGCAGAGTCCTTAGGGGTGTGAGATTCAGGTTTGTTAAAGCCAAGTCCCTGGGTTCATATATGGGCTCCCTGTGGGAGCCCGAATTATGACTTAGTTCAATATGAGGAATATTCTTTAAAAATCTTTTTTTAGATCCACTGGTCAGAATATTTGGATATTTGGTTTCAGCTTTTCTTAGGAGGAGCAGATGCAACTTGTGGAAATCAATTCTCTGGGTTGATATTTAGGCTACCATGTCAGGTGAGTGCCCTCAGGCCCCCTTGTTTTTTTTTACCAAACATCAAGATAATTGGTGGATTTCTGGTATGTGGCTTTGTCATGGGTACCTACAAATTGAGTTATAGTTTGGTCCTGGTCAGATGATTTTTCACACAGTTATTGACCTTAAATTTAGTTTATAACGTGAAAACTCAGAGAATCAGTTTTTCTGACTTTTTTTGCTCGTGAGTATACACATCATGCTGACAATTTCAAGGGATTTCAAGTGATTTTATGCAAAAAGGAAATTTGACCCTTAGGATAGGTGGCTGGGTCTGTCCACTGGTTGATAGATCTGGCAAGCTTTGATATCTTTTACTTGAACTGCATTTTTTTTTTAACATGAATCAGCTTTATAAGGATAATATCAAATATGCAAGCTTCTGGAGCAGTAGTATGGGAGAAGATTTTTTAAGCTTCTTCCTGTTCCTCACAGAGTTAAAATTTGAGGGCCTATGCAACCCCTAAATATGACCCTAGGGTCTTGGTTGTTAAAAACTAGGAAATCATCCTGACAATGATGTGGTTTGTGCAAAGAGAATTTTTTTTTGCAATGTTTTCTCAATAACCTACAGAGTTAAAATCTGAGTCCCCATAACACCCTTAAATATGCCTCAGGGGCTTTATTTTAACAAATATGTAAATCCCCCTTTCAAAGATATTATACATTGTGACTATGAAAATGTTTCAAATGGCGATTTAGGAGAACATTTTTAGCTGCAACAAACTGCTCTGTATGTGGCGATCTGTCTGTGGCCAAGTTTTTAAACTTGTTAACTATTAAAATGCTTGGCAGAATGACATCACATTTGGTTGGCAAGTGTATCTCGTTGATGTTTTGCCTATTGTCAATGGTGGTGTTATACGGTAAATTTTTGCCACGAGTTGTTGGCCTGTATGGAACACAGGTGTTCGACATGTGCAAAGACCATGAAAAATGATGTATTCGAAGTTTTTTTTTACAAATTATGTATTTTCACATGATAATGTATACAAGAGAGACAAGGTACACAACTCGCTGGCTTTGACGATATCTACCTACCTTATTCAAACTCACAGAAAAACCAAATGCGTGAACTTGTGGTCACGATATTGATGTCATCTGACGTTAAGCTTTACGTTGGTATTCTACTTCCCCAATAAAATACTCTTTTAATGCCAAAACTGATCAAATATATCTCTGAGACGACTCTCTTTTTTCTTGGTAGGACACAGCTGTTGACAGTGAGTACACTTTCCATTGGTTGTCAAATTCGATGCGCTATAGTACAAGTATGGTGACGGAAGGAATTTACAATTTGTGTTGAAGAGAATTTGCAATACAAATTTCAAATTTTGTAACATTCAAAAGGTCCTGAAGCCCTAATGCCGTATTGTATGATTAGTGTGGTGAAGTTTAGATAATCTGACAATCGTAATTAGAAAGTTAAAAAATTTATAGTAATTTATATATTTTTTATACTTACCAGTGACCCAGACAGAGCTGGTGCTAATTCTCAAAATCTAGGGCCAAACACAAATTTTGCCCCCCAATCCCCAAAATTTGCATCTAAAACCTAAAATAACATGTCCTAAATGGTCCTCCATATTTTTCCTCCACTGCGCATGCGCAGTGTCAAGGAGGTCTCAAAATTGGCGCCAATTATCATTCTTACAAGCAGTGCCTGGTCAGCGCTATGTACTCTGCGGGGAGGTATGAGTTCCCAACTCCTGGGAGGGCCATCCCCGTCTGGGTCATTGGTAAGTATAAATAGTATATAAATTACTATAAATTTTTTAACATTTTTATACTGTACCAATGACCCAGACATAGCTGAATAGAAAAAAGGCTGGAGGGTCTAGGACATAGAGGAAAATCCAATAAGCTCAACTATATATAATAGAGTTATCCCCTCGAGGAGAAAAGGAGGATTAGGCTTTACATGTATCTTTCTTATTTAAGACAAATTAGAAAGACACAACACCTTTCATAATTGAGCATAATAACATCCATGTTCTCTATTAACATCCAGTATAACCCTTTATACTAATTATTTTTAAAGTAAGCCAATAAATAAATAAAGTAAGTCCAGAGAATTGAGACTCTTTATAGTCATTAAAAGTGTCCGAGGATTGTATATTAACGCCCGTTTGACACGTGACATATACAAATGCTTCACACCGAGCTCCACTTCAAAAATATGACATGAATGAATTTAAACATTAGCTTTACACTTTAAAACCATCCCGGGTACCGACTCAGAATTACTGACTCCGGTTGCTTTTCACTATAAAGCAGGTGACCTAAGGGAACACCCTCCCCCCCCCCCTTCCCCTTGCCCTGGGTCAAATAGCCCAGAGCTAAGAGGGCAGCAGGACAGAGTCACAGCCAGAACAGAAAGCCTGCATAACTATAGTTGCACCTGTTTAGTGGACGACATTCTGAGCAACAGATAACGGACCTAAACAATGCAGGTCTCCAGAAATGGACTCAATATTTCTGAGATAAAAATTTGTGAATGTGGATGGCTGAAACCAATATGCAGCCTTCATTAAATCTGTAATAGCAACACTATTTGCGTAAGCCCAAGATGTAGAAAGAGCTCTTACTTCATGAGCCGAAATCTTAAGCACAGACTGCTGAGTTGAAGATAGATTATCATAAGCAGTACGGATAGTTAATTGAATCCATCTAGCAATAGAATGGACCATAATGTCCTTTCTATTAGGCATCAGAGACAGAAAGAAGCATTTTCGTCCCTTTCAGATAAACTGAGATCTTCGTTTATAAATACGTAAAGCTCTAACCGGACAGAGTAAAGGCCTATGCCCGTCTGAAGACGGAAGGGTCTTAACAACAATAGGTTCCGGATATTTTTTAGGAGCCTGATTCTTAGCCAAAAATCCAACATTAGTAGTAAAGGTAATAGTGTTCCCGACACTACGATAGTGAGAATCATCCACAGATAGTGCATGAAGCTCACTGACTCTTCTAGCAGAAGAGAAAGCTAAGAGAAATGCTGTCTTATAAGATAAGAATTTAAAGTCCACTGTCTCAAGAGGCTCAAATGGCTTTTCTTTTAGTTTAAGAAGAACCCAAGCTAAATTCCATTTAGGAATTAATCTAAGGGTTCTAGGTCAATTTATCGAGAAGTTTCTAACTAATTTAGATAAAGAGACATCAGATCCAATTTGTAAACTATCATGGTGTGCATAGGTATCAGATAACATAGACCTATAACCTTTAATAGTAACAGGCTGCAGTTTGATCTCATCAAACAAGTATACTAGAAAGTTTGCAATGTCTGGAATGGAGGGATCAAAAATGTCAACAGAATGATCCCTACACCAACGACAAAAGACCTTCCACTTAGCCGCATAGTTTAGCGAAGAGGAGGTCCTCCTACAGTTAGAAATTGCGTCCACTGCTCGTCCTGTAAAATGCTTGCCGTGCAAGAAGGACCGCCCAACGGAAATACGTGAAGGTTGAGACCTTGCAGGTTGTGATGTAGTTGACGCGATTTCCCCTGCGAAAGAAGATACTCTCGTGGAGGAAGCTTCTGCGGTATGTCCCACAGCAGACACCTGAGTAGATTTATCCACGGTCTCTGTGGAGACAGAGATGCTACCAACAGAATTTTGCATTGAGATTGTTTTATCGTTAGCAATATCTGCTGAATCAACGGCGCTGGAGGATACACATATCCTATCATTCCGTCCCACGAGATCGATGGAGCGTCTACTGCATATGCTCGAGGACCCGGACATGGTGACACATACGTCTGCAACTGATTGTTGAGCTGTGTCGCAAATAAGTCTATCATTGGCCGCTCCCATTGGTAGCAAATCTGATTGAATACCTGTTTGTTGAGAGTCCATTCTGATGGCAACAAGCGACCCTTCCATGAAAGGGAGTCTGCTAATACATTCAGACGACCCGGAATATGATGGACCGAAAGTAGAACTTGGTGTTCTAGTACAAACAGAAGGATTCTTTCCGTTAAATTGAATAACGGAATGGAATGAGTGCCTCCCTGGTTCCGAATATACGCTACTACTGTCGTATTGTCGGACAGGATTTGGACATGTGCTTTCTGAATAATGTTCATCCAATGACATAGTGCAAGCCAAATTGACATCATTTCTTTGATGTTTAAGTGCTTGCCCAGAAACTGCGGATCCCAAAGACCCTGGCACTTCGAATCCGTTGGGATCAATGTTGCACCCCAACCTGTTTGACTGGCATCCGTCATAATAGTAAAACTCGGATCCGGCAACTGCAGTTGGACTCCCTGAGTCAACCACTGAATGTTTGCCCAAGTCTGAATCTCTTGTTTCACTTGATTTGACAAGAGAACGTCTATATCGAGCGAATGAATCTTTACTCTCCAATTCTGAGTCAAGAAAATTTGGAGAGGACGAGTGCGTAACCACCCCATCGGAATGAGATCCGCAGCGGCTCCGCACAGACCTATCAGTCTCATGAATTCTCTCGATGTGACTTTGTCTGAGTGAAGACAATAGCGAGCGTAACAACTGATTAATTTCGCTCTGGTTAACGGCAGACGAACGAGATTGTTGTGCGTCTCGAAGCTCATTCCCAAGTGGGTGAATGACTTGGACGGCACCAGATCCGACTTCTCCTCGTTTATTATAAAACCGAGACGTCTGAGTAATAAAAGCAGATTCTGCACATCGTTCTGAAGCATTAACTCATTGCCGTACCTCTGAAGAATGTCGTCCAGGTAGGCCGACGTTACCGCAGACGAATGAGCTCGGAAATGCATCATTACCGAGTTCATTGTTCGAGTGAAAGCCCAGGGCGCTAGGTTCAAACCGAAGCACATCGCTCGGAACTGATATACAACTCCTAGGACTGCGAAGCGTAGATACTTTCTGAATGTCGGATGTACCATGACGTGAAAGTACGCATCCTTGAGATCTATGCTTGTAGCATAGTCGTTCACCCGAATACTCGCTCTGACTGATCGAATTGTCTCCATATAGAACTTCGGAGCGACGATCAGCTTGTTTATCCAGCTCAGATCTATGACTGCATCTCTTTTCTGCGGATTTGACGGAAGCTGAGTCCATTTTGGACTTCGAGTTAATGGAGGCTTTCGTTTGAAGGATATTCTTAGTCCTTCCGAAATTACCCCTCAAACCCAGGGGTCGTCCGTAATTGACGCCCAATTGTTTATAAAACTTGACAATCTTCCGCCTACCGGAACACGATAGAGGTTCATACCATCACCTCCTGGACCTGCGAGGCTTGCGGAAGGAGAAACTACGTCCTCCACGACCCTCACCTCACCCCGTCGACCTAGGGACGTCTGACCGGTTATCTTGGTCAGTATAACGTCCCCTACGTGAGTCGCTGCCTTGACGGTCTCTAGAATAAGACCTAGAGGACGCATAGGAATCTCTATAGGAACTTCCCTTGGGTGTACTTGTCCCAGAAGTGCCTGTCTTACTCTTTTCTGCTGTACCCGACTTTTTAGAAGCGGATTTGAATAGCAGAGAATCCGAAGCTTTCTTAGTTATCTGATCATAGATTGCTGAAAGCTTGCCGTCGAAGAGAAGCTCTCCGGAGACCGAAGCGACTCTGAGAGAGTTTTTCACCTTGCCATCCACGCACGTGGATGTAGCTAGGGCCGCGTCACGTCTACCCAACTCCAGGTTTGCCACTGAAAGGGCAGAGTTATACGTGGAATAAGCTATGGCCCTCGAAAGAACTCTTAAGGAGAATTGTATATCCTGGAATTCTTTCCCTTGAAGACGTAATGATAACGCTTTAGTAAGGTGATCTGCGTATGATAAAGCGTCTAAGTTAACTCTATTAGACATGATTGTCGTTTCCAACGTCGTGGTTGGAATTGACATAGACGACGGTATAGACAATTCTAGGTCTTCAGCCTGGTCGCCTAGACGCAGAGGAACTCTCGGTATGCCCTGTCCTGCCGTTTCGAATTTATTCCTTGAATTGATGAAAGATAGATGTAGAGCATTTGCAGACAAGAAACCATACTTGCTCGGTTTGGTAGCAAGCTTATATATAGCGTCATTCAATAGTTCAAATGTTCTTGTGACATTATTGGACTGTGTCGGAAACTCAGGGATGATGTCCCTAAACCGATCAAAAAATTCTGTGTCCAGTGATGCTATCAGTCTCTTATCCAGCATCGCAGCATTCTGGTCCGACGGAACAACCTCTGGAAGATAATGCCGGATAAAATCTACGGCAGCTTTATGTTGTTCCGAAAGGGAAAACTCCAGATCCTCTGAATCCCTTTCGCCATCCTGTCGGACCATATGAAGTTCTTGGTCGTCCGTACCTGATGCTTCAGCGGAGCGTACCGACCCAGCGTCATCGGATAATTCCTGATCCGACAGAGATTCTGTCGTCTGCTGGGATGCTGCGATAAGTTGTGCTATTTGTGATAGCACGTCCGTCACTGAGGCCTGTGGAGCAGTGGTCTTACGTTGCTTTGCCGCTGGAAGCTCCCTGGACATTGACTCCTGCATACTTCTTTTATGTGAACGTCCGGAGTCTACAGGCCTTGAGTCCCTTGGTTACCGGATGGCGTGACCTGGTCGCCGTGGAATCCCTGATCGGCAAAGTTGGCTGGATATCTGTGGTCACGTAGCCAAGGTGGAGTCGTGTGCGCTGCCATGAGGATGAGGAAGCCATATTGACAGTCTCTCCGGACTGTTTATATAACGGAGCGTCCCAGATGTTGTTGTACGAGAGAGGGACCTCTCTCGCTCGCAGCCCGGATGGACCTGGACGAGCTAGGAACCGGACTAATAGGCTTCCTCCGTTCTATCCTCTGATCCATCGACACTGGGTGTGCACTTTGTGTTATTATAGTGCTCGCATCACCCAAATCTCCTTCCTGGACCGCAACGGATGAACCCGGCTGCCGAGCCATTCGATGAATGGTCGCTACACCGGGTGAGCTAGCGGACGCCAATGCCGTCGATCCTACTAGGGACCTCTTAGGCAATTGACGTATTTCCGTGAGCACTTTTGCCTCTAGCTCTTCATTTAACTGTGACGACGGAGGCACACTTTTGGAAGACATCACGGAAACATCACCCTGTTCTTGTTCCTCTGAAAAAGAGATTGAAAAACTAGAGTGACGGAGAAAGGACCGGCATGGCCTTTTCCCCGCTAACAACATACCGTGACACACGTTTCCAATGTTTGTCATCCCAATTGACACACACTGAGCAGGAGTTAGTGCGAGTATACTGACTACAATTAATACAATGATTATGAAAGTCAGAGGAAGATTTCCTCTTATTACAAATTGAACAATATCCTTTCATTGTGAAAAGAACACAAACAGTCCTAGTACTCGCACCAACCCCTGAAAACAAAGATACATAATAACATGATCCATTAACATATAGAAAAAATAATTGAAATCAAAAAATTTTGAAAAAATATTTTTTCAGAAAAGTCAAAGTTTCTGAAAGTAACGTTGAGCCCCAATGGATCCCAAAAAAGCCTAAGTGTGGACAGAATTTTTTAAAATATTTCAAAAAAATTAATGCAACACTTACGTATAATAATAATGTATCTTGTTATGATTAAACTAATACAAAGACAAGAAATCACTCTCAACAGAAATTGTTGTCAATGTAAACAAGAAGTGTATAAAAACCGGAAACATGACTCAAGGCACTGATAAACATGGCCTGAAATCAGTTACCAATTACAACACTATCTGATGCAAAACAGAGACTTCCAGGGAAGAAACTGCAGAACATCAGATGGTAGATGCAGAACACAATGCCTAAACACCCATGGGTGAGGACGTAAACATGGGGAAAAAACAGAATTCATTCTGTTACCAAGCTAAAACTCCCAAGAAAGTTTAGTAATAATATTACAGAAAATATGCCAAAAGCATGGGAGAATAGCAAGGGGGGACTAAAGGAAAGGGAGAGAGGAAACACTGAACAAGCAGTGTAACTTTATAGCAAGAATGACAACAACAGGCCCATGCCTTGAAATTAGGTAACATAACATAATATTTCATAAAAAAAATTTAAGTTACAGCCCTGATTATTTCCTGCCACTAATTTTTCCTCTCCTCCTTCTATTTCTTCTTTAGATCCACCATTTCTCTAATATTTATGTGTCTGGCATCATTTAAACTGAGATTTACAAGCACAAATATCAGTCAGATGTGAACTGATGAAGGGCCAAACAAAGAATAATAATTGGCGCCAATTTTCGAGACCTCCTTGACACTGCGCATGTGCAGTGGAGGAAAAGTATGGAGGACCATTTAGGACATGTTATTTTCGGTTTTAGATGCAAATTTTGGGGATTGGGGGGCAAAATTTTTGTTTGGCCCTAGATTTTGAGAATTAGCACCAGCTATGTCTGGGTCATTGGTAAAGTAGAAAAATATGGGTCGTTTCTTTCGATAGTTTTGATCAATTGTTTTGATTGGCCCAGTCAACTTTCTGTCAACAGAATTGTTCAACCTAGAAAAAAGTGACTCGTTTCCGAGGTATATTTGACACGTTTTAGCATTAAAAAGTATTTAATTGGGTTAGCGGTATACCAACGTAAAGCTTAATGTCTTAGCTGTCGGATGACATCAATATCTCTATTTCTAATTCACACATTTGGTTTTTCTGACACTTTGAATAAGGCAGGTAGATATCGTCCCAGCCAGCAAGTTGTGTACCTTGTCTCTCTTATATACATAATCATGGCAGAATACATAATTTGTAAAAAAAACTCCAAATACACCATTTTTCATGATCTTGGGCACATGTCGAACACCTGTGGTATGGAATTAAAAATTTGTTTCATTTTAATCATCTGCCACAGCTTAGGTGCAACCTCACAATTTTTTAATGCCTCCCCCACCCCCTTTTTCCCACAGTGTTAAAATCTGAGGCCCCGTAAAAACCCCTAAATATATTGACCCCTGAGGGGTTGATCGGAACAAACTTGGAAAGCATCTTTACAATGATGTTAAATATCAGATATGAAGTACTGGAACAGTGCTGTGTCGGAAAAGTTTTTACGTTTTCTCCCATTAACCAAAGTGTCAAAACTTGGTGCCCCATAACACCCCTACATATACCCCTAAGAGCTGATTGAACAAACCTGACAATCCTCATTATGATGTTCAAAATCAACTCAGAGCTTCTGGTGGAGTAGTTTGAGAAGAATTTTAAAATGTTGTCAAATGCGAAAAATATCTGGGACACAAGTTTCAAAGAATATTTTTAAAGTCCTCCACTAAATATGGCCCAAGGGGATTGATTTGAACAAACTTGAAAATCATTCTTCCAATGATGTCATATATCAAATATGATATGAAGGCATTTAATGATCGGTGATTTGGCCAATTTTTAAAGAATTTTCCCATCATACCGAGTGTTAAAATCTGGGACCCCATGACACACCCAAGATTCTCTCCAAAGGAGTTTATTTGAGCAAGCCTATCTATCATCTTTATAAGGATGGTAATTAACAAATATGAATGGTTCTTGGACAGTAGTTTGGAAGAACATTTTACCCTTATCTGGGGCCCTCTCAACACTCCTGAATATGCCCCTTGATTTGAATAAATCTGAATTCTCCTTTCCGAGAGGTTTTTTTAAAATCTGAAAGTTTTTGGAATGATGGTTTAGGAAAAGATTTTTCAATCCCAACATACAAACTTCAAACAAGATAAGCATTGATTGAAGACAAGTGCATCATCGACGTGCAGTATGCTTTAGTACACAGCGCCGCCACTGTACCTCCAAGTGGGCATTCAGGATTGAGTGCCTTGTCCAAGAGTACAATGCTGTTACCCAGGCCTGGCATTCTGAAAAATGCAGGAGGGCAAAAAATCGCTCTCCTCAATCAGCTTAGGAGAGCAATTAGCTTTACACAGCATTTTAAGTATCCAGTTGAACGAACTCATTGAAACTGAAACCAACAGACTACATCAGTGATTTTATTAACTTTACTAAGTTAAAGCGAAATCTCTTAGACATCTAGATGTCTCACTCAACAACCCAACACACACTTGACAAGACCTGTGTGTGTACCCAGACCTGTTGTCCAGGAAAGTCATACGCCTACCACTACCACCTTCAACCCCCCCAAGGGGGTTGAAGGTGGTAGTGGTAGACGTATGACTTTCTTGGACAACAGGTCTGCTTGAATCTACAGTCACATCCTGGTGCAAGTGCTTCAAGTGACAGGATAGTAGTAATGGTAGTATATTATAGTGTCAATATTCCTTGAAAAATTACCCCTCAAACTGTGATGTCAGTTGTTGAACTTGAAACTGACAGAAAAAAAAATATTGCAGTGACCCATTTTGCTTCAAATGATTGCAACTGTGTTTGGATATGGTTGCAGCCATTACCTTTTACCACAACCACTTTCAAAATGAAATTACGTGATGTTATGTGACTTCGAAGTTAAATTACATTTTTGCTTTACAACAAAAATTTAATGTGAGCATAATACATGTAAACTCAGTCATCCCAGACCAAAATATTTAGGAGGGCAATTTTTCGCTCTCCTTAATTCTTTCAGGAGGGCAGTAAGGAGAGCTAAAAAATCGCTCTCTTGAAATTGCCAAGCCTGGTTACCCCTGGCGAGGGTCCAACCGTGGACATTTCGGTTTGAAGTTCTATGTCATAACCACTGAGCTACTGCACTCCCTACATTTTTCAATACTTTCCCATTCACCACAGTATTGAAGTAAAGGGTCCCTTAATAAAACAATCCAGACTATTATATTATTCCACTTGTTCTCTTTGTAATTATGCTTGATCACAAATATCAATTACCTGCACTCCACAGTTCGGGGAATAAAGCAGTTTTGTTTTACTTTTAGAAGCAGGTGACTTTTTTGAGTTGCTTAAATTTAGAACATGTCACCAGGGATCAAAGTGGAAGTTGTCTGCAATAAGCTGAACCTCTCCTAATTTCACTTGAAAATGACGTTTTGCCAAAAAATAAGATAACATAAAATAATGGTATAACTTGGTAGACATTTTATTTTTGTAAATTATATGAAAATGGTCTTTAACCCTTTTCTCAATGCAAAGGAGATCAACATTTATAATTTTAATTATTATCAAAATTTAAAAAACACATTCTACAAAAACATTCCATGTCATACCTCACTGGAATGAGCTCGATGAGGTCACATGATATGGTTTTCTTTAAACCTTTTGAACAAAATTTTTTTTCTAAGTGCTAAGTTTGAAAATTACAAATAAGCTAATTAATTGAACTCTTCGTCACCCACTCGTAATTGTATACTGAATTTTGCTCAAATTGGCAAGGAGGTTCCAAAGATTGAAAAAACTCTTGCCACTCCCCCCATTTCAACAGCAAATATGTTTTACTGACCCATAAGTTTTCTTTGAATAAACCTAAATCTTCATTGCCAAAGAAAGTCACATACCACATATTAAAGCATTCTTTCTTATTGGTCCTTCATGAAAAGATTTTGGAGAATTTTTAGTGTTTGGTGCATTTTACCCCAACCCAACGGGAGCAGCAGCTACTTTTTAAAAAAATTCTGTAAATAGTGTGTTTCCCCAAGATGATATGTGCCAGGTTAGTTGAAATTTGGCCTGATGGTTCTAAGAAGACCTTGGTTCTCAAGAATGATAATGACTAAGCATTTTCCCATTACCAAAGTGTTAAACAGGGCAATCTGATATTGTACCCTGCAAGCCAGAAAATAAGCAGACTGACATCTGCAAAATGAGGTTCCCAGTGGGTGTAGCAAGGTAGCATCACTAAATTTACCCCCTGTGAACCTCAATCTGAATGAGGGTCACAAAACTAAACAGAAAGAGGTACCCAGAGGATAAATTGGCCCACTGTATGGGATATCATCATCAAATTCACCCTCTGGGGACCTCATTCTGCAAATGTTAGACGGTTTATTTTCAGGCCTGGAACCCTATGACATAACCGAATGCAATTTTTTGGTGTCCAATGGATTCTACTGGTCCTAGGGAATATTTGTAGTGGATTACAATTTTCTTTTCTGTGTACTTTTGGAAATATGGATGTTTGAACATTTTTCTACTTTTAGCTCCTGGGGTTCCAAAGTGGATGCATAAAAAGTTTTTTTTTTGCATAAATCAAGTTTGGATGACCAAATAATACTGCGTACCAAATTTTGGTTTGAATTGGTCAATTGGTTCTGAAAATATAAATTTAGGGTGCAGTCCCAAACTGGGATTTTCCATTGGAGAGCCTAAATATTGAATCTTCACCCATTTTTATGGAGGATTTATGAAAAATAGATTTTGAAGAATGTTTACACCCACCCCAAAAAAGCAGCAACACAGAGCAACATATAAAATGAAAGTGTCAATGACACTGTAGCTTAACTTGTGTGTTGTGTTTGATGAAAAGGATAATGTTCAATGTTTATGAAAGGATTATGAAATAAGACAAGAATTGTGATAATTGGGAATATGTTCATTTCTGTTCCCTGTATGCTATGTTTATGATAAAAATAATATGAGGTGTACACTGTACTAAAGAGCTGAGGGGTGGGTTAATATGACCTCACAGTTAATGTATGTGGCCCTCCAGGGATTTTTCTAGGTGACGACAGGGGCCGAATATAGGCCCCATTCCCAATGAGATTTAGGCATGATTTTTCCCAATTTCTGACATAAAATTCCCAATTGGTACCCAGTGTCAACTTCATCATAATAATTGTGATTATTTACTGTGAAAGTAGGCCTTATTATGATGATAAAAGAACTGTAAAACCATAATTTCAAATAATAAATCCAACTTCTTCATTTTTAATGTGCCTGTAGAGAAGAAATGTGCATTTTTCTTCACTCTGCAGTGTCACCAGAATTCCCAATTTGGTCCAATAAGATGGTATTTTTCCCAATTGTATGGGCCCCTGGCCCCATTCCCAATGCCCCTAGAAAAATCCCTGCCCTCACAGTTAACGTATATCAACAAAAGTTATCAAGTTACAGTGAAATTATTCCAAAACGAGTCATCCTATCAAGTTACATTAAAATCCCCTCATAAATATGGCCTGTAGACTGTGCTAAAGGTTTTCTGGCTTCGGGCCCTTGTAGCCGTCAGTTTCCCAATTGCGTCCAACGGGGACGTTCTCATCTAGACATTATATGAAGTCAATCTACCAAGTTACAATGAAATCCCTTAATAAATATGACCTGTAGACTGTGCTAAAGGTTTTTGGGCTTTGGGCTCTGGCAGCCATCATGGTTGAATGATCGCAACCAAAAGGGGACATTCTCATCTGGACACTATTTGGAGTCATCCTACCAAGCTACATAATAATAATAATAATAATAATAATAGATATTTATATAGCGCTCATTTCACAATAATAAAAAGTTCCATGGCGCTTTACAAGAAAAATCATGGTTACATGTGACAGTACTTCTGTACTGTAGATTTGCATAGTGCTACGCGGAAATCACTCCGAGTATGGTTTACCAAAAAGATAGGTTTTCAGTACCGATTTGAAAGCACTTGGCGCAGTCTGTCGCACTGAAATGGGTAGCTCATTGAAAAGCCTAGGTGCACTATGAGAGAAGGAGCGGCCACCATATGATACCAAGTTGCAGGTAGTCTCTTCAAGCAAGTCATGCATAGAAGACCTTAACGTGCGTTTAGGCTCATACGGAACCACTAGGTCCCTTATATAAGCCGGGGTCAGATCACAGCAGCGAGCCCTGTGTGCAAAAAGTAAGACCTTGAACTGAATCCGTGATGAAATAGGAAGCCAATGAAGATCTTTCAGGACTGGAGTTATGTGTTGGCGCCGCTTCGTCAGTGAGACAATACGGGCAGCTGTGTTCTGTATTTGTTGCAACCTTTGTATCTGCTTGCCTGGAAGCCCATACAACAATGAGTTGCAATAATCTAAGCGTGATGTGATAAATGCATGCACCAGGCACACTGCAGCCTTCTTCGTCAAAATTTTTCGAGAGCGACCCAGTTTACGGAGGTACCAGTTGGCAGACTGACATATTTTGGTAATATGATCAGCCATAGTTAGGTGTCTGTCGAAATAGACACCTAAATTCCGAACCTTAGTTGACGGATTAATCACTACATCACCAACCATGAGCCGTGGCAGAGTGTCTGGTGCGGGTCTGAATCTTGAGGAAAATACTATCAGCTCAGTTTTTTCGTCATTCAATTTAAGTTTGTTTTGTAGCATAAATGCTCTCACTTCCTTAATACAGTTTTCGAGACGCATAAACTGTGTGGCTGTATCTTCATAATCAATGGGGTTAAATTCTACATATAACTGGGAGTCGTCAGCGTAAAAGATGCACTCAATACCGTGTGAGCGAATAATGGCGCCCAGAGGCTGCATATAAAGGGTGAATAAAATTGGGCCGAGAACGGAACCCTGGAGTACCCCAAATTCAAGTGAGGCTATTTCAGATTTGTTGCCATCAATGGTAACACACTGGGTTCGGTTACTCAAATAAGATCGAAACCAATCTAGTGCTGATCCTTCTATTCCTAGCTGAGAAAGTCGTTCAAAAAGAATTTCATGGTCAATCGTGTCGAATGCGGCTGAAAGGTCAAGTAGCACCAACGCAACACCTTTTTTGTTGTCAATAGATTCCAAAACCGCATTTTGGACTGAGAGAAGGGCAGTCTCTGTTGAATAACCAGGTCTATATGCAGACTGCTTAGGGTCAAGTAAACAATTATCGTCCAAATGCGCACGCAGTTGTTGTGCAATGACTTTTTCTATAATCTTGGAGATAAAAGGAAGATTCGAGACCGGGCGATAATTTTTCAGCATTGTGGGATCAAGAGATGTTTTTTTAAGAAGTGGGGTAACAAGAGCTGTTTTCAGACTAGGCGGTAGATAGCCAGAACTCACTGAGTTGTTAACAATTTCTGTAATGCTGCCAATGAGTACGGGAAGAGATGTTTTAAGGAGTGTAGTTGGTATCGGATCCAGATCACAAGTTTTTGATGGTGAAGACATTATGATTTTTTGAACAGTCTTCTCTGAAACCGTGTGAAAATGAGTTAGTTTTGAGGATGTGTTGACAGTTTGAAAGGGCTGGTCAGGTTGCCTATTCTCCGTATCTGTCTTATCCAAAGACTCCCTGATGTTTTTAATCTTTGTGATAAAAAACTCTGAGAACGCATTTGCGACCTCTGTTTTGGAAAGATGATCGGAGAAATGATGGGTTTCTTTGGCTTCCAGTGACTTTAGGATCTTGAAGAGCTGTTTTTGGTCAGATTCACAAGCGGAAATTTTCTCACTCAAATATTGCTTTTTTAGGTGGTTTATCAAGTTTTTAACTTTTTTACATTGTTGTTTAAACAACTCATGATGCACAGTCAACTTAGTTTTACGCCATTTCCGTTCGAGTTGATGGCGTAAACGCTTAGCCGACCGTACTGCAGAATTGATCCAGGGACGAATGGCTTTTAGAGTAAAGGTTCTTGATAAAATGGGGGCCATTTCATCAAGTACATTCCTCAACTTGACATTGTATGATTCTACTTTTGAGTTTAAATCGTTGCCTGAAGTTTTTCGCATACAATCGGTAATACACTGCATAAAATTATTGATGTCAAGATCCCTAAGTTTTCTGAATGAGACAGTTCTTTTCTGCAGAGATGCCTTCTTGATAGACAAAATACATTCAACAAGAAAGTGATCTGACAAGGATAAGTCATGAATTCTAGTTGAAGATATGATGTCAGTATTCCTGGAAATAATGGGATCCAGCGTGTGACCTAAATTATGGGTCGGTTCATTTACATGCTGTTTGAGGTCCAAAGAACCAAGAAGATCCATAAATCGTTGGGTGTCTGTGTTGGTCGCCTTATCGAAGTGAAAGTTTAAGTCCCCAACTAACACTATCCGGTCAGTCTCGGAACAGATGTTGTGGAGAAAGGGATCAAATTCTTCGAAAAACATGGCACTAGTTATATGTCTTTTCTTACTGGGAAGCAGTCTGTAGACTATTAAAAGCCTGAAAAATGACTTTCCATCAGCGGATATGAGAATATCCATGTGTTCGAATGTTGAAAATACAGTTTTTGAAGTTTTAGAGGTCACCGTGAGGTTTTCTTTGAACAGAAAGCCCACCCCACCACCTCTAGACATCCGGGGTACATGCTTGAAAAGATACCCTGTTGGTGTTAAACAGCTAATTACATCATCATCGTGCTGGTGTAACCAGGTCTCTGTTATTGCGAGACAGTCTAGATCCTGATCGAGAACAAAATCGACAATAGCATCTGTCTTTTCTCTCACGGACTGAGCGTTAATTGTTCCTAAACTGAAGGATGAGTGTCCTTGTCTATAACCATTAAGGTTAACTGAGTCGGTGGAATGAGTGTCATTTAAACGCTTAGTAGTTGAAATTGCTATGAGGTTCTTCCAGTTCACACCTGTTTTACCTTTTTGTGGATGAATACCACGCGTGTTTCTAACAACTGGTATGTGTCTTTTACCACCCCCTCTTTTTCCACGGTGAGTTGGACAAAAAGGAGCTACATCTTGCAAGCTAACAAAAATCCCTTCATAATTATGACCTGTAGACTGTTCTAAAGGTTTTCAGGCTTTGGGCTCCTGAAGCCGTCACAGTTGCCCAATTGTGTCCAAAAGGGGACGTTCTCATCTAGACATTATATGAAGTCAACCTACCAAGTTACAATGAAATCCCTTCATAAATATGACCTGTAGACTGTGCTAAAGGTTTTCGGGCTCTGGCAGCCATCATGGTTGAATGATCGCAACCAAAGGGGACAATCTCATCTGGAGTGATCCTGCGAAGTTACAATGAAATCCCTTCATAAATATGACCTGTAGACTGTACTCAAGGTTTTCGGGCTTCGGGTACCTGTAGCCCTCACAGTTGACCAATCACGACCAAAAGGGGATGTCATCATCTAGGCATGATATGGAGTCAACCTAACAGGTTACAATGAAATCCTTCTATAAATCTAACCTTTTGCCTATGCTATAGGTTTTTGGGCTCGGGCACCCATCAGGGCTGAATGACCACGGCCAAAATGGGACGTTCTCATCTAGACATTATTTGGAGTCATCCTACTAAGTTACAATGAAATCCCTTCATAAATATGACCTGTAGACAGGGCAAAAAGTTTTCGGGCTTCGGGCACCTTTAGCCGTCAAAGTTGCCCAATCATGTCCAAAAGGGGACGTTCTCATCTAGACATTATATGAAGTCAACCTACCAAGTTACAATGAAATCCCTTCATAAATATGACCTGTGGACTGTGCTAAAGGTTTTTGGGCTCGGGCAGCCATCATGGTTGAATGATCGCAACCAAAGGGGGACAATCTCATCTAGGCATCATCTGGAGTGATCCTAAGAAGTTACAATGAAATCCCTTCATAAATATGACCTGTAGACTGTGCTCAAGGTTTTCGGGCTTCGGGCACCTGTAGCCATCACAGTTGACCAATCACGACCAAAAGGGGATGTCATCATCTAGGCATTATATGAAGTCAACCTAACAGGTTACAATGAAATCCTTCTATAAATATAACCTTTTGCCTATGCTAAAGGTTTTTGGGCTCGGGCACCCATCAAGGCTGAATGATCATGGCCAAAATGGGATGTTCTCATCTAGACATTATTTGGAGTCATCCTACTAAGTTACAATGAAATCCCTTCATAAATATGACCTGTAGACAGGGCAAAAAGTTTTCGGGCTTCGGGCACCTTTAGCCGTCAAAGTTGCCCAATCATGTCCAAAAGGGGACGTTCTCATCTAGACATTATATGAAGTCAACCTACCAAGTTACAATGAAATCCCTTCATAAATATGACCTGTAGACTGTACTTAAGGTTTTCGGGCTCGGGCAGCCATCATGGTTGAATGATCTCAACCAAAGGGGACAATCTCATCTGGACATCATCTGGAGTGATCCTGCGAAGTTACAATGAAATCCCTTCATAAATATGACCTGTAGACTGTGCTCAAGGTTTTCGGGCTTCGGGCACCTGTAGCCATCACAGTTGACAATCACGACCAAAAGGGGATGTCATCATCTTGGCATTATATGGAGTCAACCTTACAGGTTACAATGAAATCCTTCTACAAATATAACCTTTTGCCTATGCTAAAGGTTTTTGGGCTCGGGCACCCATCAAGGCTGAATGATCATGGCCAAAATGGGACGTTCTCATCTAGACATTATTTGGAGTCATCCTACCAAGTTACAATGAAATCCCCTCATAAATATGACCTGTAGACTGTGCTAAAGATTTTCGGGCTTCGGGCACCTTTAGCCGTCACAGTAGCCCAATCATGTCCAAAAGTGGACGTTCTCATCTAGACATTATATGAAGTTAACCTATCAAGTTACAATGAAATCCCTTCATAAATATGACCTGTAGACTGTGCTAAAGGGTTTCGGGCTCGGGCAGCCATCATGGCTGAATGATCGAAACCATAGGGAACAATCTCATCTGGGCATCATCTGGAGTGATCCTAAGAAGTTACAATGAAATCCCTTCATAAATATGACCTGTAGACTGTGCTCAAAGTTTTCGGGCTTCGGGCACTAGTAGCCATCACAACTGACCAATCACGACCAAAAGGGCATGTCATCATCTAGGCATTACATGGAGTCAACCTAACAGGTTACAATGAAATCCTTCCATAAATATGACCTTTTGCCTATGCTAAAGGTTTTTGGGCTCGGGCACCCATCAAGGCTGCATGATCGCGATCAAAATGGGACGTTCTCATCTAGACATTATTTGGAGTCATCCTACCAAGTTACAATGAAATCCCTTCATAAATATGACGTCTAGACTGTGCTAAAGGTTTTTGGGCTTTGGGCCCCTGTAGCCGTCACAGTTGCCAAATCATGCCCAAAAGGTGACTTTCTCATCTAGACATTGTGTGAAGTCAACCCACCAAGTTACAATGAAATTCCTCAATAAATATGACCTGTAGACTGTGGTAAAGGTTTTCGGGTTTTGGGCTCGGGCAGTCGTCACGGTTGGCAGATCATGCCCAAATGGGGAGATTCTCATCTAGACATCATAAGGAGTCATCCTACCAAGTTACAATGAAATCCCTCCACATTAAACATGACCTGCAGACTGTGCTAAAAGTTTTTGGGTTTCGGGCTTGGGCAACCATCACGGTTGATAGATCATGCCCAAAAGGGGACATTCTCATCTAGGCATTATACAGAGGCATCCTACCAAGTCACAATGAAATCCCTTCATAAATACGACCTGTAGACTGTGCTAATGGTTTTCGGGTTTTGGGCTCGGGCAGCCATACCAGTTGCCCGATCGCGACCAAAAGGGGACGTTCTCATCTAGACATGACCTCAAACCAGCATATGAAATTTTGTGACGATCAGACAAGAACTGCGGGGTGTAGCCCGTGCTAAAGGAAAATGTGAACAGACGTCACAGACTCACAGACTAACAGACTCACAGACTAACAGACTTCCGCACACGTGATGGCAATAGCTTATCTTGACTATGTCAAGTTAAGCTAAAAACTGGAAAAGTATAACCCCCACAAGATGATATGTGCCAGTTTAGTTCAGATTTGACCTGGTGGTTCCGAAGCAGGGTTCCCACAGTTTCTTGAAAGCCTTGAATTTAAAAAAACCCTCACAAGACCCTTGAAACTCTTTGAATTCAAGTGATCTTCCTTGCATCTGGAAATGGTGCACTGTGCAATCCATCTGAGATGTGAATTGATAACTGTAAAATTGTCTCACAATTGAGAATATTTTGTTTAATCATAATAATGTTCCACTATAGAATCTGCTAATCATTTCCAGAAACACATTGTGAACAATGCATACTCCAATTATAATTTACGCATGTTGTTTTAGCCAGTCCAAGCATGCAATTCACCCTGCATGTGCATTTGAGGGAAAAACCTTAGGCATAGTACAGTAATAGCACTTATCACCATCTGTTTCTTATTTTCACTGTTTAGTTTTCTGTGAAACGGGAATGGAAATCTATTTTAAGTATACCAGGTGGCAAATTAAAATTTCAAGAGCAGTGGACAAGTCGGGAGTTGTACTCTTATGGTTGGAGCCTATTCATGGTGATTGAAACTTGCTCATTGCCAGCTGCATTTGAGGTATTTTAATGTTGCGAACATGGGTGACGCAGCATTAAGATCACATTTAACATCCTCTAAACATATTAAAAACGTTACAGAAAAATCTTTGAGATTGTCTGCATCTGACTTTGCAAGTGCTTGTATGTGTAAAAGTACTGATCTGCCCTCAACTACAAGTTTACCTGAATCTCAAAGTATTAACTTTACTTCCTCCCTGTGGGATATCCTGGGAAGTGAAGCAGTGCATGTTCACTGCAGTGAACAGGCTTGGTTTTACTGGTAAAATAGGACCCAGTCACCAATGCTTGGGAGGTGCAAAAACCCTCTCTAAAATGGGCAACGTGGCTTATTAACGCTCACCCCTGGTCTTTAGTTAATAATCGTGTTGTGGTCATGATTAGCCATTGTGCACAAATATGTGACCTTAAACACCAATAAATAAATAAATAAGTAAATATAACTTTACTTCTACCTGTACTTATCTTACTGAGTATGAAACCAAATCTGATAATCAAAGTTTAGGCCTAACAACTTTGTGGCACCAGTGTCCTGAGTACAGAAAGTCTATGGGCAGTAAAATATGTTAAACCTAATACCTAATAAATCAGCCTCATCCACCAGCCTAATATGCAAATTCAGCAGTTAAAAAAAAAAATTCAGATTTCAACACCACCATATCATGTGACCTCTCATTTGAATGAGCTTGTTCCAATGAGGGGTCACATAGATATGGTTTTGTTGGAATGTTTTTTAAATTTTGAAAAAATATTTAAAATGAAAAATTTTGATATCATCTGTGTTGGGCAATGGGTTAAAAGCCATGTGAACTAAACAGCTCCACAGGTATATCAGGTGTGTTCTGACATGAAAATTGTGCAACAATTTAGTTGTGTTGAATAAATGTAATCTGATTTTCATGAAACTAGCTATTGGCATAAATTGTGAAAAGATCTTACTCAAGCTCGATATTCCCCAAATTTCTTTGGCTTTTGCAGGAGTTATGCCCGTTTTTGTTGAAATTTGGTGTTTGTTTGATAATGATGTGAACGCAGTAACTTGTACAGATGTAATTGGTTTTCATGAAACTTTCTGTAGGCATACATTTGGAAAAGATCTTGGTTAAGTTCAATATTCATCAAATTTTGTTGGCTTTTGTAGGCGTTACCCCTCTTTTTATTGGAACACTGTGTTTATCTGATAATGGCATTGTGAATGCGATAACTTTAACAAATGGAATCAGATTGTTAAGAAACAAGCTATGGGCATACATTATGAGAAGAACTTGGTCAAGTTTCATATTCAGATTTCTTGGGTTCTAGTAGGAGTTATGACAGGTCATGGCACTTTTTGTTGAAAACTTGGTGTTTGTCTGATGACTTTGTGAATGCGTTAACTTGAAAAAAAATATCAGATTTTCACAAAATTGGCTATAGGATACAATGTGAGATGATCTTATTTTTTTTTTCTTAAATATTTAGTGCAACTTCTCTCCTCACTGGCGGGGAATTTAGCCATCTTAGGGGCATATACTTGTTTCATGTTTTAGCTCACCTGACTTTCAGTAAGGGTGAGCTATTGCCATCACTTGGCATCCATCTCCTTTACATAGTCTTCTTCGGCAGAACCAAACCAAACTTGGCATAATTTATCTTGTGGGGGGAGGGGGGGGGGGGTGTACCCTTCCAGTTTTGTTCAATAGAAGTAGCCAAGCCCAATGATTAAAAAGAATCTCATAAACCACCCATCACAATGCTTCGGAATTTGGTATGCAGCTTCCTTATACACTCAAGTTTCTGTCTCTGGCAATATTTGGACCATGTTTGGAGGAGGCATACTTTAGGCACTGTCCAATCTTATGGCAACCTGTTGAGCCCAAATTTTAAATTAGTGCAAAAGAAAACAAATTTTATTTCAATCAAAGGTTCTATTTTCATTGATGATTACATCTGTTTGTGTGTGTGTGTGTGAAGGTCACACAACCAGAGAGCCCCAATTTGTCCCCCTCAAAACTGTCTCAGTTATGTCCTTGTTACTGCCACCTTACTCCACTGATAACACAACAGATGGCTTCTAGAAACACTGAAATAATTCACCGAATTTCAACCCAAATTTTTAACTAACCTTGGATGAGCTCCATGGTCTTTTCAATGGGAAGTCCTTTTGTAAGTTTCAATATAATCTCAAGCCTAATAAAGTAGGATGTGTATGGGGAGTGAGGGTTGAAAAACAGACATTTACAAGGTGTACAAGGTGTCACTTCTTTTGCCACCATCTTTCTGAATGTTACTAAACGTTCATACAAAAATTTATTCAACTCAGAACTTTCATACAGAAGTTCTGTTCAAAAGACTGATTGCACTAATTTTGGTACAAAATGGCTGCCGGTGGACATCTTGAATTTTGGACCACACCCAAAAACACTCGTTCTCATCCCACGGTGATAACAAAGGTACCCAAGAAGTTTCGTAAAGATCGGTTCTAAAACATTAACACAAAAAATTATTCAAATCAGCGCTTTCATATAGAAGTTCTGTGCAAAAATCTGATTGCACCTAATTTTGTACAAAATGGCTGCCATCGGCCATCTTGAATTTTGAACCTGACCCCAAAACACTCGTTCTCGTCCCACGGTGATACCAAAGGTACCCAAGAAGTTTTGTAAAGATTGGTTCATAAATACGGCCTCTAGCCCGAGCTGTATTGGCATTTGCACTTACAGTACTGAAAGTAACACTAAAAACATCAAAGTTAGTCTAATTTGCATAATTTATGCACAAGAAAAAAACCTGTACTATATATGGTGTATCCCATGGTACTAAACATTCATACAACAAATTATTCAAATCAGCGCTTTCATATGTAGTTCTGCGCAAAAATCTGATTGCACCTAAGTTTTTTACAAAATGGCTGCCAGCAGCCAACTTGAATTTCGGATCGGACCCAAAAACACTCGTTTAAGAAATTTGCCTGAAATGCACTAAGTTCGAAATTTGGGCTCCTATACTGAGCCCAAATATGAACCCAGGGGGTCGTTTTGAACAAACCTGAATCAGATCCACCCTACAATGTTGCATACCAAATATCAAAAGATTCTTCCTGCTGGGTCTTGAGAAGAAGATTTTCAAAGAAATTTGCCTGAAATGCACTAAGTTCAAATTTGGGCTCCTATACTGAGCCCAAATATAAACCCAGGGGACCGATTTGAACAAACTTGAATCAGATCCACCCCACAATGTTGCATACCAAATATCAAAAGATTCTGCCTGCTGGATCTGGAGAAGAAGATTTTTTTAAGAAATTTGCCTGAAATGCACTAAGTTCGAAATCGGCCTCCTATACTGAGCCCAAATATGAACCCAGGGGGCCGATTTGAACAAACATGAATCAGATCTACCCTGCAATGTTGCATACCAAATATCGTAAGATTCTGCCTGCTGGATCTGGAGAAGAAGATTTTTTAATCTTTTTCCCATTGCCTACAGTGTTAAAAAGAAGTTTTGTAAAGATCAGTTCATAAATACGGACTCTAGCCCGAGCTGTTTTGGCATTTGCACTTACAGTACTGAAAGTAACACTAAAAACATCAAAGTTAGTCCAATTTGCATAATTTATGCACAAGAAAAAAACCTGTACTATATGTGATGTATCCCATGGTACTAAACATTCATACAAAAAATTATTCAAATCAGCACATTCATATGTAGTTCTGCGCAAAAATCTGATTGCACCTAAGTTTTTTACAAAATGGCTGCCAGCAGCCAACTTGAATTTCGGATCGGACCCCAAAACACTCGTTCTCATCCCACGGTCATAACAAAGGTACCCAAGAAGTTTCATAAAGATCGGTTCATAAATACGGCCCCTAGCCCGAGCTGTATTGAATTGTTGACGGACGACTGGCCATGGCATAAGCTCAAATTTGTCTTCGCCAAAGTTGAGCTAAAAATGAATTTTTGAAGTAAAAAAAGGGGCATAACCCTGTTAAAGATTGTCGGACCGCACCCTGATTCACACCTGACCTGTATTTTACGTTGATACACCTACATACCAAATTTCATCGATTTGGTCAACTATAACTGAAGTTATCATCGATAAACCAAAACTAGAGGCGCAAAAAGAGCCTGTAATCGCTCACCTGGAACTACATATTACAAGAAGGAAGCAAACGCCCTATAGCTCACAAACATTCCTCTTTGATAGTAACTTTGGCAAACACAAGAACTGTATCAGACAGGCTCATAACATGCGACAAAGCTTACCTAAACACAGAAACTGACATAAACACTAAGTTAAACATGAAATTCTGAGCTAAACAGAAAACTAAACGCAATTGAAAATGTCAAGAAAAATGTTTAAAGTGCAGGGTATGAGGGGTTAGTCATGGAACAATGATACTGTGGAACATGTATGATGAATATAAGTGCCATGGGAAGAGAAGGAGCACAGCATCTAACATAAACACTAAGTTAAACAAGAAATTCCGAGCTAAACAGAAACTAAACACAACTAAAAATGTCAAGAAAAATGTTTAAAATGCAGGGTAAGAGGGGATAAATCATGGTAGAATGATAATAATCATCATATAGAAGCATTATAAAGGCCATGATATGGAAATAGGGCGAATAAGTGACCTAAACAGAAGCTTTAACATTATTGGACACGTACGCTGATGCCGACCGATCGAGCCATGCCATAAGCTCACACAACTAAAGTTGGTGAGCTAGACATGTGATTTGCCATAGGTTTTCCATGATAACTATGAGCTGCAATTGTGGCCATATTTGCAATATTACATCAAAATTGCATGAGGAGCATTGGTAGGTGTCTCAGTCCTCTCATGTGAAGTTTCAAAACATTTGACTTGATAGTTTCAGAGGGGAAGATTTTTGCAAAATTCATCAATCAGAATCCGAGAATGTCTCTGGTGGCCATATTTTCCAACCAACAGGAACAAAAAGTGGATCATTTGAAGAGGGCCTCCTATAGACCATTCCTGCGAAGTTTGGTTCACATCTGCTCAGTAGTTCCAGAGAATCCAGAGAAGAAGAGGTAACTGTAAACCGCAATTGTGGCCATGTTTGCAACACGATCAACATTAAATGAAGAGTGTTGGTAGAGGGGGTCTCCGTCATCAACTATGCAAAGTTTCAAAACATTTGGCCTTGTGGTTTCAGAGAAGATTTTTCAAAATCCACCAATCAGAATCAAAAAATGCTTCTGGCAGCCATGTTTTTTGATGCACGGAAGCAAAATGAGGAGTGTCTGTAGAGGACCTGCCATAGACTATCCCTGCAAGGTTTGGTTCACATCAGCTCAGTAGTTCCAGAGAAGATGAAAATGTGATTTCCCATAGGGTTTCTATAGTAACTATAAGTCACAATTGCAGACACATTTGTAACCCGATCAACATTAACTCCTAGCACTCTGGTAGTATTTCAAAGTTTCCGTCATCAACGCCATATTGCCCAGGTAGCATGAAAAACTGAAAAAATTATTAATGAGCACTGTCAAGAAAGATATAATTTATTAAATCCTCAGTTGCATTGTGGGAAAAAATTGCTGATGAAAACTTTAGTATTTTGACATCAGAGTGGAGGGGGTTAAATGAGGATCATTGGTAGAGGGTGATGAAACATTTCAAAACATTTGGCCCTGTGGTTTCAGAGGATAAGATTTTTCAAAATCTAATCAGAATCAAAAAATGATTCTGGCAGCCATGTTTTTCGATGCACGGTAACAAAAATGAGGAGCATTTGTAGAAGACATCCCATAGACTATCCCTGCCAGGTTTGGTTCATGTCGGCTCAGTAGTTCCAAAGAAGAAAATGAAATGTGATTTCCCATAGGATTTCAATAGTAACTATAAGCTGCAATTGCAGCCATGTTTACAATCCGATCAACATTAAATGAGGATCATTGGTAGAGGGATCCCAGTCATCATTTATGTGAAGTATCAAAACATTTGGCCAGGCAGTTTCAGAGGAGATTTTTGAAAATCCACCAACCATAATCAAAGGATGCCCTTGGCAGCCATGTTTTCAAACCAATGGGGACAAAATGAGGATCATTTGTGGAGGACCTCCCATAGGCTATCCCTGCTAGGTTTGGTTCCTGTCGGTTCAGTAGTTCCCGAGAAGAAGATGAAAATGTGATTTCTCATAGGGTTTCTATAATAACTGTAAGCCACAATTGCTGCCATGTTTGTAACCCGATCAACATTAAATGAGGATTGTTGGTAGAGGGGATCCCAGTGATCATTTATGCGAAGTTTCAAAACATTTGGCCTGGTGGTTTCGGAGATTTTTGAAAATCCACCAACCAGAATTAAAGAATGCCTCTAGAAGCCATGTTTTTCATTCGAGGGGAACAAAATGAGGATCGTTTGCAGAGGACCTCCCATAGACCATTCCTGCCAAGTTTGGTTCATACCGGCTGAGTGGTTACAGAGAAGATGAAAATGTGAAAAGTTTACGGACCCCAAGTGATGTGAAAAGCCCACAAGGCCTTTTAGGCCAGTTGAGCTAAAAATGAATTTTTGAAGTTGAAAAAGGGGCAAAAGTTGGGCAAAAATTGTCGGACTACACTCCGATTCGAACTTGACATATATTTTTATGTTTTTACACCTAAATATCAAATTCCATGTTGATTTGGCCAACTTTAAGAAAAGTTATCAGGAAACCAAAGTGGGATGGATGCACACATGGAAGCACATACATACAGATGGACACCGGCTATTTTAATAGTCCCCCGAAAAAATTTTTTTCGGGGTACAACTACTGAGGAATGAAATTATGTAACTATTCAAAAGTCTGTTGTCCAGTAAGATAATTTTTTTCTGGTATTGTGATGCTACCACAAATAATGTCCATACTTCCAGTGCTAAGCACCCCTAACCCCCACCCCCGAACCAGAATTCTGACCATTGGATCTGATGTGAAGAAACTGATTTCAAAGATTATTCTTCACATTTGACCAAGTTAAAGAGCCCAAATATTAACCTAGGGACTTGATTTTTAAAACTTGTATCTGATTCCCATGATTGGAGGTTCGTGAGATTTTAAAGAATATTCCTCCCTTTGAACCAAGTTAAAATTTGGAATCCAATAAGAATCCCAAATACTAACTGAGGGGCTTGATTTCAACAAACTTAAATCTGGCCCCCGTAGTTGTATCTCAAACATCAAAAGATTCTGACTGATGGATCTGAAGATTTTTTAAAGGAGATTCATCATTTGCATGAAGTTGAAATTCAGGCTCCCACAGAGAGCCTAATTATACACCAATGGCATTGATTTGGTGAATCCAACCCCTGTAAAGATTCTGTATACCACATAACCAAAGATTCTGACCAGTGGTGAAGATTATTCCTCATATTGGACTAAGTTTAAATTTGGGGTCCAACAAGGAGCCCAAATATGAGCAGTGGTTCTGGAGAAAAAGAGTTTTAAAGATTATTCCTCATATTGGACTAAGTTCAAATTTGGGCCCCCAAATATTAACACAAGAACTGCCTTTGAACAAACTTAGATCTGACCTCCCTAAGGATGCTGTATACCAACAGATTCTGACTGGTGGATCTGAAGAGGAAGGTTTTTAAAGAATATTCCCCATATTGCACTAAGTTAAAATTTGGGCTCCAATCGAGAGCCCAATTACTAACAGATAGGCTTTATTTGAACAAACTTGAATCCGATCTCTTTTAGGATTCTGTATACTATACTACTCAAAGTTTGCTAAGCACCAAATATCAGACACATCATTGTGAAATTTGCTTATGACATATTTGCGATATTTTTGGTGGATATGATTGAGGAATGTATTGAGATGGTCCCCAGTGTTTACATTAGCACTCTTGACAGGCAGACTTTTCGTGACAATCATGGAAAGCGTGTACCCCTTGATTTTCATGTTTTCGTGTACTGTCTACATGTACATGACATGTGTATGATATTCAATCTTCTTTTAACCAAAACCTTTGTGACCCTTGTGATTCAATGATTGAATATGGCAAATGTAAGAAGACATTTATCTGAAGCAGGAATGTGGTGGGCTGTAGGGATGGTGGAGCAAGGGGCAACCCATCGTCAGGTTGGTGAAACCCTTGGTGTGCACTAAAGACCAGTTTTTGATCATTCAGGCCTGTAGGAACTGCTTTGCCACAGCAACCCAGCTTCGCAGTGACCTTCAGAATTCAGCCGGGGTAAATGTTTCGATGCAGACTATCCGGGCAAGGTCTCTGATAGGTGTATAAT
Source organism: Pictodentalium vernedei (assembly GCA_031216915.1). NCBI lineage: Eukaryota > Metazoa > Mollusca > Scaphopoda > Dentaliida > Dentaliidae > Pictodentalium > Pictodentalium vernedei. The sequence continues at coordinate 309,065,449 of CM062292.1, read as the reverse complement.
TGGGCTCTCTGTGGGAGCCTGAATTTCAACTTCATGCAAATGATGAATATTCTTTAAACAAGAGCAACACTAACGCATGTGCTAATACCCCCGAAAGTAGCCAAGTCGTACTCACATGTGGATAATCAGACAACAGCTTCACTGCTGCTACATTGCAGAACAACAGTAAGGAATGGCAAAGTGCCAATAAAATTATGATTACTCATATTTTGTTAATATGTTTTGTAACAACAGACAACAGCTTCACTGCTGCTACATTGCAGAACAGCACTAAGGAGTCAGTAATAGAGAAAAAGTTATAAAAATAGATGACTTGAATGGTGCCATATTGAATAATAACTGAAAGAGGCAAAAATAGGAATAGTACATACCTTTGTTAAAATTTCTCAAACCAGTGAAAAGTAGAACTGGTCTTGCATCTTTTCCAAGTGAAAAAGAGGGCATAACTGCATCAAAAATTGCCAAGTCAAACCTCAAATTGAAACAGACCTGTACTTTGACATGAGTAATCAGCATATAAAATTTGAAACTCATCGGTTCAGCCAAACAATTTTAATTGGTAGGAAACCAAATGAAAGTGTCAATGACACTGTAGCTCAACTTGACAAACTTGAAATCGGTAAGTTATAAATGAAATGGCAAAATTGAAGAACAGACTAATCCATACATATTTAAATGTAAACTGTAAGACTGGCTAAAGGAAGAATGTTGATACACAAAAGCAGTATGTTCAGAGGTTACTGTAAATGGCAACTTTTTTCACAGAAATGAATGCTAATCAATAGTTCTTATTGAAAGGTCTTGGCTAATGAACACACCAAGTTAAACAAGCATACCAGGTTTCAAAGCAATCCAATCATAAATGTGCCCTGTAGGGTGTGCCAAAGAGAAATACTGAGGTCTGACTAAACTAAGTTCTAAGAACGTTGGCAGCGGCAACATTTTTCGATGGAAATGGAAGAAAATCGATAGCTCCCATCTAGAGGTCTCCCCAAACAAGCTGTACCAAGGTTTCAAAGCAATCCGATCATAAATGTGCCCTGTAGGTTGTGCTAAACGAAAATATTGAGGTCTGACTAAACTAAGTTCAAAGAACGTTGGCCTTGGCAACGTTTTTTGACGGAAATGGAAGGAAATCGATAGCTCCCATCTAGAGGTCACCCCAAACAAGCATGTCAGGTTTCAAAGCAATCCGATTATAAATGTGCCCTGTAGGGTGTGCCAAAGAGAAATATCGAGATCTTCTGACTGAACTAAGTTCTAAAAATGTTGGCCGCGGCAACATTTTTCAACAGAAATGGAAAAAAATTGATAGCTCCCATCTAGAGGTCACCCCAAACAAGCATACTAGGTTTCAAAGCAATCCAATCATAAATGTGCCCTGTAGGGTGTGCCAAAGGGAAATATTGAGGTCTGACTAAACTAAGTTCTAAGAACGTTGGCCGTGGCAACATTTTTTGACGGAAATTGAAGAAAATCGACAGCTCCCATCTAGAGGTCACCCCAAACAAGCATGCCAGGTTTCAAAGCAATCCGACCATAAATGTGCCCTGTAGGGTGTGCCAAAGAGAAATATTGAGGTCTTCTGACTGAACTAAGAACGTTGACAGCGGCAACATTTTTTGACAGAAATTGAAGAAAATCGATAGCTCCCATCTAGAGGTCACCCTAAACAAGCATACCAGGTTTCAAAGCAATCCAATCATAAATGTGCCCGTGGGGTGTGCAAAAGGGAAATATTGTGGTTTGACTAAACTAAGTTCTAAGAACGTTGGCTGCAGCAACATTTTTTGACGGAAATTGAAGAAAATCGATTGCTCCTATCTAGAGGTCACCCCAAACAAGCATACCAAGTTTCAAAGTGATCTGATCATAAATGCAACCTGTGAGGTGTGCCAAAGGAAATTGTGGACTTACATACTAACTTACGTACGTACGTACGTACGTACGCAGACGGATGAGAAGTGATGGCAATAGCTCAGTTTGACTTTGTCAAGTTGAGCTAAAAATCATCAATTTTCAAAGTAAATAAGGGACATAACTTCTGTAAGATTTGTTGGACAAAACCCTAGGTACAAGGGCATCCGTTCCCCCAAGCTGCCATATCACCATATCAAAGAACATTAAAATCTGACAACTGATGTTCGAGTTATAATACAAAATGTTCGTACGGACGGACGGAAAAAGTAAATAAGGGACATAACTCCTGTAAGATTTGTCAGACGAAACCCTAAGTACAAGGGCATCCGTTCCCCCAAGCTGCCCTATCACCATACCAAAGAACATTAAAATCCGACAACTGATGTTCGAGTTATAATACAAAATGTTCGTACGGACGGACAGAAAAAGTAAATAAGGGACATAACTTCTGTAAGATTTGTCGGACGAAACCCTAGGTACAAGGGCATCCGTTCCCCCAAGCTGTCCTATCACCATACCAAAGAACATTAAAATTCGATAACTGATGTTCGAGTTATAATACAAAATGTTCGTACAGGCGGACAGACGGACGGAGACCTCCACTATATACCACTCGAAAAAATTTTTCGGGGGCATAAAAATCTTCTTCAGATCCATCAGTCAGAATCTTTTGATGTATGAGATACAGATTTAAGTTTGTTCAAATCAAGTCCCTCCGTTAGTATTTGGGCTTCCTATTGGATCCCAAATTTTAACTTGGTTCAAAGGGAGGAATATTCTTTAAAATGGGCCATGGACCACGTTGGATGGACCACACAGATGGGCGTTCTAGGGTATGGAGAAGACCAGGAATGCGGGAGTCCATGCAGCCAACATTGCTGAGCATGACCGCTATGATGGAGGGTCAATCATGGTCTGGGGCGGCATCAGCTGGGATGGATGTACAGAGCTCTGTGTCCTTGAACGTGGTACATTGACTGCACAACGGTCTATTGATAAGATCCTGGATGTCCACGTCGAATTGTTTGCAGGTGCAGTGGGTGATAGATTCATTCTGATGGACGATAATGTGATGTAAGAACAAACTATCACCTCAAATTTAACTGAAATTAATGTGTTTTTTGGAGCAGAAGTCACAAACACCACCTTTATGCAGGGCAATGACAATGAAAAGTGATCACAAAAGCTCACCCTGACTTTCAGTCAGGTGAATTAAAAAGAGGATTATTTTAGAATGGAATCAAAATAGTTTTGGAAGTGGAACCTCCTTGAACTTCTATCAACAAGTCTCCAAATAAGCGCAACTTGAATTGAATTGAATGGAATGGAATCGAGACGATTTTGAATTGAATTTCAAGGCTTTGCAGATCCCTACAGGCAATGCAGTTTGATTTTAATTTGAAATTCTTTGTTGGATTGGATTTTGAAATTCACTGCTGCCCAAAATATGAGATTCACAGGATAAAGTACATTATCTATTGACTAAAGTGAATTTTTTGATTTGATTGGTTGATAGATACGTGGTTTGAGATCATATTCATTGAAACCCACGATACGTCCGCCCAGCCACTGACAAATTTCCCATACCCAGTGGAAGCCTCGTTCCGAAATCTACAAATTGTCCATACCCTGTAGAAGACGCATCATTCCAGTATTACAGTGTACATGTATTATATTTTAATTTTTTAGCTCCAAAATATAGCTCATGACCCCTTATTGGAATGAGCTTGTCGAGTACCCTCCAATGTGGGGTTCATAAGCTATGTTTTTGAGACAAAAAAGAAAAAAAGAAATTCAATAATTTTTTTATACTAGTCATGTCGGAATATTTTCACAAAAATTCCACAGAAACCTGTATGGCTCAACAATGGAAGATAAAAGATCTCATGCAATGTGTGTTCACACATGAAATAGATTGTACTTCTAAAATGGAAAGTCAATAGATAAATTTGTTACCCCATGTCTGATCACGTGGTATGGGTTTTTACCTACCCGAAGCCAGCCGTATCCCATGAGGCCTTTGGCCTCATGGGATACGGCTGGCTTCGGGTAGGTAAAAACCCGTACCACGTGATCAGACACTGGGTAACTAATAATACCAAGAGAAATAAAATTTTATCTCTTTGGGAATGATTTTCAATAACTAATTACACAAATACAGTGAAAGCCTGTTAACTAATTGAGGGTTACCTTTTTTTTTTGGTGGTCTGAATTTGATCATCCAAATTTGTTTTATTACAAATTATTGAGGAGTGCCTATAGGCACTCTTCAATAAGTTGTGATAAAACAAATTTATATCAAAATATTATTTGCGTTTGACTGAATATGATAAATGAGCAAGGAAAATGTTAGCTTTTCCTCTGGCACGCTCATTTTTTTCGAAAGCCCTGATTGTGGTTTCTAGCACTCAACCAGTTAATCAAATAGGCACTTTACCAGTGGGTATTAATCAATTAATAGGGCTTTGGTCACTTTCCTGTATTCCCTGAGATAAACTGAGATTTCCTTCTATTATATCTTATTCGACAAAGCTTATGGAGCTCGGTCAAACCAGATATAATAGATTAAATGTCCTTATTAAATCTACTGTGGCTAAATATAAGTGTATAAACAAAGGGAATTTGGTGACTGTCAGTGTAATATCTCAATACACAGAGTTCCTGCAGGAAAGGACTGAAACAATTCAAGGCTGTTTCACGACATATTTCAGCATTTTCAAGGGCAAACAAATGTCAAATTCCTGGATTTTCAAAACCTGCTTTCACTAGTCCTAACTAGGATGCTTCAGTCATTACCTCCTCCAGCCACTTCCCTTCAAGAGAAGTGGGAGGAGGTGGTAATGACCAGAGGGTCGTTAGATAGAACTATGCCTTCTCAAACTCTGGCATATAAAACTGTATAGTTATGATTACGTGCTTCGTTAGATTTTTATTTCAGGAATATTCAGGGCTTTTCAAAGCCTCCTGGCACAGATTCCAGGATTTCAAGGCCTTGAATGACCCTCAATCAAATTAAACACCATTCTTTGAATCCAAGGCCCAGAGGGAACCCTGATATATCACAAGTTTTTTAATTCATTTTAACAGTAGTTTAGTAACCTATATCTAACATGGGCAACACAAAGCGTGGGCCACTGCCCCGACCCACAGGCATTTTTGAAGTAGACTTAACGATATTGTGGGACATGAAAATTTTCAAAAATTTTATAAGTTGAAAAAGTGAAAAAAGGGCCATAACTCTAGATTATTGGACAGAACCTGTTCCTTGTGCATATCCATTCCCCCATGCAGGTCTCTCGGCATACAAAAGGAGATCAAAATCTGATCAATGGTTTTGAAATTACAATGCAAAATGTTTGTACAGACAGACAGACAGACAGACAAATAGACAGATGGATGGATGGAGGGTTTCACTAGATACCCCCGAATCCTCCTTCGGAGGTCAGGGGCATGTTTAACAGCCAAGTTTGTATTGAAGGGATGAAAAATGGTTTTGTATTTGGAAGTTACATTCAATTAAAAAGGTTACTCACTCAAGAGATATACATTTAAGTGGATACCACTGTAAAAGAAAGACAACAAAAATGCTTTGGATTCATAATTTTTATTTTTTTGAAAATTTTTTGATAGATATGTATTCTGTACATAAGCTTGAGTATTTTCAATAGTATTTAACAGAACACACCATACTCAACAGTTTTATTTTGTCATTTCAGGTCTTTCATTTCCAATCAAACTTGAAAATGTTCTCTCCCAGACTTTCTCAAACAGGTGGTAGGCATCCCAGGAATAATTTACAGTCAACTTGACCATTACAGTACAAGTCAAAATAAGTTGTAGGATAACCACTATAAACTATGTATCTTTCTCTTCCTACACTGATAAAACCAGAAGCTAACATCATTTTCTGAAAAGAGCTCAATGAGAGCTTTCCAGAAAATGATGTCAGATTCTGATCTTATCAATGCAGGAGCAGCAGTATACTTAGTTTATTGCAATTAAGTTACAACTTATTTTGACTTGTACTGTATATGAAACAAAATTCAAATACAAATGTATGCTGCACTTACAAAAAACAAAAATGCAGAAAACTTAAAAAGCTTTTACTCATCGAAATATATAACATTACATTTTAAGCCCCACGTGAAACTCAAAATGTAGCGCCATGTAAGATTTCCAAACCCAGCTTTGTGATCTTATGAACATTTTTTTACACCTTTTCCAGTTCTTAGAACTGGAAAAGGTGTTAAAAAGTTACACAATCAAGCATGATGACTGGGCTTTCCATGCATTCATTTTTACTGTCACGTATACATGTGTTTCAACCAACTGTACTGGAACTAATTCTATGGGTTTCTTGCATGATGAATTGCATATACATTTCAAAAGCAAAAACGAAAGAATTTTCTGAAACTTCATGAGATTCATTCAACAAAACAGAATTGTCCATTTTCTGTGATAAATAATTAAATGGATCACACCAGAACAAAATATTGTTTGCAGTGCTCTGAACATACTTGAAGTTTGCCAACATATGTGAATTTGCAAACAATTAGACAGCAATTTCATAAAATGTGATTTTTCTCCATGAGAGGCATTAAAAATCTGTTTTCATGTGTATATATTCTACAGAGATTCTCTGAAATAGCCTGGAACACAAGTCAATTATAGAAAATGAAGTGTGTTTCATGGCATCACCTTTCCAGCAGCTGACATTTTTCTGCATGTGTGTGTATACATTTTGAAGAACTTTCATTCAAAAGAAATGAAAATTTGGCCAAAATGTAATCCATTCGCTCTCAATATGAAAAAAAAAATTACTTGGAGTGAACAATAATACATATTTCTTGATGCCAAAACACAGGCCACATGCATGGACAATGCATATTAATTGCCGATAAGACTTCTTGTGTATTAAGTACATAGTTCTTTCAATCACTTCTTTTATCACACTTTATTACAAAAATGAGTCTGGTTGGCTGGGTGGATGGATAGTCAGAAAAAACAAAATACAGGAAGGAAGACAAAGATAATATAAATAAATACAATATTTATATAAATTTATAAAATATACATTAAATGGTCACATGCCCAAATAACAAAAAACTGGCTGTAACAAAAGCCTATTGGCAAAGTAAATATAACAATGGACATGCCAGATCTGACTAACACTGTACAATACGTATACGAATTTAGTGCCTGGAAATGAAAATTTGGGTGTTGGACAAAAAGTATCTCAATGGAAGATAAATGCCCCACCCCACCCATATTGACAAGAAGCTACCATTTAGTCTTCAGTGCTTCCTTCATTTGCTTGGTTTCTTGGTTTTTCTTCCAAGAGAATTATTTTCACGTAAGATATTGGAGAGTGCCTGTTGGCATTTTCTAATAAATTGTGAGAAAATAATTCATATGAATCAGACATAATTTGAAATTATTGTGACAACTAATACTGGCATGCAATAAATTTAATCACAATATCTTACCATTAACTCTCAACTGGAAGAGTGCTGAAAGCCTATATTTGGACTTTACTTTGAAGTGCAGGTTGTGAAAGGCTTCATAGTCAGTGGATATGCTTCATACTATCTTTGAAGTGAAATTATTTAGTTGGTGTTGATTTGCCTTGTTATAATTTTTGGGAGAGTCCTTTGGGCTGTAACAAGGCAGAGACACGTGAACAAATTTGGGTGATGAAAAATAATTTAGCACTCTACCAGTTAACCCACTGAGTTACCCACAATTTTATAAATATTGTTCATCAAATCTGATCATGGTTTGGTCCAGACCTGACTTATTGAACTGTTTTTATGAAATTCACAATTCATCAACTGAGTATGTCCCTTGAGTATACACGAGTATAACATGTGTTAACCATTATTACACATGTATTGGGAGTGTGGTGCCTCAGTGATTAGAATTTAAATGGTTGAGGGCTGGATTATTTTCGCTGATCGGAATTTGTTATTCGAATTTGTTTCATTACAAATTAACTGATATAAGGCCTAAAAAAATTAAAAATCTATTTCTCAGGCCCTCCCACATGGTCCTTTTGGCTGCTGCATGCTCTCTTTTTATAACCAATGTTAACTTAAAAAAAATAAAAAGTTAAATGGTTTATGTCTATTTTACCCAAGTTAAATTTTTTTTTATAAATTTGTCCCTTGAGTGCAAGAAGGCTTTGCAATGCAATCAGTAAAAGAAGGTTAAATATTTTGAAAATTACAATTCTCTCAGACAGTATTCTCTCTTCATAATTGCTTTGGATAGGTAAAGGGTTACAGTCAAACACACTTTCCTCCAATATTTGTCAAATCTTAAAAGATAAACAATAATTACTGATTGAAACAGAATACAAACAAAAACTGTTCATGTTACTTATCAGAAAATACTGTTAGCAGATTGAAGTTGACAGATGCCTGTAAATCCAGAAGACTAATGATGTAAAAATCAAGGTACAGTTGAAATGGTTTACAGTAAAGTCAAAATAAGTTGTGTAGGATAATCCAAAAATTATGTATCTTTTTCTTTTTTCTCTTCCTACACTGATAAGACCAGAGGCTAACATCATTTTATGGAAAGCTCTCACGGATAGCTTTCTAGAAAATGTCAGATTCTGATCTTGTCAGGGCAGGAGCAGTAGTTTACTTAGTTTATTGCAGTTATGCTACAGCTTATTTTGACTTGTACTGTATACACAATATTTTTGTTGTTTTTTTCCAGTCCTCAGTGGAGAAAACTGGAACCAACCCTTACCAGATTCTCAAAAAACAAGTATTTTGCTAACAGTACAGATCTTTTGTGCAGACAGGAGTAGCATTGGGTTAAGCATTAGAATATAGCCTCTGGTGGCCACATATTTCCATCCTCTCATAGACCATTCCGGCGAAGGGTGTGGTTCACATCGGGTCAGTAGTTTCAGAGAAGATGAAAACGTGATTTTCCCATAGGGTTTCTATAGTAACTATAAGCTGCAATTGAGGCCATGTTTACAACCCGATCAACATTAAATGAGGATTGCTGGTAGAGAGGGTCCCAGTCATTACTTATGTGAAGTATCAAAACATTTGGCCCAGCAGTTTCAGAGGTGAAAATTTTTGAAAATCCACCTATCAGAATCCAAGAATGCCTCTGGTGGCCATGTTTTTCAACCCTCGGGAACAAAATGAGGATCGTTTGTAGAGGACCTCCCATAGAGCATTCCTGCCAGGTTTGGTTTACATCGGCTCAGTGGTTCCGGAGAAGAAGATGAAAATGTGATTTCCCATAGGGTTTCTATAGTAACTATAAGCTGCAATTGTGGCCATGTTTGCAACCCGATCAACATTAAATGAGGATTGTTGGTAGAGGGGGTCCCAGTCATCGTTTATGTTTAGTATTAAAACTGGTAGTTTCAGAGGAGAAGATTTTTGAAAATCTACCAATCAGAATCAAAGAATGCCTCTGGCGGCCATGTTTTTCAACCCACGGGAACAAAATGAGGATCATTTGTAGAGGACCTCCCAAAGACTATCCCTGCCAGGTTTGTTTTCACGTCGCCACGGTTTTTCCAGAGAAGAATCAAAGGATGCCCTTGGCAGCCATGTTTTCAAACCAATGGGGACAAAATGAGGATCATTTGTGGAGGACCTCCCATAGGCTATCCCTGCTAGGTTTGGTTCCTGTCGGTTCAGTAGTTCCCGAGAAGATGAAAATGTGATTTCCCATAGGGTTTCTACAGTAACTATAAGCCGCAATTGTGGCCATGTTTGTAACCCAATCAACATTAAATGAGGATCGTTGGTAGAGGGAGTCCAAGTCATCATTTATGTGAAGTTTCAAAACATTTGGCCTGGCAGTTTCAGAGGAGAAGATTTTTGAAAATCCACCAACCAGAATCAAAAAATGCCTCTGGAAGCCATGTTTTTCATCCGACGGGAACAAAATGAGGATCGTTTGTAGAGGACCTCCCATAGACCCTCCCTGCCAGGTTTGGTTCATGTCGGCTCAGCGGTTACAGAGAAGAAGATGAAAATGTGAAAAGTTTATGGACGCCAGACGACGATATACTTTGGGTGGCCTAAACAAACTATTATTTGTGTTTGACTGAACAGGAAACATGAGTATGGAAAATACTAGCTTTTGCACTGGTACTCTCATTTTTTTAAAGCCCTGATAATGGCTTCTAGTACTTAACCAGCTAAACCAAATAGTCAACGGTTACATCCTGGCCAATAACTGCATAGTGTCCTGGGGCAAGACCCTTTAGTCCAATGGTCTGCATCAGGGCTTGGGGGGGTCCAAGTGTATACTGCATGTTGATATTGCACTTAACTTCAATCACTGCTAACTTTGCTTGTGTGGAGTTAGTTAAGTTGGAGTGTGGAGTTAGTTAAGTTGGAGAGTCTGACAGATGCTTGCCATGGCCCGGTGGTTCTCTCTGGTTACTCTGGCTTCTTCCACCCATAAAACTTTCCGACATGATGTAACCCTGGCTGTTGAAAGTGTTGTTAAATCCCATAAACAAAAACATTATTTATTAAATTATACAAGTAAATTTGATTTCCAAGCACTTTACAGGATCTGTACGAGCACTGAATTTCCAGAGTATGCACAACCAAAAATTAATCCTTTACCTAACAACTTGGCCACATCTGCCCATGTAATCTCCAAATTGAGCAGTTAAAAAAAAAAAAAAAATTTCAACAAAACCATATGATCTGACCCCTCATTGGAACGAGCTTATTGAGAATGATTTTGTTGAAATTTCTTTGAAAAATTTGGAAAAATAATATTTAAAATAATAAATTTTGATGTCATGTTTGTTGGGTAAAGGGTTAAGCACATTTCATTACACATAATGTACATGTTGGCTTTCAATATATTATATATATGTACAATGGAAGAAAATGTTTTATTTTGACAGTTGCACATACAAAGTTTATTGCCCTTTGGGCATAAATGTCAACATGCGATTTGTAAATGAAGTCATGAGAAATCACCACGAGAATTAATTCTCAGAACATTTGAAACATTGGTCTGTTCTACCTGGTTTTACAGGAAAGTTGATGGATTATTATTCTCATTAACTGGTAGAGCACTGGAAGTCTATATTTGGGCTTTATACTGAAGTGCAGGTACTGCAACATGAAAGCTTCATACTCGGTGGATGTGCTTTATATTATCGTTAATGCCACATTATTTAGTCTGTGAGGATTTGCCTTGTTTGACACTCTCCCATAAACTACAAGGCAAAGACATGTGAACACATTTTGATGACTAAAAATAATTTAGCACTTGACCAGTTAAAACTTTGAAACTGAATTTTAAAAATGAATGAGATAACAATTTAATTAGTAGATTTTATCACGCAAACCCTTGGCAAGGACAAATTTACACTATTCTCATGTCATTAGGCCTATTGAAAAATAAAAATATTGTTTCTCTGGCAATTTTTCCCTCGATATTACGATGAGGGACGGAAGCATTTTTCTCTCATCCACACAACAGTCCTGAAAATAGTTGGAATTATTCATTTTAACCCTTTACCCAATGAAACGCCCGCATCCGCCCGCATAATATGCAAATTCAGCAGTTGAAAAATATTATTTTTCAAAAAATTTCAACAAAACCATATCATGTGACCCCTCGTTGGAACGAGCTCGTTCCAATGAGGGGTCACATGATATGGTTTTGTTGAAATTTTTTGAAAAATTTAAAAAAATGATATTTAAAATAATAAATTTTGAAATCGTCTGCGTTGGGTAAAGGGTTAACTCCTTTCACTATTCTGCCGTGGAAACACAACTATTTTCAGCAGTGAAAATTTCCCATTCAGTAGTTGCAAATTTAACAAACTGTACCATGTTTAATTAGCTGAGTTCTAGAAGCCACTATCAGGGCTTTCCAAAAAATAATGGTACCAGAGCAAAAACCACCATTTTCCTTGCTCATGTTTTATATTCTGTAAAAAGCAAATAAACATAACCAACTATATCTTTTTTGGTGGAGCTCGGTGAACTCCACCAAAAAAGAAAAAGTTGGTTATGTTTTTAGTCCTACAAGTGCCAAGTAGTATCAGTGAAGAAATGTGCAGGAAAAAAGAAGTGTGATGAGGGAGGTGCCTGAGAAAAAAGAATTTTTTTGTAATAGCCTTATAAACCTTAAACTTGTTGGTAACAACACTTCATTCAAATCATTTCTTGGAAAACTTTCAATGAGATTTCCAAGAAATGATATTCCATGTTGGAATTACCAGATAGAAACTGAAATACACAAAGATATCTCCACTCTGAATGGAATGCATCTCTTCAAGGGCTGCAGTATTATAAGCTTTTAACTGTAGAATCACATATAATTACTGTTTATGTCTCTCACCCAAATATAAATTACCAAACATATTTGAAAGTAATGCCCATAAATCTGATAATCATTTTGAACTATTTTCAAGTACTTTTTCAGGAAAATGCCTGAATCTAAGAAATTTCCATGCCTTGAAATTTTTTTTTTATCAAATTGAGGCTCATAGAAACCCAGAAAAGGATATTTTCCTGTCTAGTAAAATACACTGACAAGAAGAATACTAAAGATCGTTAATGTTCTTGTAAACTTTTGTCAGTAATTGTATCAGTAATTTCTCCACATGAATTTTCTTGAATTGAAACTGAATTAAATCACGGTTTCATATTTTTAGCATTTTGTTTGAAAAAATTAATTGCAATTTATAAGTGAATACCCACTGGCAATCTTCAAGATTGCTGAAACAAATTAGTTCTTAGTTCTCAAACAAAAATACATGTAATCAAGTACATTTACTTCGAAACAGGTAACTTATAAAATTATTAAATTACTGTCACATCTGGCTACAATGTTTCCAGCCAAGAAACTGACTGGCACAACAAATGTGATCTAAACATTGAGAAGCACTGCAAATCACCAAACATAAACATCAGTTGCTGACAAACTGACTTCTATTGTTCGACAGAGTTAACCAACCGAAGGTAAAACTAGAATCGGGGATTTTGTTGATGAGAGAAATCTGATCAAGGTATTTGGCCAAAGCTTGTTTCAACTGAGATAATACAACATGATTTATTACAAAGTAAATTATATTTTTTGGTGACAACAAAATTGATTGTACAACTTGTTTACATGTGGCAAAATAAGGGAGAGTTTTATTTTCAATGAAGAAAAATTATGTGTAGAGAAGTGCCTTTCAGGTACTACTTGAACAGATAATGCATGTAATAAAATGTGATGAACCCTTTCACTAACACAGCCCCTATCTTCAGAAAAAAAGAAAAAACAAATTTTATTACACTTTGAAAATCTGCAGTCTGTGATTTTGCACTTGTTCTAAGCAAGTCTTCACTGCCTATAAGGGCAACAAATACTGGCCAAGAAATGACTGCCAAGGTACCTAGAATGTAACTAGCAAGTTTAGTTCAAGACGGCATGCTGGGGCACCTGTTTTATTGCAATAAAAATTAACAAAGTCGGAAATAGGCTTAACATTGTTGAAAACAGATTGTGGCAATGAAAGTGTTAGATATAGTGGTGACTTATCAATTTATCTAAATTTGATATAAAATCAAGTCCAAGATATTTTGCTGCATCCTAAACTTGATTAATAACAAATTTAGGAAAACTTTAGAAATAATGGGAAGTGACCGGTGAAAGGGTTGTAACACTGGCAGTGTTAACAGCTGTATATGATATTTTGAACTGAATCATCAACTCCCTGCACTATGGCATCACACAGGCTTACTTAGAGTAAAACTAGAAAATATTTTACCAATATTTACCAATAAACTGGTCAAATCAGCCCAGCAATATGCACACACAAAACATGACAACAAAATTTTGGTAATTTTTTAGGTTTCTGCTTTCGAAACATAGCTTATAACCACCACCCCCTCCCCCTCCCCACCCCCAATGAGATGAGCTAATTTCAATGAGGGGTTATAAATTATGTCTTGAAAACAGAACATTGACATTTTCAGTTATTCAGAAAACAATGTTGTGAGTTGTTTTCTAGTTGTGTAAGTGGCAATTTAATTTATTTCCAAAAACATACCTACCAACCTAATTATCATTTAAAAAAAAAACCCAAAAGCCCCAAAGAAATAATATTGCGAGGTAAATTTTGTACATCCTGGTTGGTGGACTGGCCCAATGTGTTAAGTACAAGACTCCATGAGTGTAATCAAACTATAAACATACATGAAAAATGTTCACAGTATACATGAAATTGATCTGATAAAATAATTTTTAAGTAAATTTGATGAATTGTTTTGGGTAATTTGTCAAAAGAAATAACTTGATATTAACCCTCAGCACACAGATACAAAAATTTCAATCTGCAAGTAATTCCCATGATGCATCTAGGAATTTAACCAATTCTATCATGTTTGATAGAGCTCATTGAGCTCTGTCAAACAAGACTGAATCGATTAAATTTCTAGATGCATTATGGGGAAAAACTGATGTTTGAAATTTCGGTATTTTGGCATCTGTGTGCTGAGGGTTAAAAAGAGAATGGACATCAGGATGCAGGGAGATGATTCTGTTGCTGCTGCGTATATATATCGGAATGATTCTGTTTCTAGAAATGGTCAACAAGCACAGACACACTACTTTTTCCCACATGGCCTTGGGCCACACCTTCCATGCCTGCCAAATTGATGTTCTGCCATTGTGTAGGGTTACCTGCAAATATACGAAGATAATATTTAGAAAATCTTAAAATTAAAATTACACACTGGGGTGCGGTGAATCAGTAGGTAGAGGTGCAGGCTGCAAGCCGAGAGGTCCTCGGTTCGAGTCCCACCTGCAGCAACCACATTGTGTCCTTGGGCAAGACACTTTACCCCTATTGCCCATGTGGAGGTGCGGTGGCATTGTGTGCTGCACGTTGATGGTGCACTTGTTTTCAACCAATGCTAACCCTGCTTGTGTAGAGTTATTATGTTGGGGAGCTGACAAATAAATAAATCCCACGTGAATAACATGACAATAATAATTTATTGGCATGTCTGCTGGCTCATTTTCAACCTACTATCCATAAAGATGAAGCGTAATATACAGAGAAATATATAAACAAACTAGATATCACACTCAAGCTACATATAAAATTTGAAAAAGATCGGGTGAGAGGTGTAGCCAGTAGGACATGCTAATGGAATCGTTGACAATTTATATACCAAACCTACAATGGCTATTGGCAGCCATGTTTTTTCATCAAAATTCAGAAAAATTTTGATAGCTCCCATCTTGACATCACACAAAAGCTAAAAATTTGAACAAGAGAGTCTATCAACATATCTATATCCCCACATCCATATGAGGTAATCAAGATAGATGAAAAAATGGATGCACAAACACTGCGATGGTGAATGGACTTCATTGGACAAGGTTAAATACGTTATTTGTTTCATTTCAACTGAAGGAACCAGATGGATCGCAACTGAAAGTATCTTCCCAAAACCTGCAATTTTGGTAAATTGAAAGTTGACAAGGTCTATAACTCTGAAAAAAATATTTGAATTGAAACTTCCTTTCCATAGCACATGTACACATCATACTGATACTGCACACCAAGTTTCGTAAAAATCCAATAAAAGATGCAGGAGTTAAGCGGACAAGCCTTCGTGATGGAAATTTTGCTATTTTCAAGGGCTGTAACCAAGCAAAATCTGTCACATCGAAAATTCCTGACCACAGGCACATCTACCCTTGATACTTCAGACCAAGTTTCGTAAAACGACTGAAAACTGTAGGAGTCGTTAAGCGGACAAAGTTTTTGAGAGACAGACGGATGGAAAAACATCATTTCAATATCAAGCCTTTGAGATGTAAATTTTGCTATTTCCATGGGCTGTAACCATACAAAATTTGTCGCATCGAAAGTTAAAAAATTTATAGTAATTTATATATTTTTTATACTTACCAATGACCCAGACTTAGCTGGTGCTAACTCTAACAAAACCAGGGCCAAACACAAATTTTGCCCCCCAATCCCCAAAATTTGCATCCAAAACAAAAAGAAATCATGTCCTAAAGGACCTCCATACTACGCCTCTACTGCGCATGCGCAGTGACGCAGACGTCCCGAAATTGGCGCCAATTATCATTCTTACTGGCAGTGCCTGGTCAGCGCTATGTACTCAGCGGGGAGGCAAGAGTTCCCAACTCCAGGGAGGGCCATCCCTGTCTGGGTCATTGGTAAGTATAAAAAATATATAAATTACTATAAATTTTTTAACATTTTTATACTGTACCAATGACCCAGACTTAGGTGAATAGTAAACAGGCTGGAGGGCCTAGGACATAGAGGAAAATCCAATAAGCTCAACTATATAGAAAAGAGGTAACCCCTTAAGGAGAAAAGGAGTATTAGGCTTTACATGTATCTTTCTTATTTAATATTAAATTAGAAAGATATACTACCCTTAATAATTGAGCACAATAACATTCATGTTCTCTATTAACATCCAGTATAACCCTTATACTAATTATTTTTAAAGCAAGCCAATAAATAAAGTAGTCCAGAGAATTGAGACTCTTTATAGTCATTTAAAAGTGTCCGAGTATTGTATATTAAAGCCCGTTTGACACTTGACATATACAAATGCTTCACACCGAGCTACACTTTAAAAATAAGACATGAATGAATTTTAACATTAATATTACACTTTAAAACCATCCCGGAAGCGACTCAGAAATACTGAACTGGAGGAGGCATTCCCTTGCTTTTCACTATAAAGCAGGTGACCTAAGGGAACACCCGCCCCCCCCCCCCCCCCCCCCCCCTTCCCCTTGCCCTGGGTCAAAAAGCCCAGAGCGAAGAGGGCAGCCGGACGGAGTCACTGCCGGAACAGAAAGCCTGCATAACTATAGTTGCAACTGTTTAGTGGACGACATTCTGAGCAACAGATAACGGACCTAAACAATGCAGGTCTCCAGAAATGGTCTCAATATTTCTGAGATAAAAATTCGTAAATGTGGATGGCTGAGACCAATAAGCAGCCTTCATTAAATCTGTAATAGCAACACTATTAGCATAAGCCCAGGAAGTAGAAAGAGCTCTTACTTCATGAGCAGAAATCTTAAGCACAGACTGCTGAGAAAAAGATAAATCTTCATAAGCAGTACGGATAGTTAATTGAATCCATCTAGCAATAGAATGGACCGAAATGTCCTTTCTATTAGGCATCAAAGACAGAAAGAAACGTTTCCGTCCCTTTCTGATAAACTGAGATCTCTGTTTATAGATACGTAACGCTCTAACAGGACAGAGTAAAGGCCTACGCCCGTCTGAAGACGGAAGAGCCTTAATAACAATAGGTTCCGGATATTTATTAGGAGCCTGATTCTTAGCTAAAAAACCCACATTAGTAGTGAAGGTGATAGTGTTCCCAACACTACGATAATGAGAATCATCCACCGACAGTGCATGAAGCTCACTGACTCTTCTAGCAGAAGAGAAAGCTAAGAGAAAAGTTGTCTTATAAGATAAGAATTTGAAATCTACTGTCCCAAGAGGTTCAAAAGGCTTTTCCTTCAATTTAAGAAGAACCCAAGCTAAATTCCACTTAGGAATTAATCTAAGAGTTCTGGGTCTATTTATCGAAAAGTTTCTAACCAACTTAGATAAAGAGACATTAGATCCAATTTGTAAACTATCATGATGTGCATAGGTATCAGATAACATAGATCTATAACCCTTTATAGTAACAGGCTGCAGTTTGATTTCGTCAAACAAGTATACTAGAAAGTTTGCAATGTCTGGTATAGAGGGATCGAATATATCTACAGAATGATCCCTACACCAACGACGAAAAACCTTCCACTTAGCCGCATAGTTTAGCGAAGAGGAGGTCCTCCTACAGTTAGAAATCGCGTCCACTGCTCGTCCTGTAAAGTGCTTGCCATGCAAGAAGGACCGCACAACGGAAAAACGTGAAGGTTGAGACCTTGCGGGTTATGATGGAGTTGGCGCGATTTCCCCTGCGAAAGAAGATCCTCCCGTGGAGGAAGCTTCCGCGGTAGGTCCCACAACAGACACCTGAGTAGATTTATCCACGGTCTCTGTGGCGACAGAGATGCTACCAACAGAATCTTGCATTGAGATTGTTTTATCTTTAGCAAAACTTGTTGAATTAACGGCGCTGGAGGATACGCATATCCTATCATTCCGTCCCAAGGGATCGACAGAGCGTCTACTGCAAATGCTCTTGGATCCGGACACGGAGACACATATGTCTGCAACTGATTGTTGAGATGTGTCGCAAATAAGTCTATCATTGGCCGTTCCCATTGGTAGCAAATCTGATTGAATACTTGTTTGTTGAGAGTCCACTCCGACGGCAACAAGCGACCCTTTCGTGAAAGGGAGTCTGCTAGCACATTCAGACGACCCGGTATGTGACGGACCGAAAGAAGAACGTGATGTTCTAGCACAAACAGAAGGATTCTTTCCGTTAGATTGAACAACGGAACTGAATGAGTGCCTCCCTGATTCCGTATATACGCCACTACTGTCGTATTGTCGGATAGGATTTGGACATGAGCATCGTGAATAATGTCCATCCAGTGACGTAACGCAAGCCAAATTGACATCATTTCCTTGATGTTTATGTGCTTGCACAGGAATTGCGGATCCCAAAGACCCTGGCATCTCGAATCCGTTGGGATTAATGATGCACCCCAACCTGTTTGACTGGCATCCGTCATAATGGTAAAACTCGGATCTGGCAACTGCAGCGGAACTCCCTGAGTTAACCACTGAATGTTTGCCCAAGTCTGAATCTCTTGTTTTACTTGATCTGACAAGAGAACGTCTACATCGAGCGAATGAATTTTCACACTCCAATTCTGAGTCAAGAAAATTTGAAGAGGACGTGTGCGTAACCGCCCCATCGGAATGAGATCCGCGGCGGCTCCGCACAGACCTATCAGTCTCATAAATTCTCTCGCCGTGACTTTGTCTGTGTGCAGACAATAGCGAGCGTAACAACTGACTAATTTCGCTCTGGTTAATGGCAGACGAACGAGATTGTTGTGCGTCTCGAAGCTCATTCCCAGATGAGTGAATGACTTGGACGGCACCAGATCCGACTTCTCCTCGTTTACTATAAAACCGAGACGTCGGAGCAATAGAAGAAGATTCTGAACATCGTTCTGAAGCGTTAACTCGTTGCCGTACCTCTGAAGAATGTCGTCCAGGTAGGCCTACGTTACCGCAGACGAATGAGCTCGGAAGTAGATCATTACCGAGTTCATTACCCGAGTGAAAGCCCAGGGTGCTAGATTCAATCCGAAGCACATCGCCCGGAATTGATACACCACTCCTAGGACTGCGAAGCGTAGATACTTTCGGAATGTCGGATGTAGCATGACGTGAAAGTACGCATCTTTGAGATCTATGCTCGTTGCATAATCGTTCACCCGAATACTCGCTCTGACCGATCGAATCGTCTCCATATAAAACTTCGGAGCGACGATCAGCTTGTTTATCCAGCTCAAATCTATGACTGGACGGAACGAGCCGTCTGGTTTCGGAACCAGAAACAGATGGCTGTAGAATCCCGGAGATTCCTGGTTTTCTACGACCTCTACCGCATTCTTCATTAAAAGAGACTGCACTTCTGATAACAGAGCGTCTCTTTTCTGCGGATTTGACGGAAGATGAGTCCACTTTGGACTTCGAGTTAATGGAGGCTTTCGTTTGAAGGATATCTTTAGACCTTCCGAAATCACTCCTCTCACCCAAGGGTCGTCCGTAAACGACGCCCATTCTTGTGGAAAGCTCGACAACCTTCCGCCAACCAGAACGCGATAGAGGTTTAAGCCATCACCTCCTGGTCCTGGACCTGCGAGGCCTGCGGTAGGAGAAACCACGTCTTCCACGGCCCGCACCTCGCCCCATCGACCTCGGGGCGTCTGACCGATTGTCCCGGCCTGAAGGACGTCCCGAACGAGAGTCGCTATCCTGACGGTCTCTCGAATAAGACCAAGAGGACGCACCGGAACCTCTATAGGAACCTCTCTTGGGCGCATTAGACCCAGAAGTGCCTGTCTTATTCGTGTCTGCTGTATCCGACTTCTTAGGAGCAGATTTGAACAACAGAGAATCCTTAGCTTTCTTTGTAATTTTATCATAAATAGCGGAAAGATTTCCGTCAAAGAGAAGTTCTCCTGAGACCGAAGCGACTCTAAGAGAGTTCTTCACCTTAGAATCCACTAGTGTGGATGTAGCTAGGGCTGCGTCACGTCTAACCAACTCCAGATTTGCCACTGAAAGGGCGGAGTTACACGTGGAATAAGCTACTGCCCTTGAAAGAAGTCTTAAAGAGGATTGTATATCCTGAAACTCTTTCCCCTGAAGGCGCAGTGATAACGCCTTAGTAAGGTGATCTGCGTAAGATAAGGCATCTAAATTGGCTCTGTTAGACGCAATAGCTGTTTCCAACACCGCGGTTGGAATAGAAGCTGACGACGGTAATGATAGCTCTAAGTCTTCCACCTCGTCGTCCATACGCAGAGGAACTCTCGGTATACCCTGTCCTGCCGTATCGAATTTATTCCTTGCATTAATGAAAGGCAGGTTGAGAGTATTAGCGGACAAGAAACCTGCTTTCCCCGTCCTGGAAGCAAGTTTAAATATAGCGTCGTTCAATAATTCAAATGTTCTTGCAACATTATTGGACTGCGACGGAAACTCGGGAGCGATGTCCCTGAACCGCTCAAAAAATTCAGAGTCCAATGACGCTATAATTCTCTTGTCCGGAACCGCAGCAGTCTGGCCCGACGGAACAACTTGAGGGAGAAAGTGCCGGATGAAGTCCACGGCAGCTTTATGTTGTTCCGAAAGGGATAGCTCCAAGTCATCCGTATCCCTTTCACCATCCGGTCGGACCTCATGATGTTCCCGGTCGTCCACCCCCGATGCTTCGGCGGAGCGTACCGACCCAGCGCCGTCGGATAATTCTCGATCCGACACCGTTTCTGTCGGCTGCTGGGATGCTGCGATAAGCTGTGCTATCTGCACAAGAATGTCCAGCGTCGAGACCTGCGGAGGCGCAGTCTTTCGCTGCTTCGCCGAGGGCAGCTCCGCATCAGATGGCTCCCGCATACTTTTCCTATGCGAACGTCCGGAGTCCATCGGTCTCGAATCCCTGGCTGCCGGATGGTGTGACCTGGTCGCCGAAGAATCCTTGATCGGCGAAGCTGGTAATATATCGGCGGTCACGCAGCCAAGGTGCGGTCGTGTGCGCTGACGAAAAGAGGAAGCCTTAACAGTCTCTGCGGACTGCTTATACAACGGAGCGTCCCGAGCGACGGACGTATGCTCCGCTAAAGACACATTTTGTACCACAACATCTGGTCCCAGATGTTGTTGTACGAGAGAGGGGCCTCTCTCGCTCGCGGCCCGGCTGGACCTGGACGAGCTAGGAACCGGACTCAAAGGCTTCCTCCGTTCTCGCTTACTATCCGCCGTCACTGGGTGTGCATCTATTATGTTTATAGTGCTCGCATCACCCAAAATTTCCTCCTGGACCGCATCGGACGAACCCGGCTGCCGAACCATTCGGTGAATGGACGCTACACCGGGCGAGCTAGCGGACGACATTTGTCTAATCTCCATGAGCACTTTTGCCGGTAGCTCTGAATTCATTTGTGACGACGGACGCACACTTGTAGAAGATAACATGGAAACATCACCCTGTTCTGGTTCCTCTGAAATCGAAACTGAGAGAGTAGAGTGACCTTGCGGAGAAAGAGCCGGCATAGCCCTTTCTCCAGAAACAACATATCGTGACACACGTTTCCAATGTTTCTCATCCCAATATTCACATATAGGACACGGATTAATGCGAGAACACTGACTACAATTAATACAATGATCATGAAAGTCAGAGGAAGATTTCTTCCTATTACAATTTGAACAATGTCCCTTCATTGTGAAAGAACAACAATAAGTCCTAGTTACTCGCAAAAACCCCTGACACAAAGATACATAATAACATGATCCATTAATAAATGAAAAAACAATTGCAAATCAAAATAATTTTGAAAAAATATTTTTTCAGCGAAGCCCAAGTTGCTGAAAAGTAACGTTGAGCCCCGATGGATCCGATGGCAAAGTGTGGTCAAAAATTTTAAATTTATATTAAATAATTAATGAGACACTTACGGATAATATAAATGTATCTTATAGTGAGATAAACTACAGCAAAGGCAAACAGCCCCCCTCAAAAAAGGCTGTTGCCAATGTAAACAAACAGTGTAAAAACACCAGAAAACATGACTCCAGACACTGAAAAAACTGGCCCGGAATCAGTCATCAAATTACACTCTATCTGATGCAAAACAGAGACTCCCAGGGGAGAATCTGCAGAACATCAGATGGAAGATGCAGAACACAAACGTTATACACCCATGGGTGAAAACGTAACTATGGGGAAAATAACAGAAAACATTCTGTAACCAAGCAACTCTCCCAGGAAATTTTAGAAATGAAATTTCTCAAAAATATGCCAAAAGCATGGGAGAATTGCAAGGGGGGACTTTAGAAGGCTAGGGGAGAGGAAACACTGAATAAGCAGTGCAAATTAGCAAGAATGACAACAAGAGGCCCATGCCTCGAAAATAGGCAACATAATTTCATCAAAAAATTTTAAGTACAGCCCTGATTATTTTTTGTCACTTCTTTTTCCTCTCCTCCTTCTATCCTCCTTAGAATCACATTTTCTCCAAAAATTACGTGTCTGGCATCCTTTAAACTGAGATTTACAAGCACAAAGATCAGTGAGATGTTGACTGATGAAGGGCCAAACAGAGAATGATAATTGGCGCCAATTTCGGGACGTCTGCGTCACTGCGCATGCGCAGTAGAGGCGTAGTATGGAGGTCCTTTAGGACATGATTTCTTTTTGTTTTGGATGCAAATTTTGGGGATTGGGGTAGCGGGGGAGGAATTCGTCACATACAGGTGAATTGTGCACTTGGTGATACCTTCTTGAAATTTGGCACACTGTTAGTGTAGGCTATGAGGTTCTCAAAAACGATCGGCTACAAGTTGACACCGACCGGTGGCGACCAGTAGCGGCACAATCCAAAATGGCCGCCAGCGGCTGAAGGGAACCTCCTTTTCGACGGTCTACCGACTATACATCCGATTGTAAGGGCGCGAAAGTGAACTCTGATCCACGCACGTGTTGGAAACAGACGTGGGAGATGATGTAGAATAAAACGAGATTCTCTATACGGACGCATCAATTTCTTGGAACTTGAAAAGAGCGTTGTTTCTCCGGGATCAGCGTCATTCAGGCAAACCTGAATGACGCTGATCCCGGAGAAACAACGCTCTTTATGAAGCAGTCTCTTTGCCATACAATCTCTTGTTTGGCGTAATTCCGCAAGCAATTCTGATTTGTCTGTCGAAATTAATTCGAGAACGCGATTGTTCACAAAAATCATTCACAGAATGAGTGAGAATCCTCTTCGTGTACGGACTAGTACTGACTGGGAACGTTGTTGCTTTTGCCAGCAAGACAGTTCCAAGAAATTGATGCGTCCGTATAGAGAATCTCGTTTTCATGACGCCTATAAAGCTATTGAGGAAGACATAACGCGCTTCCTAGATAATGGCGTTGAGCTTCCATATAATTTGACCATTGATTGTTTGATGAGAGAGAGTGATGAGTGTATGTCGATGTCACTGTTGACGAATAAGGCAATATATCATAAGACATGCCGTGACAGTATTCGGACTCACATCGTACAGCGCGTGCTACACAAGCGAGAGCGAAATGAGGCAGTGGCATCCTGCTCCACGCTGAGTCCTAAAAGAACACGGACAAGTTTTGAATCTGGCTGTGACAGGAAACTGCCCCAGTGTGTTTATTGTCACAAACGCGAAGGTGACAGCAGTGAGCCTATTTGCAGATCAATGTCTGATAACAATAAACTCAAAATTATGGCAAAGGAAGCCGAGAACTGGGTTGTTTTTTCTCGGGTCAATGCAGCATTTGATTCCGCTGCTAGTGATCTTTACTATCACAAAACCTGTTATTGTAAGCTTGCCAATGAAGCACGAGCGGCTAAATCTAAAAAGTCGAAGAACGCCGAACATTCCGCGTCAGGCCTGCCCTATGACCCTCTCGTTATGGCAGAGCTCATAACATTTGTTGAACACAACGATTCCGCGATGAAGCTTGTCGATCTCAAGAATCTGTACAGTCGGAGGTTGAAGCAAGTCGGTTCTGATTGGCTTAGTGAAGAAATACATTCCACTCGATTCAAAGAACATTTGTTGCAGAAATTGGGCGATGGCTGGGACGCCTTCACACAGGGTAGAGATGTGTTTATTTCAAGTAGGTTTCGAGTTGGCTCCTTGTTGTCCGAATCTTTAACTCGTATAGTGTCTGAGGAAGAGGCAAAAAAGATAGTTGATGTGGGTCTTCTTCTGCGTAAACACATACTCATATCTCAAGCTCCTTTCACGGGATCATTTTCATCTTATTGCTTGAGCGAGCCTGTACCCAACTCACTCCTGACTCTTCTTAGAGTTCTACTTGAGGGCACATGTAGTATACAGAACTTAGGCGATGATGAGACTGTTAATGCCAAGACTCGAGTGGCTTGTACTATTTCACAGATGTTGATCAGCAATTCAGCGAAACGCTCCGAACATGCACAAAATGTTCACCAGAGACGTGACAGAGAAACTCCAATGCCTCTTTATGTGGGTTTGAAGTTGCATGCCCATGATCGTATGAAAAATCTTATCAGAGATTTTCATCAAATGGGACTCTCTGTCTCTTATGATCGCGTAATGGATGTTCGCAGGAGTTTCGCGAGAGCTGTTTCACTGCGGTTCAAGAACGAAGGTGTTGTAGTCCCAGCTAACTGCAAACGTAATGTTTTCTCGATAGGAACCACTGATAACATTGATGTATCTGGTAGATCTGATATGCATGGTACGTCCATCACACTCATTGGTCAACTGAGCAGGGACAATGTGGGTACTGATCCCCCACCACTGAGTTTAGATGTTCCAGAAGACACACAAATTGAACTCCCAGACGACTATGCATTTGTTCCTTTCGTTGAAGACTTTGGTGGGGACATCAGGCTTGAATCTCCAGATGAATGTAATGTACGGCCCAATGAATATGCAGATTTGAACGTGGGAGAGAATGACTGGTTGTCTCATGTGTCACAGATCAGCAATAAAGGGAAGGTTGATGGCAGCTGGCAGCTTGATGAAGTCCCTGTGACCTTTTCAGGCTTCTTTTCAAAACATGAAGATCAAGACAATGTCAAACCTCGTGCAGTTATTGGGGTATTCCCTGTTTTCAGTGAGCAGAAAGCGGACTCACTCAGTATGCAGAAGCATGCTATGTATGTGGTCAGGGAAGCTACTGCTTTCGTAAACCCCGGCCAGATACCTGTCATTGAAGGTGACTGTCCGTTGTATGCCAGGCAGAAAAAATGTCAATGGCTGTTCCCAGAGGAGATAGGTGAGGATCGAATGGTGTGTATGATTGGATTCCTGCATCTTGAAATGTGCACCCAAGAAGCTGGTGGTAAGCTTATGGGTGGTTCTGGTTGGGAGCGAATGTTTCACCTCGCAAAGATATTCACACCCGGTGTAGCATCATCCCTACTTGGTGGGAAACATGTCAAGAGGACGCGACAGGCATATCTTCTCACTCTAGCTTGGCTTGAGATCCTCAGAAAGAATGCTTATGAGATTTACTGTCAGCAGACTGGGCCCCATGAGTCATTTGAAATGTGGGAACAGAGGATTCTTTCACAATCTCCAACTGCGCGCTATTGGGGTGAAATCGTTCGGAACTTTCTCTTGACAAGCTGTCAATTCGTTCGGAACCAACGAATCGGTAACTGGCCTGGTACACTGTGTTCTATCGATGAGTTGTGCAGTTACTTTTTTGCCCTAGGACATACAAATTATTGTCGGTGGGTCCCCGTATTTCTGAGAGACATGTCTCAGCTACCCAGGCGGCATCCTTCAATCCACAACAAATTCATGGAAGGCCATTTTGTGGTCCAGCGTAGTGAGAGGAAGTTCAGTATGATGGGTTTAGATCAGAGCCAAGAACATAGTATCCAACTACTCAAAGAAGACAGTGGTCCAAAAGGTCTCTATGGCCAGGCTGAAGAGAAAGTCGTTATTGAGCTTTCAAGGTCAGAAGTTCTGCGTGTTATAGATGAGTATGAATATGCAAGTTTCCACACAACATCATCAGATAACACGGAACACCCGGAAAGTTCGGTATCAGAGCAGAAAAAATTTCTGAATCAATTGAAATCTCTCCTCGATCTGGTGAATCAGGGACTCATTATCAACCCTTATGATGAAACTAGTGGTCAGCTGGTGACATTAGATACTGGTGAATATATGGACCCCGAAGTTAGTAAGAGTTTACGGTCATTACCCGAAAGGGGCAAGCATTTATATTCCACTTTCTTGAAGGAAAGGCTTGTGGAATGCACCGTACCCCTGAATGATGTTATTCCCAAGGCAAATATATATACCTTCCTTAACCCACCCCCAGCCAACCTGGACAAAGGCCGAGACAAACTCATGTCAAGTAAAGCAACTGCCGCAATAGTTACCCAGATGTTCGTTTCACTGCAAGCCCGGCCTGATTCAAACATGGATGAGTTTTCCATGCACGAGAATGCACGTGATCCGCCAGCATTATCCGATAGAGGTAAGCTACGGAGTGGGACAAAATCTCAAATTCTCAATTGTTTACCAGCTATTCCTGCACAAGGGAAGAATTCAGCAGCTAGACAAGCTTCAGTTGTCATCTTGGATATGCCTGCTGTAGTCCATGTAATCAAACCACAGAAAGCGGATCTGTTTGGAGAATATGCTCGATTGCAATTATTGCCATACATCGAATCTCTGATTAACACGAACACCACAAGGGTTGATGCGATCTATGACTGTTACCCCGAAGGCAGTTTGAAGAATCAGACGCGAGCAAAACGCCTCGGTGAGACAGCAGTTAGGTTGATACGGGTGTCCGAGAACGTCCCTTTACCTAAAGGGAAGAATTGGCAGGCATTCTTGAAAGTTAGTGAGAATAAAGACGAATTTTTCAAGTTCCTGTCTGCTGAACTGCTGAAATTAACATCAACATCCGAGTACCAGTTGTTAACGACATCAGGAGAATATGTACTATGCAATAAGGATGTTAGCTTATGTGACATATCTCCATCGAACCACGAGGAAGCAGACACGCGCATGATGCTTCATCTCAACCATGCAGTCTCACAAGGTCACAAAATAGCTTTTCTTCGCACGGTTGATTCTGATGTCGTCATTCTGTCTTTGCACCATTTCGCAACATTCCGTGACCTTGGACTCAGTGAGCTGTGGATTGGGTTTGGAATTGGAAAGGCATATAAAGATATGCCAATTCATGAGATAGCTTCACAACTTGGACCTGATTACTGTAAGGCCCTGACTTTCTTCCACGCCTTCACAGGTTGTGATGTAACATCCAGCATGCTCGGCATTGGGAAGAAGACAGGATGGAATGCATGGATGAATTTTCCCGCATCAACTGAAATGATGATAGAATTGACTGAGAATCCGCAAGTCTTTTCAGAGGATTCCCCTCATATGCAGCATATCGAAAAACTCACCATACAGATGTACAGTAACAGTTGTGTCAGTACACGTGTCAATGATGCGAGACGGCATATGTTCACACATGGCCTTAAGTCTATGGAAAACATCCCGCCCACCAAAGCAGCTCTGTATCAACATGTAAAAAGGGTAATTCTTGTGTCATCTTTCATTTGGCATCGTGCTCTGCAGAAACACTTATGTGTGCCAGACCCATCACAGTACGGATGGGAGTGGAATCCACGTCTCAATATTCTGGTCCCATTTTGGACTCACCTAGGAGACGCAAGTGCTGCATGTGCACTGATGCTCCACTGTAGTTGTGCCAAGGCCTGCAAGGGCAATTGCAAATGCTTGAAAGCTGGATTAAGGTGCACACCTTTGTGTAAGTGTGAAGGTGGCTGTTGTAACAATATTGAGTAGTATACTGTCATGTTAGGACCAGTCATCTCCTATTCTGGTATTTTTTTTTCCATTTTCGGCCAGTTAACACATGTCATGTTTCTAGTTGAGTTGATTTTGCTAACAAATGTTCATCCCATGTGGCTTGCTACATTGTCCGGGGTATAGGAATACAGTTTTAGATTTCGGAAAATAGTCTGTTATTTACTGCACAAGACGGTGTTAATTCATGCATAGCATGATACAATATCCCCAACTATTTTGCCTCTGTACAACAGTTGATACCTTCGTTCACCCGTGTGTTCATCTATGGTATCCTTGTCTTTCTCTGGCCATAGGCCACATGTGACTAGTCAGTTCCTACTCCATAGCAAATCAACTTGGAAATCCTTCATCTTGTAGCGCACTCATGTCTCAATGAATCCATACCTGAGTTGATCTAATAAATCTAACGTAAGGTATCAAATTGCCATACCGGATCATATTTCGATAAGTTATTCGCTAAAACATTTCGACCACTCATCGACATCAAAGGTCATGTTTTGGCTCCCAGTGGTGGCTATATCTCTATATCCCTGGTAAAGTAGCATACCATGAGGGATGGGCATTAAGTGTGGGCAACATTAATCCTGACTTGGAACACACCACATCTTAACTGGCCGAAAATGAAGAATACTACTTGTAGTCAAAAAATATTCCTGTACCTCGAATGACTGCAAACATACACTCACCCCTTCTAGTCCCATTTTGCCAATGTTCTATACTGGCAAGATAACATTGTATAATTAACAACGGGAACTAATGCATCCCGAGTTCATTCCAGCACTGCCCTTGCTGGCAGACGTGTCGCTATGGTGTTGAGATTGAACCAGAACTCCTCTAGAAATTTGATAGTTTTATTTTCTTAGAAAATAAATCTATCGAAAATGCCGGAAGTTGAGAATAGACTGTCACTTTAATTGGATTATCAAATGTCCAAGTATCCCCACTGCTGCATACTATCGAGTACCCTTGTTCATGTGTTGACAGGAATCTCTCATACCATGTTCATTTGACCATTGCATTCCCGAGAAACATTCAACACTAATTTATCTACGGACGGACGATCATACTGACAGTCAGACACACAGACGCACACATCGACGGAAATTCTGATCCCATTATCCATTAATCTTCCCCCCAACTTGTTCCAAGGGCTTCACTCCATCATTCACATCAATTACAGCACATGTATGGTGTTAGGTTTGGAGCTTCAGTTGTGCGATCGGCGAAAATAGCTTTTTTTCGATCCGCTTGGCGGCCATTTTGGATTTCGCTGCTAGTGGTGGCTAGAGGATGGTGCCAACTTGTAGCCGATCGATTTTGAAATCTCTGATGCCTACCCTTACATCATGCCAAATTTCAGGAAGGTATCACCAAGTGCACAATTCTAGCGAATTCCTCCCCCGCTAGGGGGCAAAATTTGTGTTTGGCCCTGGTTTTGTTAGAGTTAGCACCAGCTAAGTCTGGGTCATTGGTACAGTATAAAAATATTCCTGACCACATGAACATCTACACTTGATACTGATACTTCAGATCAAGTTTCGTAAAAATCCAATAAAAAATGTAGGAGGAGTTAACTGGTAGAGTGCTAAATTATTTTTGGCCATCACAACTTCAACACTGATCTTTGCTTTGTTACATTTATGGGAGAGTACCTATGGGCACTCTCCCATAAATTGTAACAAGGCAAACCCAAACAGACTAAATAATATCACTTCAAAGATAATAAAAAGCACATCCACTGAATGTGAGCCTTCAAGCTGTGGTACCGGCACTTCAGAATAAAGCCCAAATATGGGCTTGCAGAACTCTACCAGTTAAGAGGACAAGCCTTTGTGATGGAAATTTGGCTATTTCCAAGGGCTGTAACCACACAAAATTTGTCACATCGGAAATTCCTGACCACATGCACATCTACACTTGTTACTGATACTTCAGATCAAGTTTTGTAAAAATCCACTGAAAACTGTAGGAGTTAAACAGACAACGTTTGTGACAGACTGATGGATGGACGAACACCATTTCAATATCCCTCTACCGATTTCTTCGGCGGGGGATAAAAAGATCAAGTGACAGATGAGGCTTGTAGGGTGTGCAAATGGACTTGTTGTTAAATTATATGCAAAATCCAAGATGGCCACTGGCAGCTATGTTTTTCAATGAAATTCGAAAAAATTTGGTAGCACCAATCTAGACACCCGAAAGCCACATATGAAAATTGAAACTGATTGGGTGAGAGATGAGGCCTGTAGAGTGTGCTAAAGGAACTGTGGATGGACAGGGGGATGTAACAGACTTACATATGGATGACGGATTGCAACCCATCCTGATAGCTCCTACTTGACGTTGTCAAGTTGAGCTAAAGAGGCTTCTTATTTGTACATGTTTAAAGAACAGGGACAGTTTGGATGTACAAACATGCTGAAGAAGAAAGATCCTGTTTGGTTCTGTTGTCACAGGCCTGGAAATAAGGAATTGGGTTCGAAACCTATTTACAGGTTACGCCTATTTTAATGGTCGGAAGGTGTCATAACCTGTTTTCTTAAGTTGTCCTGCTATTTATATTTTATCAATGTTATTGAAATAAAGTTGATTTTACTTGGAAAACCATTTTCATATGTTTTTTTTTACCATCATGATGCTGAATGACAACTCTAGTCTTATTATTGAGCTGTGGGGAGTTTCTGGGATGAAGATGATTGCAGAATGATTCAAACTTTGGACAAATAGGACTCTGGACGATTCGGATGATAAATGTAGATGTCCGAATTGTCAAAGGTCAAATCATCCAGAGTCTGAATTGTCTCCAAAAAGGACCGAAGCGACCAGGGTTCATACCATCCAAAGCATTAGTAAATCGTCAACTTGTAGGCTACCCACGTTCTCTTCAACATTCATAATACTTAAGAAAATCTGATAGATCATTCTCCAGGTTTTATACTGTTGTTCGTCAATATGCGAATTATGAACTTTGAAAATGCCGTCAATGTTTGTCATTTAACAGCATGAAGTTAAATATTTTAGGGAGAGAGCTAATTCAAAATAACCAACTTTCGGCAATTTTTTTTATGATGGCATTGTTACTGCTTTTTAACAATTGATGAAAAGTAGGTGACCAGACACATCAAGGGAGATAACAGCAACATTCATGTAAATCAACATGGAAAATGATAAATTAAAATGATTATTTGAATAGATTTCTTCTGTCAGTAGTATTTGCAATAGAAAGCTCTTTCATGGGATGGGGCAGAGCCATAAAAATTCAAAAAAATATTGACCAGGTGTTTGATTGCTGCTTGAAGTTAAGAAGCAGGCCAGATTTTTGCAGCTTATGGCACTCCAAATGTCATAGCCGAGACTGACCCTAAGTAAGAGAATGAAAACACAGTTAATACTGTGTACATTACCATAATTCTCATGAAATAGGCCTACCCACTATAATTTTGTTTCTCCCAACATCAGCCCCACCCTGTTGGCTTCATCAGCAAGAGTAATACTTGGATTTAGATTCGCCAAACATTGGAATGGAACAGTAAAGTGGTGATCACTTTTTGAGTTCTGTGAAAAGTCAAAGGTGATCGTGAAAGGTTTGCAGGTTACGAATTTTCAAAATGTTGTAACCTCCCTGTAACCTGAATGACCGTTCGCAACTTATTTCCAAGCCTGTTATCATGTTAACCCACTCAGTCAAAATACACCATACTCCTCAAAGACCTGAACAACCTTAAATTTAGTGGCTTGACAGTAACCTTTGTCCAAGAAATATAATTTCCTTTCTTATTATACCTACCGCAATTGTTTACTACAGGCTTGCACTACAGTGGAAGACCCTAACTCGGATAAAATACTCTCTATTTTAATCTTTCCCAAGAGATTTGGGAAAGAAATTGATGTAAAAACACCACGAAAAAATAAGCCAAAACTGGGTCGAGCGCCATCGGAGCACACCCAGTAAGAGATGCTCTTCCCTTAGTACAATTCCACGACTTCCATTAACCAGTGCGCAAGCAGTCATCAAACCATTCTTCCGAGTCCGCCAACATAGGAGGTATGTGATCAGCAGGGAGGAAGGCTTCTTACCCGAATAAGAAGATGGGAGGGCCTCCATGTAAACATTGCGGTAGGTATAATAAGAAAGGAAATTTATTATAAAATTTATATTTCTTATCAACCTACCTTACAACTGTTTACTACAGGCTGAATGGACAATAGGATGGAGGGACTCACATAACCAACCCACACATAACTCAATTGCACTGTAACTGTGGACAGAGGAAGAGATCCCTAGGCCTATCAAACCTTAGCATCACAAACATTAGTAAAAGACAATGAAAGATGAGACGTATGGTGAAGTGCGACGCACAGATAGAAAGGGCAGTAACAGCACAAAGCTGGAACTGACCTGTAAAAAGCTGAATGGCTGGGATAGACAACAGCCTGAACCGAAGAAAGAGGGCCCGTAGGACAAAGGTCCTCTGTCGGCTCTTGCAACTGTCGCAGATAAATGGAGAAAGTAGCATTTCTCCAGTAGGCTGCCAGAAGGACCTGGCGATTCGACAGGTGAGGGATCCACTGCCTGAAACTAAGAAGAGCAAGAAGCTCCTTCTGGTTGATGTGCAGAGATGCCCGATCCTGGTCCCACATCCCGTGAAGGGAAAGACCTAGAGGATCCAACGTCGCACCCCATCCGAGATCGCTGGCATCTGCCTTCAGAATGCAATCGGACGTGGGTAAGTCCAACGGGACACCCTGAGTGATCCAGTGAACATCCGTCCAGTGGAGAAGGTGAGGATCCAGAGAATCAACATTCGGCCTCCAACGACTGAGCAGAAAATGTTGGAGAGGTCTGACATGCAGCCGACCTAGAGGAATGAGATCCATCACCGAACCGCAGAGACTGAGCAGCCGGAGAACCCCGTGCTGTCGCAGATGTGGACTGCGACAGAGTCAGAGCAAAAGTTGAGAGAATCACAGCCCTGGCCTGGGGAACCGCCACCGTACTGAACTGAGTGCGGAAGGCTATCCTCAGATGACAAAACGACTGAGAAGAGACCAGATCCGACTTCTCCTCATTGACTCTGAATCCTAGTGACGTGAGCAAGCTCAACAGAGTGTCGACATCCAACTCCAGAAGGCAGCAATGGAATGCCTCTGGAGGATATCGTCTAGATGTGCCAAAGTAGGCACCCTGGACAGTGTGCGATGGAAGGCTATCACATGCGACATCAGTCGGGTGAAGGCCCAAGGAGCCAGGTTGAGGCCGAAAGGTATGACCTTGAAAGGGTAAACTCGCCCCAGAAAAGCAAACCTGAGATACTTCCGCGATGCCCAATGAATCGGAACGTGAAAGTAAGCGTCTCACAGGTCGATGCTGGAAGCGAAATCTCCCTGGTGAATGGAACGGCGGACCGACCTGAAAGTCTCCATGCTAAACTTGGGAGCAAAGATAGACTGGTTCAGGATACTCAGATCGATAACCGGTTGGAGTCGGCCGTCCTTCTTCGGCACCAAGAACAGGTGGGAATAAAACCCCACTGACTGAATGTTCTTGATGACCTCAATCACCCCCTTGGCCAGGAGATTGTCTATCTCGGTGACAAAAGCTCCCGACGTAAAACGTCTGAAGGAACTGTGGTTGAAAGAGGCACTCTGGACAGAGTGGGGTGCCTCCGGAAAGGATATTCGCAGCCCGGACCGAACGTCGAACAATCAAGGGTCGGATGTGATGGTGGCCCAACGGTCTGCGAACTCTGCTATCCTTCCTCCAACTTGGGACGAATCGAGGTGAGGACCTTCAGTTCGAGTCCCGATGAGACCCGCGAGAGGAGAAACCACTGCCTCTACTGAATGAAGAATCCTGAGACTTCCCTCTAGCCTGCCAATGCTTACCCTTACCCCGTGAGTAAGAAGTAGAAGCAGTGGAAGAAGGATCAGCCCTTTGCTTTGCAGAGTAAGCAGAAGGGTACTTGTTAGGCTTTGAATGGTCCCTGCCTCCCCTAGAAGGCTGATCAAGCTGACGAAGCAGCAGCTGATCTTTGGAATGACATAGGACGTCATCCCAGACGGGGTCGACATGGAACCCATGGAACAGTAGCGGATCTGCCAAAGAAGCAGATCAAAGAGCAGTGCGCTGCCCCTCAGGAAGGGATCGGCCTGTGTCCAGCACAGAGTCCCTTCAAACTAGTTCCAAATAGCCGTGTCACAGGCATGCGTGTGAGTAAGATGCATGAGCGCCTTGGACAGAACACGCAAAGGAGCCTGTAGATCGTCAAACCTATCTGGAGGCAGATAGGCAGCTAAGGCAGAGACGACGTGATCGGAGAGAGAAAGCATACCCAGCATTTCTCTTGATGGGCCCCAACATGGAATCCAGAGTCATCATAGGAATGACAGCAGACTTGGGCTTGGAAAGCCTGAGGGAATTGGAATCCTGATCCAAAACCGTCAAAGTCTGGCAGACTGACGGATTGGCGAAATCGTAGTAACGATAACGCACCGGAGGCAAAAAGGTGTCAACCCTGGTGAAGAATGGAGCCTTCATAGCCTTGGAACTCAGCTTAGAGTCCAAGGCTGAAAATGCTTCAACAACCTGTTTTGACTGGCATGGTCGAAGATGCCCAGAAGCAGGTTGCTCCACAGGCTGTAGGCATGCGACCGATGATCGCGGCCTGGCTGACACTGTCGGCTGGTTTGATGGTTTGAGATCCAGAAGGAACCCAAATACAAAGTCAAGAGCTGCCCCCAAGTCAGAAGACTGCTGGCTCTCGACATCAAGGATGTCTGACTCCTTCCCGGAGTCGGAAGACACATAGCTCAGTGTGAGCAAACCAGCAGACGCCTCCCATGGTGTAGGCACACTAGGAGGATCAGAAAGCGGCCTGTTTCCAATCCCGGGAGGCAGCGCCATAGGAGGTGCCTGGAAACTACTAGGTGCCATGCTGGAAGCAACAGGAAGGCTCTTGGACAGAACCTGAGTGAGTAAGGATAGGGCCTCCCTAAGCTCACTGCCCGTACCGGCCGGTTTGACATGGAGACGAACCAGCAAAGTGGCTTCACACCTGACCCTCTTAACCAGCGAAGGGTCACGATCCTCCAATACACCCGAAGCGGGGCGACGGGCGGCAGCCGAAACATCTGAGGGCAGACGTGTATAGGGGTACGACACACCCCGAGGATCAACATAGCGGGAACTCAGGAGAGTCGCCGCTGACCTCTGCGGGGCAGAAGGTCCAGGCTGCTCAGAAGGCATTGGTCCCACAAAACTGGCTGTGTGACCAGAATGAGTGGACAGAAACGCCAATGACAAAACTGTGGTACTCGACGGTGCAGAGACCACAGTAGAGGGTTCGGCCGGCAGCCACTTCCAACTTCGCCGAGTTGAAGTCAGGGTAGGCTGGGGCCGATACCCCACGTCTACACTACCAGACACCACTGCAGACCACTGCAGGTATAAAACTGCTGTGCTCAACGGCTGAGAGGACACAGCAGGGGGTTCAGTCGGCAACCACTTCCAACTTCGCCGAGTTGACGTTGGGGAAGGCTGAGGCCGATACCCCCACAACCACACTACAGACATCCCTGCAGATCCTTGCAGGGATAAGCCGAGGCCGGCTAAAAACGGTGCTCGATGACGTTGTAGACGGAACAGCAGTAGCAGCAGATACGACGGGAGCTGTTGGAACTGGCGGAAAAGGGGAGAGAGCCACCTAGCTTGGCCTCCAAAGGAGGAGTCACAACCCTAGTGACAGCCTCAGATGTCGACTGGAGAGGGTGCATAGTCCCGGAACCAGGCATCTCTTCACCAGAAATCCTACAGCTCCCGCAGTATCCACCACGGTGAAAAAAACTGCACATCCCCCAGGGATGGGGAATAACTCTCACCAGACGTGGTCGAGTCAGGAGGCCCCGAAACAACAGCGTTCCACACCCACCACAGGTGCGGGAGGAGCTGCACACCCCCATGGAGGGGGAGTAACTCTCACCAGATGTGGTCGAGTAGGGCGTCCCCGAAACGACAGCGTTCCCCAACCCCTGTGGGTGCAGGAGGAGCGACACTTCCCCCACGGAGGTGGTATAACTCACACCAGACGTGGTCGAGTCGGGAGGCCCCGAAATGACAGCGTTCCCCCTCCCCCTACAGGTGCAGAAGGAGCTGCACATCCCCCACGGAGGGGTATAACTCACACCAGATGTGGTCGAGTCGGGAGGCCCCGAAACGACAGCATTCCACACCCACTGCGAGTGTGGGAGGAACTCAGGGGACGATTAGTTACTGGATCCTATTTTACCATCAAACAGGACTTGCTTGTTTGTCACAGAACACAAGTACTACTCAGGCCTTTAAATTCTTCCCAACTCACGATGGTAAACGCTGTGCCCAAATAAGATAATTGCACCTAAATTATAAGGAGTTTGAAACTTTGTCCAACGTTTTACAGTGTTTCGGCAACATCTAGTTTGGCAAGGTTTCCCTGATGCTTGTAATATAGCTTAGACCTTACCTTCGAATCAAACAATGCAACACATAAATAACTTTAAAAAAAAACAGAGTTCGCAACAGAAAAGTAATCACCATCGACAGTGTCATATACGATATTGTCGATGGCAATTGCTTTTCTGTGCCGAATTCTATATGATCATGTACTTAAAGCTTGAGATCAATTGTATTAATGTTTGTGGCAATTCTCAGTAAATGCCATGCGTAATTTAGCTTACATTAAAATAAGCCTTTGGCTCGATACTTTGAAACTGAGAAGCCTTCTCGAGTTAGTCGAGTAAACTTATGTCAAAGGGTGGTGGGAACCAGTGATAATGGTGAAGACCTATAACAAGCGGTTGTAAAAAATCATTTTAAGACGGAGACTGCAAACCTAAAACAGACGCCAAGAGTTTTCACCAACCATGCAGGCCACATCCATATTTGCCGTTGTGCCCAAATTAGACTGATCTAAAGGTCTGGTACTACTGCACTTCTTAAGGTTACCATGGGGGAAATTACAGGTCATAGTCGAACACAAAAGTTATGATATATCTTCAACACAATATGACTTGTTAACTGCATGTGGAGTTATCGAGTAAATCACTGTAAAATGAAGAACTTGTATTCCTCTAAACAATTTGTTGATGATCACAAAGTTTCCTTGCATTACAGATAATTTTTCCCTCCCACTTTCCAACATGAGTATTTAATTCATGATTTCTTGTTTGTCAGGGACCTAGGGGCTCTGCCAAATACCACATCATGGATTAACCCTCAACACACCTTGATGATGAAAAATCAAAATTTCAAGCTGTAAATTTTTCTTATAATGCAACTAGGTATTCAAACAATTCAGTGTTGTTTGACAGAGCTCAATGACCTTCACATGCTTGTGGGCATTTCTGAAAAGTCTCATCAAAAGTGGTTCATAATTGTACGAGGAGTTGCACACTTATATATTTTGTACAGAAATCGAATTGAAATTCAGTTCACAGAGAAAGAACTTTGTCAAAATTGCACCAGTTTGAAAATTGGGAAATATTCACAAGTCCTCTTGCAAGTCGATCATGTATAAAAAGTTTTATCAGAAACAAATCACCTATGCTGGATAATTTGACATAGAAGAATTTCATGTGGAAATCTATACTAAATATTCTAAATTTAAGGGGAAGTAACTTGGGTAAAATTGTTGCAGATTGTAAAATTTTCAATATGTGCATCATCACTTGTTAGTGGTCATTTTTAAAAAGTTTCAAGGAAATAAGTTCATAACTGTAGAAGTTGATCACACAAGAATTTTAAGATGAATGGGTGGCGAAAATATCACACC
This sequence comes from Pictodentalium vernedei, assembly GCA_031216915.1. Classification (NCBI taxonomy): domain Eukaryota; kingdom Metazoa; phylum Mollusca; class Scaphopoda; order Dentaliida; family Dentaliidae; genus Pictodentalium; species Pictodentalium vernedei. Next base: position 309,027,625 of record CM062292.1, on the reverse strand, counting down.
CACTTCTTTGAAGAGGAGATATACAGTGGAATCCTGTTAATTGAATAGCCAGTTTGCCAAATAAAATTATTCAATTAACAGGAGTATTCAATTAACAGGGATTGTGTCACTTTCCTGTATTCTAGAGATACACTTAGCATATATCTTGTTTGACAGAGCTCCATGAACTCTGTCAAACAAGATATAATAGATTAAATGCCTGTACTGGATGTACTGAGGCCAAATAGGTCTATAAACAAAGGAAAACTGGGGAGAGTCAGGGTAATTTCTCGACAGTTTGCAAGATTTTTTATTCAATTAACAGGAGTTCACTCTATAACCTATATTCAATTAACAGGTCAAATTTGTACTGGAGGTATGGTAAATGGTTTTGTGTTGGGAAATTATATTCAATTAACAGGGTTATTCAGTTAAGAGATATGCAATTAAGTGGGTTCTACTGTATTTGCAAATTGTTTTCCTTAATACTACAAATTTCAAATTTTCTCCTTCAAACATACCTTATGAACCTTCTTTGGAATAAACTCAATGATCTTATTTCATTGAAAGGTCATTAGCTATGTTCAAAAGGAAAGAATGTTTAAAATAATAAAATCTGAATGGTGATTTGTATGAATTGTGCAGGCCAGATACGGAAAGTACATTAGGTAAAAGGTTAAATGATCACTAACAAGGTGAGAAAGATTTAAAAATAGAAAAATGGATCTTACTCTTACCACTTGGAGAGTCACTGGACTTCAGGGCGAAAGACCAACTCTCCTCGGGATTCAGTGATGCTGTATGTGGAAGACGTAATTCTACAGGCTTCAGGAACTTCAAGCCATGAGGACCGCACATAACAAGGGGACTCAACAGCTTCTCTCCTGTAAATAACAAGAATAAAGTGATATGTGTGTCTGAGGCAGTCATTTATACATGGAAGGTACAGAGTCTGTCCTAACTGGATTCCTGTTTCATGTACCACAGTCTTTCAATTTTGAAAATGGTAGGCGTGCTGTATATGGCTCTGCTCCCTAAAATTTGAAGTGAAGCATGCTATTGTTGAGTCCTGCTATAATTCATGGTGTATTGTTCAGATTTCCATGCATGGATTGTATTATTTGACCATGTTTCCCAATCCCAATGAACAGATTAAACCATTTACAGAAAACACATGATACCAAATTTTTTTAAATTTTAATTTGTTTCACACAATTCCTAAAAAATATGAACAAAACCATATCATGTGACCCCCTCATTGGAACAATGAGCTTGGTCCAATGAAGATGTCACATGATATATGGTTTTGTTGAAATTTAAAAAGTTAAAAAATTTATAGTAATTTATATATTTTTTATACTTACCAATGACCCAGACTTAGCTGGTGCTAACTCTAACAAAACCAGGGCCAAACACAAATTTTGCCCCCCAATCCCCAAAATTTGCATCCAAAACAAAAAGAAATCATGTCCTAAAGGACCTCCATACTACGCCTCTACTGCGCATGCGCAGTGACGCAGACGTCCCGAAATTGGTGCCAATTATCATTCTTACTGGCAGTGCCTGGTCAGCGCTATGTACTCAGCGGGGAGGCAAGAGTTCCCAACTCCAGGGAGGGCCATCCCCGTCTGGGTCATTGGTAAGTATAAAAAATATATAAATTACTATAAATTTTTTAACATTTTTATACTGTACCAATGACCCAGACTTAGCTGAATAGTAAACAGGCTGGAGGGCCTAGGACATAGAGGAAAATCCAATAAGCTCAACTATATAGTAAAGAGGTAACCCCTTAAGGAGAAAAGGAGTATTAGGCTTTACATGTATCTTTCTTATTTAATATTAAATTAGAAAGATACACTACCCTTAATAATTGAGCACAATAACATTCATGTTCTCTATTAACATCCAGTATAACCCTTATACTAATTATTTTTAAAGCAAGCCAATAAATAAAGTAGTCCAGAGAATTGAGACTCTTTATAGTCATTTAAAAGTGTCCGAGTATTGTATATTAAAGCCCGTTTGACACTTGACATATACAAATGCTTCACACCGAGCTACACTTTAAAAATAAGACATGAATGAATTTAAACATTAATATTACACTTTAAAACCATCCCGGAAGCGACTCAGAAATACTGACTTGGAGGAGGCATTCCCTTGCTTTTCACTATAAAGCAGGTGACCTAAGGGAACACCCGCCCCCCCACCCTTCCCCTTGCCCTGGGTCAAATAGCCCAGAGCGAAGAGGGCAGCCGGACGGAGTCACTGCCGGAACAGAAAGCCTGCATAACTATAGTTGCAACTGTTTAGTGGACGACATTCTGAGCAACAGATAATGGACCTAAACAATGCAGGTCTCCAGAAATGGACTCAATATTTCTGAGATAAAAATTCGTAAATGTGGATGGCTGAGACCAATAAGCAGCCTTCATTAAATCTGTAATAGCAACACTATTAGCATAAGCCCAGGAAGTAGAAAGAGCTCTTACTTCATGAGCAGAAATCTTAAGCACAGACTGCTGAGAAGAAGATAAATCTTCATAAGCAGTACGGATAGTTAACTGAATCCATCTAGCAATAGAATGGACTGAAATGTCCTTTCTATTAGGCATCAAAGACAGAAAGAAACGTTTCCATCCCTTTCTGATAAACTGAGATCTCTGTTTATAGATACGTAGTGCTCTAACAGGACAGAGTAAAGGCCTACGCCCGTCTGAAGACGGAAGAGCCTTAATAACAATAGGTTCCGGATATTTATTAGGAGCCTGATTCTTAGCTAAAAAACCCACATTAGTAGTGAAGGTGATAGTGTTCCCAACACTACGATAATGAGAATCATCCACCGATAGTGCATGAAGCTCACTGACTCTTCTGGCAGAAGAGATAGCTAAGAGAAAAGCTGTCTTATAAGATAAGAATTTGAAATCTACTGTCCCAAGAGGTTCAAATGGCTTTTCCTTCAATTTAAGGAGAACCCAAGCTAAATTCCACTTAGGAATTAATCTAAGAGTTCTGGGTCTATTTATCGAAAAGTTTCTAACCAACTTCGATAAAGAGACATTAGATCCAATTTGTAAACTATCATGATGTGCATAGGTATCAGATAACATAGATCTATAACCCTTTATAGTAACAGGCTGCAGTTTGATTTCGTCACACAAGTATAGTAGAAAGTTTGCAATGTCTGGTATAGAGGGATCGAATATATCTACAGAATGATCCCTACACCGACGAAAAACCTTCCACTTAGCCGCATAGTTTAGCGAAGAGGAGGTTCTCCTACAGTTAGAAATCGCGTCCACTGCTCGTCCTGTAAAGTGCTTGCCATGCAAGAAGGACCGCACAACGGAAAAACGTGAAGGTTGAGACCTTGCGGGTTGTGATGGAGTTGGCGCGATTTCCCCTGCGAAAGAAGATCCTCCCGTGGAGGAAGCTTCCGCGGTAGGTCCCACAACAGACACCTGAGTAGATTTATCCACGGTCTCTGTGGCGACAGAGATGCTACCAACAGAATCTTGCATTGAGATTGTTTTATCTTTAGCAATACTTGTTGAATTAACGGCGCTGGAGGATACGCATATCCTATCATTTCGTCCCAAGGGATCGACAGAGCGTCTACTGCAAAAGCTCTTGGATCCGGACACGGAGACACATACGTCTGCAACTGATTGTTGAGATGTGTCGCAAATAAGTCTATCATTGGCCGTTCCCATTGGTAGCAAATCTGATTGAATACTTGTTTGTTGAGAGTCCACTCCGACGGCAACAAGCGACCCTTTCGTGAAAGGGAGTCTGCTAGCACATTCAGACGACCCGGTATGTGACGGACCGAAAGAAGAACGTGATGTTCTAATGCAAACAGAAGGATTCTTTCCGTTAGACTGAACAACGGAACTGAATGAGTGCCTCCCTGATTCCGTATATACGCCACTACTGTCGTATTGTCGGATAGGATTTGGACATGAGCATCGTGAATAATGTCCATCCAGTGACGTAACACAAGCCAAATTGACATCATTTCCTTGATGTTTATGTGCTTGCACAGGAATTGCGGATCCCAAAGACCCTGGCATCTCGAATCCGTTGGGATTAATGATGCACCCCAACCTGTTTGACTGGCATCCGTCATAACGGTAAAACTCGGATCCGGCAACTGCAGCGGAACTCCTTGAGTTAACCACTGAATGTTTGCCCAAGTCTGTATCTCTTGTTTCACTTGATCTGACAAGAGAACGTCTACATCGAGCGAATGAATTTTCACACTCCAATTCTGAGTCAGGAAAATTTGAAGAGGACGTGTGCGTAACCGCCCCATCGGAATGAGATCCGCGGCGGCTCCGCACAGACCTATCAGTCTCATAAATTCTCTCGCTGTGACTTTGTCTGCGTGCAGACAATAGCGAGCGTAACAACTGACTAATTTCGCTCTGGTTAACGGCAGACGAACGAGATTGTTGTGCGTCTCGAAGCTCATTCCCAGATGAGTGAATGACTTGGACGGCACCAGATCCGACTTCTCCTCGTTTACTATAAAACCGAGACGTCGGAGCAATAGAAGAAGATTCTGAACATCGTTCTGAAGCGTTAACTCGTTGCCGTACCTCTGAAGAATGTCGTCCAGGTAGGCCGACGTTACCGCAGACGAATGAGCTCGGAAGTAGATCATTACCGAGTTCATTACCCGAGTGAAAGCCCAGGGTGCTAGATTCAATCCGAAGCACATCGCCTGGAATTGATACACCACTCCTAGGACTGCGAAGCGTAGATACTTTCGGAATGTCGGATGTACCATGACGTGAAAGTACGCATCTTTGAGATCTATGCTCGTTGCATAATCGTTCACCCGAATACTCGCTCTGACCGATCGAATCGTCTCCATATAAAACTTCAGAGCGACGATCAGCTTGTTTATCCAGCTCAAATCTATGACTGGACGGAACGAGCCGTCTGGTTTCGGAACCAGAAACAGATGGCTGTAGAATCCCGGAGATTCCTGGTTTTCTACGACCTCTACCGCGTTCTTCATTAAAAGAGACTGCACCTCTGATAACAGAGCGTCTCTTTTCTGTGGATTTGACGGAAGATGAGTCCACTTTGGACTTCGAGTTAATGGAGGCTTTCGTTTGAAGGATATCTTTAGACCTTCCGAAGTCACTCCTCTCACCCAAGGGTCATCCGTAATCGACGCCCATTCTTGTGAAAAGCTCGACAACCTTCCGCCAACCGGAACGCGATAGAGGTTTAAGCCATCACCTCCTGGATCTGCGAGGCCTGCGGTAGGAGAAACCACGTCTTCCACGACCCGCACCTCGCCTCGTCGACCTCTGGGCGTCCGACCGATTGTCCCGGCCTGAAGGACGTCCCGAACGAGAGTCGCTATCCTGACGGTCTCTCGAATAAGACCAAGAGGACGCACCGGAACCTCTATAGGAACCTCTCTTGGGCGCATTAGACCCAGAAGTGCCTGTCTTATTCGTGTCTGCTGTATCCGACTTCTTAGGAGCAGATTTGAACAACAGAGAATCCTTAGCTTTCTTTGTAATTTTATCATAAATAGCGGAAAGATTTCCGTCAAAGAGAAGTTCTCCTGAGACCGAAGCGACTCTAAGAGAGTTCTTCACCTTAGAATCCACTAGTGTGGATGTAGCTAGGGCTGCGTCACGTCTAACCAACTCCAGATTTGCCACTGAAAGGGCGGAGTTACACGTGGAATAAGCTACTGCCCTTGAAAGAAGTCTTAAAGAGGATTGTATATCCTGAAACTCTTTCCCCTGAAGGCGCAGTGATAACGCCTTAGTAAGGTGATCTGCGTAAGATAAGGCATCTAAATTGGCTCTGTTAGACGCAATAGCTGTTTCCAACACCGCGGTTGGAATAGAAGCTGACGACGGTAATGATAGCTCTAAGTCTTCCGCCTCGTCGTCCATACGCAGAGGAACTCTCGGTATACCCTGTCCTGCCGTATCGAATTTATTCCTTGCATTAATGAAAGGCAGGTTGAGAGTATTAGCGGACAAGAAACCTGCTTTCCCCGTCCTGGAAGCAAGTTTAAATATAGCGTCGTTCAATAATTCAAATGTTCTTGCAACATTATTGGACTGCGACGGAAACTCGGGAGCGATGTCCCTGAACCGCTCAAAAAATTCAGAGTCCAATGACGCTATAATTCTCTTGTCCGGAACCGCAGCAGTCTGGCCCGACAGAACAACTTGAGGGAGAAAGTGCCGGATGAAGTCCACGGCAGCTTTATGTTGTTCCGAAAGGGATAGCTCCAAGTCATCCGTATCCCTTTCACCATCCGGTCGGACCTCATGATGTTCCCGGTCGTCCGCCCCCGATGCTTCGGCGGAGCGTACCGACCCAGCGCCGTCGGATAATTCACGATCCGACACCGTTTCTGTCGGCTGCTGGGATGCTGCGATAAGCTGTGCTATCTGCACAAGAATGTCCGGCGTCGAGACCTGCGGAGGCGCAGTCTTTCGCTGCTTCGCCGAGGGCAGCTCCGCATCAGATGGCTCCCGCATACTTTTCCTATGCGAACGTCCAGAGTCCATCGGTCTCGAATCCCTGGCTGCCGGATGGTGTGACCTGGTCGCCGAAGAATCCTTCATCGGCGAAGCTGGTAATATATCGGCGGTCACGCAGCCAACGTGCGGTCGTGTGCGCTGACGAGAAGAGGAAGCCTTAACAGTCTTTGCGGACTGCTTATACAACGGAGCGTCCCGAGCGACGGACGTATGCTCCGCTAAAGACACATTTTGTACCACAACATCTGGTCCCAGATGTTGTTGTACGAGAGAGGGACCTCTCTCGCTCGTGGCCCGGCTGGACCTGGACGAGCTAGGAACCGGACTCAAAGGCTTCCTCCGTTCTCGCTTACTATCCGCCGTCACTGGGTGTGCATCTATTATGTTTATAGTGCTCGCATCACCCAATATTTCCTCTTGGACCGCATCGGACAAACCCGGCTGCCGAACCATTCGGTGAATGGACGCTACACCGGGCGAGCTAGCGGACGACATTTGTCTAATCTCCATGAGCACTTTTGCCGCTAGCTCTGAATTCATTTGTGACGACGGACGCACACTTGAAGAAGATAACATGGAAACATCACCCTGTTCTGGTTCCTCTGAAATAGAAACTGAGAGAGTAGAGTGACCTTGCAGAGAAAGAGCCGGAATCGCTCTTTCTCCAGAAACAACATATCGTGACACACGTTTCCAATGTTTCTCATCCCAATATTCACATATAGGACAGGGATTAATGCGAGAACACTGACTACAATTAATACAATGATCATGAAAGTCAGAGGAAGATTTCTTCCTTTTTACAATTTGAACAATGTCCCTTCATTGTGAAAGAACAACAATAAGTCCTAGTTACTCGCAAAAACCCCTGACACAAAGATACATAATAACATGATCCATTAATAAATGAAAAAACAATTGCAAAACAAAATAATTTTGAAAAAATATTTTTTCAGCGAAGCCCAAGTTGCTGAAAAGTAACGTTGAGCCCCGATGGATCCGATGGCAAAGTGTGGTCAAAAATTTTAAATTTATATTAAATAATTAATGAGACACTTTCGGATAATATAAATGTATCATATAGTGAGATAAACTACAGCAAAGGCAAACAGCCCCCCTCAAAAAAGGCTGTTGCCAATGAAAACAAACAGTGTAAAAACACCAGAAAACATGACTCCAGGCACTGAAAAAACTGGCCCGGAATCAGTCATCAATTACACTCTATCTGATGCAAAACAGAGACTCCCAGAGGAGAATCTGTAGAACATCAGATGGAAGATGCAGAACACAAACGTTATACACCCATGGGTGAAAACGTAACTATGGGGAAAATAACAGAAAACATTCTGTAACCAAGCAACTCTCCCAGGAAATTTTAGAAATGAAATTTCTCAAAAATATGCCAAAAGCATGGGAGAATTGTAAGGGGGGACTTTAGAAGGTTAGGGAAGAGGAAACACTGAATAAGCAGTGCAACAATTAGCAAGAATGACAACAAGAGGCCCATGCCTCGAAAATAGGCAACTTGACATAATTTCATCAAAAAATTTTAAGTACAGCCCTGATTATTTTTTGTCACTTCTTTTTCCTCTCCTCCTTCTATCCTCCTTAGAATCACATTTTCTCCAAAAATTACGTGTCTGGCATCCTTTAAACTGAGATTTACAAGCACAAAGATCAGTGAGATGTTGACTGATGAAGGGCCAAACAGAGAATGATAATTGGCGCCAATTTCGGGACGTCTGCGTCACTGCGCATGCGCAGTAGAGGCGTAGTATGGAGGTCCTTTAGGACATGATTTCTTTTTGTTTTGGATGCAAATTTTGGGGATTGGGGGGCAAAATTTGTGTTTGGCCCTGGTTTTGTTAGAGTTAGCACCAGCTAAGTCTGGGTCATTGGTACAGTATAAAAATATCAATTTTCTACTGCACAATTTGGATATTTCACGGCAGATGCAGCCAATTTGGTTGGTAAGGGTTAGTCGCTCGCTAGGTGGGACTGAGGCACGCCATTATCTCTTGCAAAAAGTAAAAATTGCAAGAGCGAACGACAGCTTGCATCAAAATTGAAAGACCGCCGATTTCTTGTTTTTGCATTGTTTATACTTATTCATTTACAACCCCCCAAAAAGAGTATACTAAGCTATTTTTTATTGTATAAAAGATGTTATATGTTGGAAGCAAACAACTAAATCTGGGGTAATAAAGAAACATGGGAAAACACACATAAAGAGCTTATTGGGGTTTAACAACACTTCCAACAGCCAGGGTCAAATCGTGCTGGACAGTTTTATGAGTGGGGGAAGCTGGGGTGCACTGAGAGAACTGAGCAGTGGCGAGCAACTGTCAGACCCTCCAACTTACATGCAGAGTTAGCAGCAGTGAAGGCAAGTGCTCCATTGATGTGCAGTATGTCTTTGTACATAGCACCACCATGGCCCTGCAGGGTAAATCAGGATTAAGTGTCTTGCCTAAGGACACAATGCAGCATCTGCTAGGCAGGATTAAATTGTCAAACTTTTGGTTTAAAGTCCAATGCTCTAACCACAAAGTAACCACTCTCCCTGCATAAAGAGTTAGTACCAGATAAAAAGTAAAGGTCATAGATGACTTGGTGTACCAGGGTATCTGATGCCACTCCCTGCAACACTATACGGATATTGTCATAATAATATGCAGTAGAAGGGAGGGGTATAGCCTTGATTGGCTGTCTACCTACCCTTCTCTCAGTAGGGGAGAAAATTCAACAATTTTCCAGACATTGAAAATATTTTTAAATTCCACAATGACCTTGTAGAAATTTCGGTCAATATTCAATCTTATCCCAACACAAATGTCGTCTGTTTAACATCAGGCAGTGATATAAAATAAATATTTACCTTTTTTCTCATCTAGAGGAGGAAGGATGTTGTTGTCCCGACACACTTTGAAATATATTTCCTGTTGAACACCATCCGGAATAGCTCCTCGTGGAATGACTATACTTACACCTGCAACATACACATATTTATTATATGCTAAATGATACATTATCGAAGAAATTGCAGAAAGATAGAAATCATATCCCCCCCTGTGAAGATATAGATTCACTTTCACAGTATTAATCAAAATGGCGGCTTTGAAGGCATCACTTTAAGGTGAATACGAGTCAAAATATCACTGAAAATGATCAATTTGTTCTAAAAACGTATAATAAAAATTAAATCTAGTGTTTTTGAGTGGACACCGATCATTTCCAGCAATAATTCACCTTGAATTGATGCATGAAACCTGCAAGTCCAAACATGGCCTGAAAGTCTGTAATAGACGTTTTGGGTTTGGTACGTCCTTTCAAAGGATGTACCAAACTGGAAACTTATATTACGGACTTTCAGGTCATGTTTGGACTAGAAACCCGCCGCCTGAATCAGATTGCAAGATGCAATCTGTTCCGAGTATCAATCAAATCACTTCTGCATTTCAATGATTCAATGCGCTGTTTACTTTCATGCTTCAATTCAAGGTTGAAACGAGTGAAATTATCAGATTCTTATAAAAAGCATATAATAAAAAGAAAATCTAGTGTTTCTGAGTGGATACTGGAAATTATCTCACTTGTGACCAAGACAAATGGTTATTTTCATAAACATTTGTCTCAGTCGCTCATGAGATAATTTTCAGTATCCACTCAAAAACACTAGATATCCTCAATGTAACAAATGTAACGTACCAATTAACATTTTGCAGGGTATGAACCCTTTACCAAACAATCTGGTTGTATCTGAGCATGTAATATACAAGTTCAGCAGTTGAAAGTCAACAAAACTATATGTAACACCTCATTGCAAGGAGCTTGTCCAGCTCGTTCCAATGAGGGATCACATGATATGGTTTTGTTGATATTTATGGAGAAATTAAAAAATATTATTTAAAATAAATTTTGATACAGTCTGCATTGGGTAAAGGGTTAAATGTGACTTTTTTCCAATTAATCACCAAAATGCGACCTGATTTCCAGGTTGTCCCAAGTGCATTTTTTATGTTTTCGAGATAATCGATTTTTAAAGTTTGAAAGTCTGGTGTGGGCACTCTATTTGGTCTACAAATACAGTGTTAAATTCAAATGATATAGAAATCATTTCTGTGTGCAACAGAATATGTGGTGTTGGTGATTAGCGGCTATATATGATATTTTTCTGCAAGTTTCTGGGGGAAGGGTACCCAGATTGGCAGTTGGGACAAGATGGAACAAACATGTAATGAAATGTGATGCGTAGTCCTACATGGCATCTCCTTTTATTTTCACTTCCATTTTGTTCTATGTGGTTGAATCAAAAGTAAAATACGTACTTTGGACAAGACAGACGCCATCGACGATATGAAATCTTGCAAGGCACGATGGAATTTATGCTTATTAAACTCTAACTGCTCTATGTGCAGAAGGATTCTATGATATTTCATTGTTCTAGAAACCCCATAGATATCAGTTAAATGCAAGTACAAATTGATCATGCCCATGCACACCTTCGCACATGATCTGAAACCTGTTTTATCGTTCAGAAATAATACTTCCTAAAGTAATCTTGAGTATTATTCCTAATGGCATTTCGAGTCCAAAACAGTTAATGAATATGAACGAATAGAGCTTTGTTAATTTAAAGCCATTACTAAGTTGAATTATATTGGAATAAATGTTTGATGACTACTGTCAGTTTCCTTTTTAATCGTCCAAGAGCCAGAGTAATCACACAGAAAAAAGGTACAAATAGTACCACTGCTGATGAAATTCAATAATACAGTCGTTTCTGGTTTGGTTTGCGCCAACATGAATTCAACCATACGAATCTGGAAAACACAGCGTATCTAACTAGGTTCATGAAGTTACTTTGACGCTGGGCGATGAGCGTTCGTTTGACATTGTTATTAAGGTAGTTTAACGTTGGACATTCGCCTGAAGGTAGCTCGATGTTCAGTGCTTGATATTTGTTTGGCATTCTGCCTGCAGTCAGTTTTGTGAAAACTGGCTGCAGAGGTGAAACTGACTGCAGAGGTGAAATTGACTGCAGAAGGTTAAACAAATGTAAAATGCTGAATGTGAAACTGAATGCTGACTCATGTTCAACATCAAACTCACGAAAGCTAAATCTCATAAGAATGCCCAACACCCAACGTGAAACTGACGAAAGATGAATGTCTAACGATATTTAATGTCCAACGCCCACGTTAAGCTTACTTCACGGTCTTTATCTGTCTAATTTATCCAACTGTCTAATACAAGCACCCAGGGACCTAATCATACAAAAAAGGAATTCATCAATAGTGCAAAACAGATTATTGCAATAACCAGAATGTTCAAAGCCGCTACTAGTGAGTGGCCAATGTTAACCATTTTTCTCATCCCATTTATTCTCACTGTGTTAATGAACAACCGATGTGGGTGCCTATGTGGACAGTGGACACATTTACTGTCGTATTTGTTGTCACATCTTAATCAATTCACGCCCACGACTCGGTGATCAGGAACAATGCTGATTGTAAAACAAAAGTAGTCCCAGGTCAAACTTACCTCTGGAGTACATAAACAATTTTGGCGAGCATCTGTATTGAGTATGTGGACTGAGCCAACACTATTTGGGGAACTTCAGTACTCGAAGGAAATGCTGTGTCAATCATCATGCACTTTCAAAACATAATTTTTTCTTATGTAGCGACAGTGTGGTCGAAATCTGCCCCTGCTCTTCTCTTCATTCGCCAGCTACTCGTGACAAACGAAGATGGGTATGGGGTAGAATTTCGGCCAGATTGAGCTAACTAGATTACGATCAATTGTTACAGAGACCGATTTTGACACACCACTTACTGTCATGTTTTACCAACAACTGGGCAAGGCTGATGAATGTGAACGACTTGAAATTTGTCTGAGCGAGAAACAAGCTATGTTTTATTGTTAAACAGGACCCAGTAACCACTGTTTGGGGTGGATGGCTTAAAAAGAATTACAACATGAACAATATTGGCTAAACTTGACTTTATATCCATACTGCGGTCATGATTAGTCACGATGTAGAAATGTGACCTCAACCACAAAGCAATAAATGAATGAATATGACTGAATTCTAAATTGTAGGTAAAAGATCAAAGAAATAAATAAATGAAAAAGCTATCAGATTTTGGTATTATTGATTTCCAGTAGACTTGTCACCCATCGTAAATGTCACAATTTTCACAGAATAATGATCACCATGATTTTATTTATTTATTATTGGTGCTGGGGTCACATATGTCTGCAGTGGGGCATATCATACAGCAACACAGCCAGAAAAGTCAAGTTTAGTCCAATTGTTCACAGCCATGGTGCTCATTTTAGAGGACGTCCACCAAAAACATTGGTTACTGGGTCCAATTTCGCCAGCGAAGCAGAATTTGTAAAGAAGCACCGCTTTACTATCCAGGTCTCCCATGAGATTACCATGATGACTGTCAGATACGAATATGAATTGAAATTGTGACGAAATATCTTATTTTAAATAACTCTCACTCCGAGTTGATATTCCCCAGGCATGTTATAAGTCCTTTACTAATACCAAGCCTGATGTTGATATCAAATCATACTTAAACTTTGAGAAATATCTTGAAGATCGAAGAAAATCCCTAAAAGCAAGAAAGAAAATATAAAAACAAATAAACAAGCAAACATGAATGAATTTAGTTTGTGCGGATGTGCCTAGTTACAATTTGTAGGAGAGTGCTTATATGCCCCTCCCATAAATTGTTTCAAAGCAAAAGCATCTGAAAATATCTAGAAGACTAAAAAAAATCTTGCACTCCACCAGTTAATGTGATACAAGACACGGGACCCAGACCCCCTGCCTTGTATCACATTGAGAGACCATGTTCGTGTGTTATTTTGGTGTTTTCTGAATACTGGACAGCTGTCTTTTCATGATCTCTTAATGCAATCCAAGACTCGGGACCCTGGCACCTTGTGTTGTAGCATATTGAAAGACCATGTTCAGGTGTTATTGCAGCTTTTTCTAAATACTGGATATTTATATTTACCATTATAGATCGTAGATCACCATGTATGTCGAGTCGATGCAGAGCGCAGGCTTTAGAGTTTCAGGTTTCTGCCCCCCCTCCCCCCCCCCCCCCCCCCCAACACATACACACACTTTGGTAAACATATCTGCACCCATGGCAACAAAACAGTGTTCAACAGAACTAAATCGAAACTGCCATCTTGGACTTTAATCCGACAAGGGGGTGAATGGAAACCATAGAAGGGTGTAACTTTCAGTTCCACATTGATCGAAGTAAACATTTATGCATGCAATGTCAGTTAGGACAAAATGGAATCATTCATTTGGTTGATCGTCAAAAGTGGCAATATGGAAGCATAGTGTTTCAGCAGAAGTCCAAGATGGAACTAAAAAATTGTGCTTTGGATGCACTTGGGACAAACAAGAATCGCTTATATTTTTGTAGGGATACGAGATACAGCCTAGATTCCATCACCAGTCGACGCGCAATGAAATTCCGGTACCACCGGTACCCGAACCTCATTTTCTCCCAAAATGTCATTTGGGACAACCTGGAAATCAGGTCACGAAAAGGCTTGAGGGCTAGCCAGTAAATTAATTTATTTACTGGTATTTAGTACTACTTTCAAGTATCTGTGGCTATATCACAACACAAGGATAAATTCAAATTTAGCTGATCATTTATACCTGTGATGCCCACTTTACAACACTTCTATTTTACTGTCAGTAGGTACTGTCAGTATTAAAGGCTGCAATATGACAGCAACACCAACAGGATTTTATGCCCCCCCCCCCCCCCCCCCACAACACCCATCTGTTATTCAAACAACTTCCTTGAGGTGATATCAAAAGCCAAACCATGTTAACAATGGGTAATGGAACTATGCTAAGCAAACAGAGCCATCTTATACCCATGAATATAATGGGCCTAAAGATGAGAGTAGAGAAAAGGAAGGGTCATCAAATTGTTTAGTACGGTAATGTAGAGCCACAAGGTACTAAATTGTAATACAAGAAACTGACTTGTAATTACAAGTTGCTATCTTGTAATTACAAATTATCTTGTAATCTAAATTTAGCTAACTTGTGATTTCAAGTTAGCTATCTTGTAATTACAATTTAATAAATTGCAATTACAATTTAACTGGTGAAGTGCTTAGAAGTGCAGGTACCACAAGTCAAAGGCTTCATATTCTGTGGATGTGCTTCATATCATTTTTGAAGTGAATTTATTTAGTCTGTAAGGATTTGCCTTGTAGCAATATATGAGAGAGTGCCCATAGGCACTCTCCCATAAATTGTAACAAGGCAAAGACACGAGAATAAAGTTTGCTGACCAAAAATAATTTAGTATTCTGCCAGTTATTAACTTGTAATTACTGTTTAGCTAACTTGTAATTACAATTGAATAACTCATAATTACAATTGAGTATATTGTTATGTGGGGTGCACTTGTTTGTCTGGTACAGTAGTACAGGATGGACTGTGTGTGCCACTGTTAGTCTAATGCCAGTACTTTCCATTTTGTACGGAAAGTTTTCTAAGTGTAACAGGGGTCATAATTCTGCTACGTAAGAATGGACAAAACTAACTGGATATACTTTCCCCCATGCTGGTCTCTCACCATACCAAAGGACATCAAAATCAGACAAACGATGATTGAGTTATAATGCAAAAAATTTAAATGGTTTATGTTTGATATTTTACCCAAGTTAATAAAATTGATAAATCTGTCCCTTGAGTGCAACATGGTTATGCAATGCTTTAGCACTGCAAAGCCTTGTTGTACTCAAGGAAGGAAATATACCACCACCCAAGCTATTCTGTAGATTATGAGGCCTAAAACATAAAAGAAACCAAGATCCTAAACTTTGATGGCAAAGAAATATTTACAAAAATAACTTGAGGTGTGACTGTCCCAGATGGGCCTGTCCATACCCCCCCCCCCCCCCCACCCCTCGTGCGATGATTATTCTAAGACAAAAAAGGCATAACTCTGGCAAAAGAAGTCTGATCGAAACTATAACCACACATGCACAGGTTCTCATGGTAGTAAACATCCATACCAAGTTTCAAAGGAATCAACACAAACATCTGAGAAAATCTCTGTACCAAATTCTAGGCCTGCTTTTCAAGTTGAAAGCTGGAGAAAATAATCTGACTACAATCGCAGGAGCACAGGTTCACATGGTGGTGAACATTCATACAAGTATGGAGCAGACTGGTCCATAAACATCAGAGAAAAACTCCGGACAACATTATGTCTACAAGTGGACAGACAGGCGGACAGACAAATGGACAAGGTGATTCCAGTGTACCCCCCCCCCCCCAACTAGTTGTGTGTGTGGGGGGGGGGGGGGGGGGGGGGTGCTATAAAAAAATAAAACAAGAGGCCCCAGGGGGCCTGAGGGCGTTCACCTGACATGGAAGTCTAAATATCAAACCAGGGACTTGACTTGAATAAGCTGCACATGCCCCTCCTAAGAAAAGCATATACCAACTAGATGAAGTGATTGTGCCCACACAATACACAGGATTTTCCTTCTATTTTCAGTTCCTGCACTTTTACGTCCCAAAATTGAGATAAACTCATAAAAAAAAACAGATTTTTTTTTATTTTTGTTTGGAAGTCCCAAACAAAATATTTTCAGACTAAAATTTTTTTTTCTTCCTCTTAAAATTGACCAAAACGCATAAAAAACAAAAAAAATAATTTCCAGATTTTGGTCCAAAATTTTTTGTCCCACCTGGACCCCAAATTTTCAGTGTAAAAAAAAAAAAAATGTTTTGTCTTAAAATTGACCAAAATGCATAAAAACCAAAAAACTCATTTCCAGATTTTGATCCAAAAATTTTGAGCCTGGACCCCAAATTTTCAGCCTGAATATGAACCCAGGGACTCGGCTGGAACAAACTTGAATCTCACCCCCCTAAGGATGCTGCATACCAAATATCAAACGATTCTTATTGTTAGATCTGTAGAAGATTTTTAAATAATATTCCTCATACTGCACTAATTTAAACATAGAGAGCCCAAATATGGACCCAGGGAATTGATTTCAATAAACATGTGAAACAATCTTCCCATGATGTTATATGTGAAATTTGAATGCTTTTGGAGCAGTGGTTTGGGAGAAAAGTAGTCTTAAATGTTTTTCCAATTACCCACAGTGTTAAAAAATGCTGACTCCGCACTTTTTCAAAGTCCCCCCAAAAAGTACCCCATGAAAAAACCGATAGCAATTTTTTTTAACCATTCCATTCTGTTGGTCCTAAGGAAGCTTCACACCAAATAAGAATTCTCAGAGAGCCGTGTAGTTTTGGAGATATGGTTGTTTTAATTTTTTTCTATTTTTAGCTCCTGCGGATCCCATGGGGGGGATAGGAAATTTTTTTTTGGCATAAATTAACTACTTATGTCCCAATAAAACCTCATGTCAAATTTGGTTCAAATCAGCCTCTCGGTTTGAAAAATAGAAATTTTTGGCGGGGCAAAAATTCTTGCTCCTCCCATAACAATGGCAAATATAGCCCCTAGAACTTCTCTTGAGCAAATCTAAGTCTACACCTCAAAAGGAAGCTGCACACCCAATATCAAGTCTCTGCTACTGCTGATTCACGAGAAGAAGATTTTTTAAGATTTAGGCTCACTTTTTTGGTTTGGCGGGTCAACTTGCTTTGAACAAACTTAAATTGACATATGATAGGGAACATGCACACCAGATTAGGTTCAATTTGGTTGAGCAGTTTGTGAGAAGAAGTCAATAATGTAAAGTTAATGATGGACGGATGACGGACGGAAAGTGATCAGTAAAGCTCCCCTTGAGCTTCGCGCAGGTGAGCTAAAAAGTTCACGATGCCGGATGGTCGACAGATGGCAAGTGATAAGTTTAGCTCCCTTCAGTGAGCAAAAAATTCCTCATTTTGAACTAAGTTACAATTCGAGCTCCCACAAGTGAGCCCAAATATGGACCTAGGGACATGGCTTGAACAAACTTGAATCTTACCCCTTAAGGATGCTGCATACCAAATATCAAAAGCATTCGGAGTGCTGGATCTGAAGAAGAAGATTTTTAAAGAAAATTCCTTATTTTGAACTTAGTTATCAATCAGGCTTCCACAGAGTGCCCAAATATGAACCCAGGGACTTGGCTTTAACAAACTTGAATCTCACCCCTCTAAGGATGCTGCACACTAAATAATATCAAAACATTCCGACTGCTGGATCTAAAGAAAAAGATTTTTTAAGAAAATTCCTCATTTTGAACTAAGTTGAAATTCAAGCTTCCACGTTGAGTCCAAATATGGACCTTGGGACATGACTTGAACAAACTTGAATCTTACCCCTCCCTAAGGATGCTGCATACCAAATATCAAAACATTCCGACTGCTGGATCTGAAGAAGATGATTTTTAAAGAAAATTCCTGATTATGAACTAAGTTATAATTCGGGCTCCCACAGTGAGCCCAAATATGAATCCAGGGACTTGGCTTGAACAAATCTGAATCTCACCCCCCTAAGAATGCTGCATACCCAATATCAAAAGATTCTGCCTGCTCGATCTTGAGAAGAAGATTTTTTAAGAAATTAGCCTGAAATGCACTAAGTTCGAATTTGGGCTTCTATAGTGAGCCCAAATATGAATTCAGGGGGGCAATTTGAACAAACTTGAATCAGACCCATACCAAGATGCTGCATACTAAGTATCAAAAGATTCTGCCCACTGGTTCTGGAGACGATTTTTTAATAATTTTTCTACAATTCATACGGTGCTATCAGAGTTATACCCCATACAGAGCCCCCAAGGGACATGGCCATTTCATTTGAACAAACATAAATTGCCATATAGTAATGAACATCCACATGAAGGTTCGTGAAAATCGGACCAGTGGTTTCAGAGGAGAAGTCGTTTGAAAAATGTTCACAATGACAGACGACAACGGACGGCAAGTGATAAGTTGAGCTCCCTTCGGTGAACTAAAAACCGCCTGCCCAAAAGAAAAGCAATTTTACAAAAAATGGCCTGAGAAACAGAAGATCTACTTTGTGAGGCCTAAATGCAGGGAATTCAGTGGATGTCGGAATTTCTTGACAGGTTACAAAATTTGTTATTCAATCAACATGAGTTTACTCTACAACCTATATGAAATTAACAGATCAAATTTGTACTGAGGATATGGTAAATGATTTGGTGTACTCAGTTAAAAGGTATACAATTAAGTGAGCTCCACAGTATAACGTCAAAACTGAAAGTACCTGTATCTTTAGATTCTAAGACACCTCCTGCTTGGTCAAATGTTCCTCGCTTTGTGTCAACAACTGTATGGTTCCCTTCCATCTCTGGTGCTCCTTGACTATGAAGTAGAAAAAAAAACTAATTACAGCATACGGCAGAATGAACACCTTCCCCATACGATTTTAACTGATTACATTAATCCCAATTGCCTAAGTGGGAAAACGGTGGTGCAGTGTGCTCAGGCATATTGAACATCAATGGTATACATGCCTCCAACAATACTGAACCTGCTTGTGTGAGGTTAGTAAATTGCAGTTTGAGTTTCTTGCCACTGCTTGGAATGTCCTGAACTACTTGACAGAGTTAAACTTTTACCTAACAAATCAACTGCATCCGCCAGCAAAATTTTCAAATTAAGCAGTTTAAAAATGAAAGAGTCAATGACACTGTAGCTTAACTTGTCTGTGTGTTGAGTTTGATGAAAAGGATAATGTTCAATGTTTATGAAAGGATTATGAAATAAGACAAGAATTGTGATAATTTGGAATATGTTAATTTCTGTTCCCTGTATGCTGTGTTTTCAATAAAAATAATATGAGGTGCAGGCTGTACTAAAGAATTGAGAGGTGGGTTAATGATGCCCTCACAGTTAATGTATGTGGCCCTCACAGTTAAATTTATTCCAAAACGAGTCATCCTATCAAGTTACAATGAAATCCTTTCATAAATACAGCCTGTAAATGGGCTCAAGGTTTTTCGGGATTTGGGCCTGTGTAGCCATCACGGATGACTGATCGCAACCAAAAGGGGACGTCCTCATCTAGACATTATACTGAGTCATCCTACTAAGTTACAATGAAATCCCTTCATAAATATGACCTGTAGTCTGTGCAAAAGTTTTGGGGGTTTTGGGCTCGGGCAGCCGTCATGGTTGATGATCGTGACCAAAAGGGGACGTTCTCATCTGGGCATTATCTAGAGTCATCCTACCAAGTTACAATGAAATCCCTTCATAAATACGACCTGTAGACTGTGCTAAATGTTTTCGGGGCTTTTTTCGGGCACCCATAGCCATCACAGTTGACCAATCGCGACAGATCGCAACCAAATGAGGAAGTTCTCATCTAGACATTATACGTAGTCATCCTTCCAAGTTAAAATGAAATTCCTCCATATTAAATATGACCTGCTTTGGGCCCCTGAAGCTGTCACAGTTGACCAATCACGACAAAAAGTTATCATTTAGACATTATATGGAGCCAACCTACCAAGTTACAATGAAATCCTTCCATAAATACGACCTATAGACTATGCTCAAGATATTCGGGTTTTGGGCATGGGCAGCCATCACGGCAGAATGATCGCGACCAAAATGGGACGTTCTCATCTAGACATTATTTGGAGTCATCCTACCAAGTTACAATGAAATCCCTTCATAAATATGACTTGTAGACTGTGCTGAAGGTTTTTGGGCTTCAGGCACCTGTAGCCATCACAGTTTACCAATCGCGACCAAAAGGGGGCGTTCTCATCTAGACATTATATGAAGTCAACCAACCAAGCTACAATGAAATCCATCCATAAATACTACCTGTAGACTGTGCTAAAGGTTTTTGAGTTTTGGGCTCGGGTAGTCATCACGTTTGACAGATCGTGACCAAATGAGGAAGTTCTCATCTAGACATCATACGGAGTCATCTTACCAAATTACAATGAAATTCCTCCATATTAAATATGTGCTAAAAGTTTTTGGGTTTTGGGCTTGGGCAGCTGTCACAGTTGACAGATCATGACCAAAAGGGGATGTTCTCATCTTGATATCATACAGATGCATCCTACAAAGTTACAATGAAATCCCTTCATAAATACGACCTGTAGACTGTGCTTAAGATTTTTGGGTTTTGGGCTCCGGCAGCCATCATGGTTGACCAACTGCGACCAAAAGGGGATGTTCTCATCTAGACATGACCCCAAACCTGCATATGAAATTTCCTGTTCTAAAGGAAAATGTGAACAGACTCACAGACTAACAGATTTCCGCAGGCATGAAGACAATAGCTTATCTTGACTTGAAATGATTTCTCACCAAATTTCCATGAAACCATATCATGTGACTCCTCATTGGATTGAGCTCAGCAAGTTCGTTCCAATGAACTTAAAAAACAATAATTAAAATAATAAATTTTGATATCCAGTGCGTCGGGTAAAGGGTTAAACTCCCCAAGCTATATTACTGTTCATACTTACCACATGTCAGTATGATCAGTTAACCCTTTACCTAATGCTAACAGATGGAATCCACAGAAAAATTCGCGATTAACCAAAAAATTTCAGTTTCTGCCTCAAAAGCATTGCTGATGACTTCCCACTGGAATTAGCTCATTGGAATTAGCTCATTCCAGGAAGGGGTGATAAACTATGCTTTTAAGGTTAAAACTAAAAACAATTATAAAGTTTGAATGGTGATTTTTGTGAATATCATTTGTCAATTAATATCCTTCATGAGATAAGGAAAGATTAATCCCATATACTTCACAAGGTGTTATGCATCCTAAAATTAAATGAATGGCAAAGTTAGAAAATGAACCACAAATAGTTTCCTCAGAAGCTAAATACTTGTATTAAGAAAAGTTTTTGTCTTTTAAATCAAGCAGCCATGCTGCTTTTATGAGAAATTTAAGAAAACACTTGGCACGTTAAAAGTTAAATAAATTTAACGCTTAGTGGGTATTTACAAAAACTACAGCTGGCTGAATAAGAAAAAAAAGTTAAAAAACACCCAAGTTGAACTCTTCTTTTTCTTTCCATCTCAGAATATACAGTCTCAATGATATGAATTCATACTGAAACAAAGGTGTTCATTTTTAGTCACAAGCAGTTTTAATTTACAGGTGAAATAAGCAGATGTATCATTGGATTGGAAACTACCCAAGAATTACCCACAGTAATTTACACCAGAAAATTAAAAATTAAACTAATTTTGTTACAACACAAGAGGCCCCATAGCGCCTGAAGTGCTCAATTTGAACCGAGTCCATGAATGAATCTACATTAAGCAACCCATCTCCATAGGATACATTGTCAATCCCTGAGCCCCTCAGGAGTGGAAAAAATAATCCAAGCATCATGCCTTTTCTTCAATTGATCATAATGTAAAATGTGGAGCTCCCCTATGAAGCCCCTTGATACAACCTATGTGGATTAATTTTAGTTACACACCACTAGAGGGTACTGAATACAAAATCTATAATTCTTCAGCTACATGGCCAATTTTGGCTCCCATAGGGAGCCCAAATATTAACCCAGGCACTTGATTTGAACATAGTTGAATCTGACCTCCCTAGAGATGTTGTATACCAAATAAGAAAGGATTCTGGCAGGTGGATCTGAAGAAGAAAATTTTTACAGAAATTTCCTTATATTGCACCAAGTTAAAATCTCGGCTGCCATAGCGAGCCCAAATATTAACCTACACACCCGATTTGAACAAACTTGAATCTGACCCCCTAGAGCTGTTGTATACCAAATATGAAAGCATTCTGACTGGTGGATCTGAAGAAAAGATTTTTAAATAAATTTCCTCATATTGCAATAAGTTAAAATTCGGGCTACCAGTGGGAGCCCAAATATTAACCCAGAAAACCAATTTGAACAAACTTGAATCAGACTCCCCTAGAGATGTTGTATACCAAATATGAAAGCATTACGACTGGTGGATCTGAAGAAGAGGATTTTTAAAGAAATTTCCTAATATTGCACTAAGATAAAATTTGGGCTACCATAGTGAGCCCAAATATATACCTAGGGATTCGATTTGAACAAACTTCATGCTATGATCATTTCAGCATCTATAGCTATATCATGACTGCAACACACGTTCCCGTGAAACAGGATTTGATTATCAAAGTAAACAAGTACTGTTCTACTGTTCAGGGGAACTATAAGTTGCAAGCTGCATTACAAAAATATGATTTCAAATATCTCAGAATCAATACAGCATAGAAACAGTCAAGAACCCTGTACATCAGCTTTCGTATAACCACATTCTATCAAAACAGGTATCTAGAATCCAGACATGTTAACATATGGAAGTGTAATATAATGATTTCTGAGCAAGAGTATTGAGATTTCTATTTTGAAGAAAGGAAAATAGATCATCTTTTAGTAGTAAAGACTGCTAAATATCTTGATTTCTGGGCTCATTTCACAGAAATTTATTCTGGAGATTAGGGAGTTTCATCTGAAATAGTGAGAATTAACATGTCATCCAGCATCAGTGTGAACCAATGGGTGCTAAACCAATTTTTTACAACTGCTTCTGTAATAGCTCACAACTTTTGCAGAAATAATCACCAGATTTTGACAGCTTACAACTTCTGCAAGTTGATGTTGTGATATAAAGTTGAAAACGCATATTTGTGAAAGCTCACAATATTATAAAATCAATCATTTTGATTACAATCTGAGCTCGGACAAAAGCTGTAATGAATTCTTGCATTATAATAAATAATGACAATTACTGTGACAAATATGGTGAGCTGTAACAAAAGTGCTTATTACAGGCATGCTTCTTTCAGGTTATAGAAACATAGGAATCAGTATGACAAGTGGTGAATAATAGTAATTAGCATTTAGAACATCAAATTCTCAAGTCAGCTGGCAAATCTGGTAAGGAATTCAATGCTGTTATGCCCTGGAACCAGTCTAGTCCTCAAATAGTCCATCGCCTATGTTTAGATTCAATCGTCTGGAATATTTTGGTTGGTCAAAAAAGCGTACCTGCAGTTAGCTTTTCCGACCAAACTGAAATATTCCATTTAACTAAATTTAAAAAAAAATACCACAAACATTCATTTTCTTTGAATTGATGATAGAAATGTTTCCCAACAGAGACTTGATTAGACCAGATCATTAAAGATTTCATTAATACCATCAGACATCATCATCAAATCTGAATGAAGACTTATGACAGCTGTAGTTTTAGGATTATGTCACATAATTCCATTAATTGTGTTAATATGTTGGTATTAGCTAGGTGAAATAAATACTTATTGATTGGAGTATCTAAAACTGGAGCAAGAAAGAATATGTATATCTTTGTGACATCGATGGTAGTCTGCATGCAAACTCAATGAAAAGACAGAAAACAAATAGCCCACAACAGTGGGAAATTCCCAACAGAAATCGACACATGGCCTGAGAGCTTGTTGGAACATTTATCCATCCCTCAAGGCATGAACTATAGGATGCAAAATTAGTATTAAGGCATTTTAACAATAAAATCATAATTTTGAGAAGGATCAAGTAATTTGGACTCATCTATTGCCCACACACAGAGAATAAACTAACATTAAGAACGTGGTTTTATCATCTTCAAAAAATCTTTCCACAGTAATATTTTTGCATCAACCACTTCTTATGTACTAAGTCAGGAAATATTTATTATTTATTTATTTATTGGAGTTTAAGGTCACATACTTATGCACAATGGCTAATCGTGACCATGACAGTTTTATGGGTGGAGGAAGCCGGAGTACCCGGAGAGAACCACCAAGCAACTGTCAGCTCCTCAACATTCTAACTCTGTTCAAGCTCCACTCAAGCAGGGTTACAGCAGTTGAAGACATGTGCACACAACGACATGCAGTATGCCTTAGTACACGGCGACCCAATGTACGCAACCAGGATTAAGTGGCTTGCCCAAGGACACAATGCGGGTCGTCCCGGACAGGGATCGAATTCAGGACCTCTAGCATTGAAGTCCAACAGTCTACCATTGAGCCACCGTGCACCCACTAAGTCAAGAAAACAATGAAAAGTAATAAAGAAGCTAGACATTAATAAAAGTACATACATCATTCTTTCTCTTCCCAGGGTTGAAATTTTTACGTCTGCCATGGTGATGTTTTGAGTTTTTTCAATCTCCTAATTTGAGATCAGTATTACAGTAGATATTGATCTCAATATAAGAAGTATGTTTATTTATTGACTGTTCTTTAACCCTTTACCGTATGAATCAGCTGTATATTCCTGCATAATATACAAATTTAGCAGTTGAAAAAAATATTATTTTAAAAAAAATTTCAACAAATCATACATGTGACCCCCCTCATTGGAACGAGCTGGTTCCAATGAGGGGTCAAATGAAATGGTTTTGTTGAATTTTTTTTTTAAATTTAAAAAAAAACAACCTATATTTAAAATAATAAATTTGATATTGTCTGCATTAAAAAAAATAGTTACGACCACTTTCATCATTTGTAGCTATATACTGACCACAACACAAGTATAAAATTAATAATAACCATTCGTTTGCACAAATGCTGCCCACGTTCAAGAACTTCTAGACCAGGCTTTAGCAACTGGGTTTACCACAATAAATTGTTTACCTGGTGTTCCCACAAGGGAGAAAATAAGACGTATAAAATTACATGAATAGTCAAAAACTACAATTTTCCTAACATAATTAATCCAAACACACATAATTTCAAGTTCTTGGATGCACGGATGAAAAAAAGCTTTCTTTATGAATGGATAGTTGGGCTTCCAATGGAGAAGAGCTTTCCCTTGGGAAACCTGGAAAATTGGTTAAAATGAATAATATTATTTTATTACTGAGCTACTGAGCATTGCATTTGATCAACAGTGTTATTAGTGGTTTAGGGTGAATTATAAGTTAACAGATTGCAGCAACATTGCAGCAACAAACTTATCTTCCTGTCTTTTTTAATGATTTGCTAACACTTTACCTAACTTAACAGCAATATCCAGACGGTGTTATTCACAAACATCACCATTCAAATTTTTATTTTTTTCTGTCCAAAACATTCCTTATGAACCCTCACTGGAACAAGATCTTAAAGTCACTTGTTACATTAAGAGATCACAAACTATGGTTTGAAGGCAAAAAAATAAAATTTATTAGTTATGGTTATTAAACAAAACTTTTTGTTTCTTAGGCAACTCACTCGTAATTGAAAATCTACTTTTTTCAGCAGGAAATCTCTTCGTTGAAACTATTTTCCACTTGTAACACTAAAAATTTAACCAACTTTATCTTTTTTGACAGAGCTAACTGACCTCCGTAAAACAGGATATAGTTGGTTTAATTTGCAACTACATTGTGGGAAAGCTATACTGTTGAAATCTCTAGTTTTTTCCACATAATACTGTACTGAAGTCAATTTCTAATTCATTTTCAGGACTGTATTGTGGATAAATAGAAATTTTTATTTCAAAAAAGCCTCCCACCCTTATCATAAAATTCTCGAAAAATTGTCCGAAAAACATTTTTTTTCTTATAGGCTTAACCCTTTGAACCCCAATGGCCATTTTTCCGGCCAGGAACATGATACACCATAACGTTATTATTAAATAGGATGGCTGTTCAGTAAACATGTGAGATAGACCAATCAATATTTTCAATGTGCAGCCCAGAGGCTACACACTGAAAATATTGATTGGTCTACCCCAAATAACGAATATGGACTCTTCTAATTGTTGCCATTGAACTGGCATGGAAGATACCACCTGAGTTCAAAGGGTTAATCAAGAAATTATTTTTTACTTGTCAGCTGGTCGTGTAAAGTGAAGGGTTAATTTTGATAACATACACTGAACGTGGAGCCACAACAGTGACTTTCATCAATTTTACAGTTAATATGCAATACAAATTATCTTTTTATTTACATAAGCACTGCAGTTAAAGTCAATGAGAAAGGGTAGGTAGATTCACTGATTGAACAAATTGCAAAACTGCAGAACAGCAACAAACGATCATCTCCATGCAAAATCAATCATGCAAATTACATTCTTCAACATAAGCATTGAGTATGCTGAATTAGAAAGGTGACAAATTAGTTAGTTTAATTTCAGTTACTTTAGGTTTGTTTTTCATCAATTAAGCATGCGGGTATACATTACCCTCTAATCACAGTCTCGGGTGTTGACACACTGTCTGAGGTTCCGCCGTCTGTATCATTTAATTTATCTGACTTCATTTCAGTTTCATTCTGAGTTTGTGTAGGTGGGCATTTGACATGAAGCTCATTTGGTTTGGTATTTATATCAGTAACAGTTATAACTGAAGCTTGGGTTTGTTGAATTTCTGTCGAAGGAGTGCTATCAAAACTAAAATTTATAAAGTGAGATTCAGATAAAGGACAATGCTACTATTAGACAAAAACACAAACTACATAAGGACACCTTCTCCAAGCCTATCCCTCACACACACAAATTCAAGAACTAAGGTCAACATAAAAATTATTAAGAACTTTCTGTTAGATGGAAAAAAAGGAGACTTTTTCATTTTTGACTTGTTTAAATCAATGGCATTCAAATTTTATTATTTTTTCATGTTTTGACTCCAAACCATAGCTTATAACCTCTCACTGGACGAATTTGTACCAACAAGAGTTCATAAGCTATATTTTTGAGGAAAAAAATTAAAACGTTCAGTTAATAAAGAATTCTTTTTGCAAATGTTAGGAGCTAGTCAAGTCAGGAAAAAGGTAAACAAAATTAACCTTTAAAGGCCTATTTCAGGCTTTTGCGATCTCAGAACATGTGCCATTAACATGCCAACATTATGAGGTCCTGCTGACAATAGATAAATCACTTGAGGAGTGATTTCTAGTTAAATCTTGGCAAGGCTTGACTAGAAATACTGCAAAGCAACAGGACATGTACAGTTTGTTTTCTAGTGGGAATTTGGGACAATTTCTTAGGCCCTTAAGGGTTCAATCATCACACCAAACTGGAACCTTCCTGAAATTATCCCAAACACTCGCATCACTAAAAGGACACCGGAAATTGGAATCTGCTAGGTAGGACCATTGGACTGCTTGAACATCAGTGAAAAATGCTGCAATTCAATTTCCCCATCAATAGCATCCTGCCAATCAATGCATAAAACTCCTCTCACTGTGACGTGTGATTACGTGGAAGCTGTTACACTATAATGGCTGTGTCACTAGTGTTGTTTACCAAAAGACTTACCACGAAAACTAGTAATATAGTGTCACCTTTACAAAACTTGTTTTCATTTTGTGTCAGTATTTACTAAAACATTAACCCTTTATATCAATGCACTCGATACCAAAATTTAATATGTTAATTGGTTTTTTGTTATTTTAAAATTAAAAAAAAACTACTATCATGTACCACATCACAGGAATGAGCTCAACAAGCTCTTTCCAATGAGGGGGTCACATGATATCGTTTTGTTGAAATTGTTTAAAAAATGTATTTTTTTCACCTGCTTAATTTGTAAATTATGCGGGCAGATACAGCCGATTCGTTAGGTAAAGGGTTAAGTACATCTTTAATTTCCATGGCTGTGAATGAACACATCAATATATTTGTTTTTTCACATACAAACTATATTCTTTTAACCCTTTATCTAACAGAATGGTCGTATCCAACCAGCACTACTCACAAAAATGTTTTCAAATTTAAATATTGTTTTTCAACTTTTGTGACACCAAAAACATGTTATAAGCCCTCAATGTGTCAAGTTCACTCAAATTGTTCCAATGAAGGGTCATAAGTTATGTTTTTTAAGGCCAAAAATGTAAATTTTTAAGTACTCAAGAAATTTTTTGTGGTCTAAAAGATGTGGTAAGTAAAGAGTAAAAGGCAATCTGAGAACACACAACATCCATAAACAGGAACATCACTGAGAAAAGTTCTTGTTAAGCAGTCTTTTCATAACAAATGCCCCAACAACTCAAAATGGTGGAAGCTTGGACACTTTTCTAGCAATCCAGTTGTGAAGAGAGATCAATGGTATGGCTAATTCAATCATTATCACATTTAGTCTTTGGAGGGAGATCCTCATTATCATTTTTCTTTACAACCCACCTTCAAATTTTTAACGTGTGGGTTCACATAAGGCTACTGTTAAATCAGGACAAAAATCTTGCCACAACAATTGCAATAACAAATAGTAACCCACAAAGTTTGTCTGAACAGAACTTCAATCTTCACCTCTAAAGTAATCTTGATACCAGAAATCAAGTCATTGCACTTATCAGTTGATGGGAACAAGATTTTTTAAAAACCTCAAGATACATGACATATGTCATCAAACAGATAAAGAGAAATCACTCAATCTCACCCTGACTTTCAGTCACACCTGAAACAAATCTTCCAACAAAAATACCAACAATCTGCAAAAATCATTTTCAAGCATTTACAAGGACTTTTGAAGTACAGAAATCATATCCAAATACTCTCAGGTCCTTGACTATTTATTTCTGAATTCAAAAACTTTCAAGGACCTGCAAATTCCCCACACGTGATCATTTTCCAAGTTTAACCTAATGCAAAAAGAGAAAAAATGTAAGTTTAGAAGTTACACTCAACTGCACTGTCAAAAAGGAAAGTGTCAATGACACTGTACCTTAACTTGTCTGTGTGTTGAGTTTGATGAAAAGGATAATGTTCAATGTTTATGAATTATTTATTTATTGTGGTTTAAGGTCACATACTTCTGCACAATGGCTAATCATGACCACAACATGGAGATAAAGTCAAGGGCAGTCAATCGTTTATACCCCATGTTGCCTATTTTAGAGGACTCGCACCCCAAGCATTAGCGACTGGGTCCTATTTTACCAGTGAAGCAGGGCTTGTTTACCACAGTAAACAAGCACTGCTTCACTTCCCGGGGTTCCCACGGGGGAATGTTTATGAAAGGATTACGAAATAATACCAGAATTGTGATAATTGGGAATATGTTAATTCTGTTCCCTGTATGCTATGTTTTTAATAAAAATAATATGATGTGTAGACTGTACTAAAGAAGTAAGTGGTGGGTTAATGTGGCCCTCACAGTTAATGTATGTGGCCCTCACGGTTAACGTATATCAACAAAAGTTACCAAGTAACAGTGAAGTTATTCCAAAATAAGTCAGCCTATCAAGTTACAATGAAATCCCTTCATAAATATGGCCTGCAGACTGTGCTAAAGGTTTTCAGGCTTCAGGCCTGTGTAGCCTATCACGGCTGACCGATTGCAACTAAAAGGGGACGTCCTCATCTCGAAATTATACTGAGCCATTCTACAAAGTTACAATGAAATCCCTTCACAAATACGACCTGTAGTCTGTACTAATGTTTTTCGGCTTTTGGGCTTGGGCAGCCATCATGGTTGCATGATCGTGACCAAAAGGGGACGTTCTCATCTGGGCATTATCTGGAGTGATCCTACGAAGTTACAATGAAATCCCTTCATAAATATGACCTGTAGACTGTGTTCAAGGTTTTCGGGTTTCGGGCTCCTGCAGCCCTCACAGTTGACCAATCACGACCAAAAGGGGATGTCATCATCTAGGCATTATATGGAGTCAACCTAAGAAGTTACAAAGAAATCTTTCCATAAATACGATCTATAAACTATGCTAAGTCGTCACGATTGACAGATCGCGACCAAATGGGGAAGTTCTCATCTAGACATCATACAGAGTCATCCTACCAAGTTACAATGAAATCCCTCCATATTAAATCTGACCTGCAGACTGTGCTAAAAGTTTTGGGGTTTCGGGCTTGGGCAGCCATCACGGTTGACAGATCATGACCAAAAGGGGACGTTCTCATCTAGACATTAAACAGAGGCATCCTACCAAGTTAAAATGAAATCCCTTCACAAATACGACCTGTAGAGTGTGCTAATGGTTTTCGGGTTCGGGCAGCTATACCGGTTAACCGATCGCGACCAAAAGGGGATGTTCTCATCTAGACATGACCCCAAACTTGCATATGAAATTTCGTGATGATCAGACAATAACTATGGGGTGTAACCTGTGCTAAAGGAAAATGTGAACAGATTCACAGACTCCCGCACACGTGATGGCAATAGCTTATCTTGACTTTGTCAAGTTAAGCTAATAATGAAAAAAAACTTTTCTTGAGATAAAGTCAGAAGTCTCTTTCTTCTTTTTGCAATAGGCACTCCCTGCAGTCCCCAAGTTATGTATAAATTTTGAAGTAATTAGTAATAACGGGCTTCTTTGAAGAGAAACAATGCTCATTACAGTAAATTTTAGCTTTCAACAACAGAAAACCCTGCCATACTTAATGTCTTGTGCATTCTAGTAGTTATTTTCAAAAATTGTTATTTGCTGCCTATAAAACTGGGTTCAGCCTATTAGGATTAACCAATTACATCTAGTTTCAAACTGTTCTTTGAGCGCTGTTAAATATAATGGAATTGGTTAATGGTTAACATCACACTTGATGGAGAAAGCTTGTTCAGTGAAAGGGAAAAACAATTATGCTCCCACAAAAAACAATGAAGGTGTCAATGACACTACAGCTTTACTTGCCCAAGAAGGGTCTGAACTAAATAGAAAGACCCAGTCATACCAAGTAATTCACTCGCATTTCTACAGAAAAGACATCACACCAAAGCTACATAAGAAATCTGAAAAAGACCAGGTGAGGGATGTGGCCTGTTGGATGTACTAATGGAATTGTTAACAATTTATATGCCAAATCCAAAGATGGCTACTGCCGACCATGTTTTTCAAAGAAATTCAGAAAAATTCTATAACTCCCATCTAGACATCATACCAAAGCTACATATAAAATTTGAAAAAGATTGGCGAGATGTGTAGCCTGGAGGGTGAGCGAATGGAATTGTTGACATTTTATATGCCAAATCCATGATGACCATGGCCAGCCATGTTTTTCAATAAAATTCAGAAAAATTTTAAAGCTCACATCTAGACATGATATTTGGAACTGATTGGGTGAAAGCTATGGCCTGTAGTGTGCTCTAAAGGAATTGTGGTGGACAGAGGAACAGACGGCAGATCGCAACCCATCACAATAGCTTATACTTGATGTTGTCACGTTCAGCTAAAAATGATAAATTCCTTTGAAAACAGGGAAAAATTCACTTTCCTAACAGACACCAAGTCTTGAATGCCAACATGTAGCTAATCATTAACTATGTCCACACTTTCAACTCTTAACTGGCCAAGTACATTTTTCATTATTTTTTTCAGCAAAGCACCCATGGCTTGAGTTGATGAAATGAAAGTGTCAATGACACTGTAGCTCAACTTGACAAACTTGAACTTGGTAAGTTATAAATGAAATGGCAAAATTGAAGATCATTGGTACCAATGTCATTTTTTCAGTGGCAACATTTTTTGACAGAAACCGAAGAAAATCGATAGCTCCCATCCAGAGGCCTCCCCAAACAAGCATGCCAGGTTTCAAAGCAATCCGATCCTATATGTGCCCTGTAGGGTGTATGAAAGGGAAATATTGTGGTTTGACTAGACTAAATTCTACGAACGTTGGCCGTGGCAACATTTTTTGCCGGAAATTGAAGAAAATCGATAGCTCCCATCTAGAGGTCACCCTAAATAAGCATACCAGGTTTCAAAGCAATCAAATCATAAATGTGCCCTGTAGGGTGTGCCAAAGGGAAATATTGTGGTTTGACTAAACTAAGTTCTAAGAACGTTGGCCGCGGCAACATTTTTTGACGGAAATTGAAGAAAATCGATAGCTCCCATCTAGAGGTCACCCCAAACAAGCATGCCAGGTTTCAAAGCAATCTGATCATAAATGTACCCTGTAGGGTGTGCCAAAGGGAAATATTGAGTCTTCTGACTAAACTAAGTTCTAAGAACGTTGGCCGCGGCAACATTTTTTGTCAGAAATTGAAGAAAATCGATAGCACACATCTAGAGGTCTCCCCAAACAAGCATACCAGGTTTCAAAGCAATCTGATCATAAATGTGCCCTGTAGGGTGTGCCAAAGGGAAATATTGAGGTCTGACTAAACTAAGTTCTACGAACGTTGGCCGTGGCAACATTTTTTGCCGGAAATTGAAGAAAATCGATAGCTCCCATCTAGAGGTCACCCTAAATAAGCATACCAGGTTTCAAAGCAATCAAATCATAAATGTGCCCTGAAGGGTGTGCCAAAGGGAAATATTGTGGTTTGACTAAACTAAGTTCTAAGAACGTTGGCCGCGGCAACATTTTTTGACGGAAATTGAAGAAAATCGATAGCTCCCATCTAGAGGTCACCCCAAACAAGCATGCCAAGTTTCAAAGTCATCTGATCATAAATGCGACCTGTGAGGTGTGCCAAAGGAAATTGTGGACGTACGTACTAACGTACTAACATACTAACGTACGTACGTACGTTTGTATGTACGTACGTACGCCGACGGACGAGAAGTGATGGCAATAGCTCAGCTTGACTTTGTCAAGTTGAGCTAAAAATTCAATACAGCCTGGCATTCGAAAATCATTAAATGGTGGAGTGCTGAATTATTTTTCAAATGTGATTTTGTAACATTTTGTAACATGAGTATTTTCTGTCCAAAATACAATGCTGCCATCAAGGATACCCTTTGTTTAGCGAGTTTTTGATTTTGTTCAACAATAATTGTTTTGATACTATTTATTGGAGAGAGCCTGTTGGCACTCTCCAATAAATTGTAGACATACAATTTAATTTGAACATTTCTTTATCTGCTTTTGCACAAACAACAAGCAAATGCAGATAGTGTAAAGCCACACAATTGGCTTTTAGAACTTTTCAGTAGAGACCTAATAGTGGCTTCTAGCACTCTACCAGTTAAGAGTACTAGAATTATTTATTAGGGTATATTCTATCAACAAGCACCAGTAATACATCTCATCTAGGTAACATGGTATTTTCTTATCGGTGGAAACATAAACCTGCAGCAAGCAAAGAGTAAATGCACAAGATGATCTCAAAATTAATAGGATACTTTAGTTCATTTTTTGAGTTCCAATCATAGATCTGGCTGTATGATGTCATGTAACACAAGATAGAACATGGTTCAGAAAGCGCTTTCGGAGGGTTCAGTGTGTATCACATAATGGCTGACAATAAACAGAGACAAAAACTAAGGAAAAGCTATTTTAAATTCCTGACTATTTTCTGAATAGATTATGTGTCTGTTGTTTGACTGCTTCAGTTTAGGTCTCGTTTCCTATTAAAAGGTCATTTCCGAGGTTATTGGATATCCTCAGCCAAATGACTATTTTGAGCTATAGTTTCATTTTATGGTGGTGTGGATTTAGTAAATAATTCTCATTAATGGTGATATGGCCAAAATAATCTGTTGATGGTCTTGATTCAAACTGTGTATTGTCAAGTGCATTTCAATTGGGGGTCAAGGTCACATGGAAGTGTTAAATGACAAACCCAGACCTGTTTGGGATCTGACAATTTGCAGTTTACAAATGGGACAATTTTTGTGTAAATTTGCTTTGAGAAAGCCTTCTGAAAAAATGAATAAGAAACCCATATGTTTTTTATTTGTCAGAATGATCATGTTATGCAGTAAAATCCTCAGTGGAGGAATGAGGAATTCCTATAACACAGTTTTATCACTATCAATGCACGAAAATTGGAGATTTATCCCCAAAATGAGAAAATTTTGACCATTTTGAGCCATTTTTTTTTGCCATCAACTGTGTTATTCGGGTGAGTGTATTTGAGTGATATTGTAAGATTTTTGTTTAAGATTTTTGTTGCGTACAGTTGTCTCCAGAAAGGGCCATATTCAGAGCTTCCAGAAACTATATACACTGTGAGTATTGTGAATAGGGGAGGTAATTTAAATGCGAAATATCCTCGGCCGTGTTAATCAGAAGCTGAACATTTCTTGAAAAGCCGACATTTTCACCTGAATGACTGTAACAAGACCTTATTCATGGTTTTCAATAAATTTGATACTTCAAAAGTTTCATTCATTTAAGTTTAAATTCACTTTCAGCAACTCGATTTATATTGTGAATGCAACAGAAGTAAAAAGTTAGGTTGACCAATTGTTTATTCTTTGGTTTCATACTTTAGAAGACTCCATATCAGGTGCTGGTTGCCAGCATCTATTTTTTTTAAATCTGAACCTATCATTTGAAGAACACAGGCACTGCTTTCTTTCAAATTTGGAACCCAAAATATTACATATCTTTGGTTTTAGAGCCATGGAAGAAAATCTTCAATTTAATCCATGAGAGTCCAGACGGTTAAATATGTTGGCAAATGTATTGACCTTATCCAAACAACATTATTTACTGAAATTGTCATTCAAAACTTATAATATATTATAGTTTAGGTTTTTGCCTCTAAAACAAAGCTTATGACAACTTGATGGAACAAGCTCATTTGAAAGGGAGAGAAAGGCGGAGGCAAAAGATGTATCTTTGAAGCAAAAGTTGAAAAATTTATAGTAATTTATATATTTTTTATACTTACCAATGACCCAGACTTAGCTGGTGCTAACTCTAACAAATCCAGGGCCAAACACAAATTTTGCCCCCCAATCCCCAAAATTTGCATCTAAAACCAAAAGAAATCATGTCCTAAAGGACCTCCATACTTCGCCCCTACTGCGCATGCGCAGTGTCAAGGACGTTCCGAAATTGGCGCCAATTATCATTCTTACTGGCAGTGCCTGGTCAGCACTATGTACTCAGCGGGGAGGTAAGAGTTCCCAACTCCTGGGAGGGCCATCCCCGTCTGGGTCATTGGTAAGTATAAAAATATATATAAATTACTATAAATTTTTTAACATTTTTATACTGTACCAATGACCCAGACTTCGCTGAATAGTAAAAAGGCTGGAGGGCCTAGGACAAAGAGGAAAATCCAATAAGCTCAACTATATAATATAGAGGCAACCCCTCAAGGAGAAAAGGAGTATTAGGCTTTACATGTATCTTTCTTATTTTATGTTAAATTAGAAAAATACAATACCCTTCATAATTGAGCACAATAACATTCATGTTCTCTATTAACATCCAGTATAACCCTTTATACTAATTATTTTTAAAGTAAGCCAATAAATAAAGTTAGTCCAGAGAATTGAGACTCTTTATATTCTTTAAAAGTGTCTGAGGATTGTATATTAACGCCCGTTTGACACTTGACATATACAAATGCTTCACACCGAGCTACACTTTAAAAATATGACATGAATGAATTTTAACATTAATATTACACTTTAAAACTATCCCGGAAACGACTCAGAAATACTGACTTCGGAGGAGGCATTCCCTTGCTTTTCACTATAAAGCAGGTGACCTAAGGGAACACCCTCCCCCCCCCCCCCCCCCCCTTCCCCTTGCCCTGGGTCAAATAGCCCAGAGCGAAGAGGGCAGCCGGACGGAGTCACTGCCGGAACAGAAAGCCTGCATAACTATAGTTGCAACTGTTTAGTGGACGACATTCTGAGCAACAGATAACGGACCTAAACAATGCAGGTCTCCAGAAATGGACTCAATATTTCTGAGATAAAAATTCGTGAATGTGGATGGCTGAGACCAATAAGCAGCCTTCATTAAATCTGTAATAGCAATACTATTAGCGTAAGCCCAAGAAGTAGCAAGAGCTCTTACTTCATGAGCCGAAATCTTAAGCACAGACTGCTGAGAAGAAGATAAATTTTCATAAGCAGTACGGATAGTTAATTGAATCCATCTAGCAATAGAATGGACTGAAATGTCCTTTCTATTAGGCATCAGAGACAGAAAGAAACGTTTTCGTTCCTTTCTAATGAACTGAGATCTCTGTTTATAGATACGTAACGCTCTAACAGGACAGAGTAAAGGCCTA
Source organism: Pictodentalium vernedei (assembly GCA_031216915.1). Lineage (NCBI taxonomy): Eukaryota > Metazoa > Mollusca > Scaphopoda > Dentaliida > Dentaliidae > Pictodentalium > Pictodentalium vernedei. The sequence goes on along the minus strand of CM062292.1, from coordinate 308,991,241 downwards.
CGCCCGTCTGAAGACGGAAGAGCCTTAATAACAATAGGTTCCGGATATTTATTAGGAGCCTGATTCTTAGCTAAAAATCCCACATTAGTAGTGAAGGTGATAGTGTTCCCGACACTACGATAGTGAGAATCATCCACCGACAGTGCATGAAGCTCACTGACTCTTCTAGCAGAAGAGAAAGCTAAGAGAAAAGCTGTCTTATAAGATAAGAATTTGAAATCTACCGTCCCAAGAGGTTCAAATGGCTTTTCCTTCAGTTTAAGAAGAACCCAAGCTAAATTCCACTTAGGAATTAACCTAAGAGTTCTGGGTATATTTATTGAGAAGTTTCTAACTAACTTAGATAAAGAGACATTAGATCCAATTTGTAAACTATCATGATGTGCATAGGTATCAGATAACATAGACCTATAACCCTTAATAGTAACAGGCTGCAGTTTGATTTCGTCAAACAAGTATACTAGAAAGTTTGCAATGTCTGGTATGGAGGGATCAAAAATATCAACAGAATGATCCCTACACAAACGACGAAAAACCTTCCACTTAGCCGCATAGTTTAGCGAAGAGGAGGTCCTCCTACAGTTAGAAATTGCGTCCACTGCTCATCCTGTAAAGTGCTTGCCATGCAAGAAGGACCGCACAACGGAAAAACGTGAAGGTTGAGACCTTGCGGGTTGTGATGGAGTTGACGCGATTTCCCCTGCGAAAGAAGATCCTCCCGTGGAGGAAGCTTTCGGGGTAGGTCCCACAACAGACACCTGAGTAGATTTATCCACGGTCTCTGTGGAGACAGAGATGCTACCAACAGAATCTTGCATTGAGATTGTTTTATCTTTAGCAATACTTACTGAATTAACGGCGCTGGAGGATACGCATATCCTATCATTCCGTCCCAAGGGATCGACAGAGCGTCTACTGCAAATGCTCTCGGGTCCGGGCACGGAGACACATACGTCTGCAACTGATTGTTGAGATGTGTCGCAAATAAGTCTATCATTGGCCGTTCCCATTGGTAGCAAATCTGATTGAACACTTGTTTGTTGAGAGTCCACTCCGACGGCAACAAGCGACCCTTTCGTGAAAGGGAGTCTGCTAGTACGTTCAGACGACCCGGAATATGACGGACCAAAAGAAGAACCTGATGCTCTAGAGCAAACAGAAGGATTCTTTCCGTTAGATTGAACAACGGAATTGAATGAGTGCCTCCCTGATTCCGTATATACGCCACTACTGTCGTATTGTCGGATAAGATTTGGACATGAGCATTGTGAATAATGTCCATCCAATGACGTAACGCAAGCCAAATTGACATCATTTCTTTGATGTTTATGTGCTTGCCCAGGAATTGCGGATCCCAAAGACCCTGGCATTTCGAATCCGTTGGGATCAATGATGCACCCCAACCTCTTTGACTGGCATCCGTCATAATGGTAAAACTCGGATCCGGCAACTGCAGCGGAACTCCCTGAGTTAACCACTGAATGTTTGCCCAAGTCTGAATCTCTCGTTTCACTTGATCTGACAAGAGAACGTCTATGTCGAGCGAATGAATTTTCACACTCCAATTCTGAGTCAAGAAAATTTGGAGAGGACGCGTGCGTAACCGCCCCATCGGAATGAGATCCGCAGCGGCTCCGCACAGACCTATCAGTCTCATGAACTCCCTCGCTGTGACTTTGTCTGCGTGCAGACAATAGCGAGCGTAACAACTGACTAATTTCGCTCTGGTTAACGGGAGACGAACGAGATTGTTGTGCGTCTCGAAGCTCATTCCCAGATGTGTGAATGACTTGGACGGCACCAGATCCAACTTCTCCTCGTTTATTATAAAACCGAGACGTCGGAGCAATAGAAGCAGATTCTGCACATCGTTCTGAAGGGTTAACTCGTTGCCGTACCTCTGAAGAATGTCGTCCAGGTAGGCCGACGTTACCGCAGACGAATGAGCTCGGAAATACATCATTACCGAGTTCATTACCCGAGTGAAAGCCCAGGGTGCTAGATTCAATCCGAAGCACATCGCCCGGGATTGATACACCACCCCTAGGACTGCGAAGCATAGATACTTTCGGAATGTCGGATGTACCATGACGTGAAAGTACGCATCTTTGAGATCTATGCTTGTTGCATCATCGTTCACCCGAATACTCGCTCTGACCGATCGAATCGTCTCCATATAAAACTTCGGAGCGATGATCAGCTTGTTTATCCAGCTCAAATCTATGACTGGACGGAACGAGCCATCTGGTTTCGGAACCAGAAACAGATGGCTGTAGAATCCCGGTGTCTCCTGGTTTTCTACGACCTCTACCGCGTTCTTCATTAAAAGAGACTGCACCTCTGATAACAGAGCGTCTCTTTTCTGCGGATTTGACGGAAGTTGAGTCCATTTTGGACTTCGAGTTAATGGAGGCTTTCGTTTGAAGGATATCTTTAGACCTTCCGAAATCACCCCTCTCACCCAAGGGTCGTCCGTGATCGACGCCCACTCTTGTGAAAAACTCAACAACCTTCCGCCAACCGGCCCGCGATAGAGGTTGAAGCCATCACCTCCTGGACCTGCGAGGCCTGCGGTAGGAGAAACCACGTCCTCCACGACCCGCACCTCGTCCCGTCGACCTCGGGGCATCTGACCGGTTGTCCCGGCCCGAAGGACGTCCCGAACGAGAGTCGCTGCCTTGACAGTCTCTTGAATTAGACCAAGAGGACGCACCGGAACCTCTATAGGAACCTCTCTTGGGCGCATTAGACCCAGAAGTGCCTGTCTTACTCTTATCTGCCGTGTCCGACTTCTTGGAAGCAGATTTGAACAGCAGAGAATCCGAAGCTTTCTTAGTGATTTTATCATAAATTGCAGAAAGCTTGCCGTCAAAGAGAAGTTCTCCGGAGACCGAAGCGACTCTAAGAGAGTTCTTCACCTTAGTATCCACGAGTGTGGATGTAGCTAGGGCTGCGTCACGTCTAACCAACTCCAGGTTTGCCACTGAAAGGGCGGAGTTACACGTGGAATAAGCTACTGCCCTTGAAAGAAGTCTTAAAGAGGATTGTATATCCTGGAATTCTTTCCCTTGAAGACGCAATGATAACGCCTTTGTAAGGTGGTCTGCGTACGATAAAGCATCTAAACTGGCTCTGTTAGACGAAATAGTTGTCTCCAACACCGCGGTTGGAATAGATGCCGATGACGGTAATGATAACTCTAAGTCTTCCGCCTCGTCGTCCATACGCAGAGGAACTCTCGGGATACCCTGTCCTGCCGTATCGAATTTATTCCTTGCATTAATGAACGGCAGGTTGAGAGTATTGGCGGACAAGAAACCTGCTTTACCTGTCTTGGAAGCAAGTTTGAATATAGCGTCGTTCAACAATTCAAATGTTCTTGCAACATTATTGGACTGAGACGGAAACTCGGGAGCGATGTCCCTGAGAAATCAGAGTCCAATGACGCTATAATTCTCTTGTCCGGAACCGCAGCAGTCTGGCCCGACGGAACAACTTGAGGAAGAAAGTGCCGGATGAAGTCCATGGCAGCTTTATGTTGTTCCGAAAGGGATAGCTCCAAATCATCCGTATCCCTTTCACCATCCGGTCGGACCTCATGATGCTCCCGGTCGTCCGCCCCCGATGTTTCGGCGGAGCGTACCGACCCAGCGCCGTCGGATAATTTCCGATCCGACACCGTTTCTGTCGGTTGCTGGGATGCTGCGATAAGTTGTGCTATTTGCACAAGCACGTCCGGCATCGAGGCCTGCGGAGGCGCAGTCTTTCGCTGCTTCGCCGAGGGCAGCTCCGCATGTGGTGACTCCCGCATACTCTTCCTATGCAAACGTCTGGAGTCCACCGGCCTCGTGTCCCTGGCTACCGGATGGCGTGACCTGGTCGCCGAAGAATCCTTGATCGGCGAAGCTGGTAAAATATCGGCGGTCACGTAGCCAAGGTGCGGTCGTGTGCGCTGATGAGAGGAAGAAGCCTGAGCAGTCTCCGCGGACTGCCTATACAACGGAGCGTCCCGAGCGACGGACGTGTGCTCCGCTTGCGACACATTTTGTACCACAACATCTGGTCCCAGATGTTGTTGTACGAGAGAGGGGCCTCTCTCGCTCACGGCCCGACTGGACCTGGACGAGCTAGGAACCGGACTCGAAGGCTTCCTCCGATCTCTCCTACTATCCGCCATCACTGGGTGTGCACGTTGAATGTTTATAGTGCTCGCATCACCCAACATTTCCTCCTGGACCGCATCGGACGAACCCGGCTGCCGAACCATTCAGTGAATGGACGCTACACCGGGCGAGCTAGCGGACGACATTTGTCTTATCTCCATGAGCACTTTTGCCGCTAGCTCTGTATTCATTTGTGACGACGGAAGCACACTGGCGGAAGATAACATGGAAACATCACCCTGTTCTTGTTCCTCTGAAATAGAAACTGACAGAGTAGAGTGACCGTGCGGAGAAAGAGCCGGCATAGCCCTTTCTCCACTAACAACATATCGTGACAAACGTTTCCAATGTTTGTCATCCCAATATTGACATATAGCACAGGGATTAGTGCGAGAACACTGACTACAATTAATACAATGATCATGAAAGTCAGAGGAAGATTTCTTCCTATTACAATTTGAACAATAACCTTTCATTGTGAAAAGTAAACAACAAGTCCTAGTTACTCGCACAAACCCCTAACACAAAGATACATAATGACATGATCCATTAATAATGAAAAAACAATTTAAAAATCAAAATAATTTTTGAAAAATATTTTTTCAGCGAAGCCCAAGTTTCTGAAAAGTAACGTTGAGCCCCAATGGATCCCACGGCCAAGTGTGGTCAAAAATTTTATAATTATATTAAATAATTAATGCAACACTTACGGATAATAATAATGTATCTTATAGTGAGATAAACTACTCCAAAGGCAAACAGCCCCCCTCAAAAGAGACTGTTGCCAATGTAAACAAACAGTGTAAAAACACCAGAAAACATGACTCCAGGCACTGACAAAACTGGCCCGAAATCAGTCATCAAAATTACACTCTATCTGATGCAAAACAGAGACTCCCAGAGGAGAATCTGCAGAACATCAGATGGAAGATGCAGAACACAACGTTTATACACCCATGGGTGAAAACGTAACTATGGGGAAAATAACAGAATTCATTCTGTAACCAAGCTAACTCTCCCAAGAGAATTCAGAAATGATCTTTCTAAAAAATATGCCAAAAGCATGGGAGAATAGCAAGGGGGGACTTAGAAGACCAGGGGAGAGGAAACACTGAATAAGCAGTGCAACTTTATAGCAAGAATGACAACAAGAGGCCCATGCCTCGAAAATAGGCAACTTAACATAATTTAAACAAAAAATTTTAAGTACAGCCCTGATTATTTTTTGTCACTCCTTTTTCCTCTCCTCCTTCTATATCCTCCTTAGAATCACCATTTCTCCAATAATTACGTGTCTGGCATCCTTTAAACTGAGATTTACAAGCACAAAGATCAGTGAGATGTTGACTGATGAAGGGCCAAACAGAGAATGATAATTGGCGCCAATTTCGGAACGTCCTTGACACTGTGCATGCGCAGTAGGGGCGAAGTATGGAGGTCCTTTAGGACATGATTTCTTTTGGTTTTAGATGCAAATTTTGGGGATTGGGGGGCAAAATTTGTGTTTGGACCTGGATTTGTTAGAGTTAGCACCAGCTAAGTCTGGGTCATTGGTACAGTATAAAAATATTAAATTTTTTAATTAGTGAAAAAAATTAATGAAATAAAATGCCAGTGTTATCGGCTTGTCATGTTAGGTATTTATTTATTATTTATCAGTGTGTGTTTAATGTCACTTTCAGATTTTATGGCCATATCATGTGTTCATTTTTAACAGTAAAACAAAACTTTTTTACTAAAGTAAACAAGCACTTCTCCACATTTCAGGGTTTCCACAGAGAAGTCATGTCAGGTAAAGTGATGTTACAATTCTGCTATACCAAGACAAGCCTAGGTTTGTAAGTTTTCAAAGTTTGTTGTTGGGTCTTGACCTATGCTCAAAACACTTAGAGTGCATGAACTGGTGAAGATATATCAGCAGACTTATTTTTTTCTGTTGTTGTATATAACAATGACAAGAGATGTCTACCATAACAAACAGGAGAGGAATAATCTGATTTTCAGTAGGTATTCAATATGAACAGGGTGAATAGATAGTATTTCCAAATACAGATACAGTTGAAACTTACTTTTCTCCAGAAGGTGAATTTTGTGGTCCATTAATTTCTCGTTTACTGTGAGGACTAAGAGAATCAGGTTTTCGATATGCCTCGAATGCACTTCCAGATTTATCAGATTCTGTGTAATTATCATGACCAGACTTGCTGCTGTCTCCTCTACAATAAATAAATAAATAAATAAATAAATAAATAAATAAATAAATAAATAAACAGAACCAAATTTTCATATGATGAATTTATTTCTTCATAAACCCTCATCAAATGTAAAGGCCACATCCATCCAGAACTTTTTCTAAAACTTTCCATTCAAATTCTTTTATCTTTTTTCAAATCTTTGCCTTCAAAACATTGCTTGTTTCACCTCCAATAAGGGGGTCATAGGCTAAGCTTTTTAGAAAAAGAAAAAGTTTGTTTTTTAAGTACTGTCTTCTTGTATTGGAGTGAAAAAAAAATTGATGCTGATTAAAATGTTGGTTCCTTAAATAGGTGATTTGTAATTATTTGATCATTACAGTACATACCAAGTGATTTGGTACTCAGCCAGCAAGCAGAGGGACATCTACCAATACTCTTACCTTTTGGATCATTAGAAACATGGGGACCCAAAAAGAAAATCTGCAGTTGATGTCCATATGCAGAGTGGTGAAATACCATGTCACTATGTGTGAATAGTACATGACTACAAATCCTTCATAGATGCAAACCTGCATCTGATGCCCCCAAATTTATGCACTATTTTCCTGCCCTCAATCCTTTACCCAACTTGAATAAGACAGCACTTGCAAACAAAAATTCTCAAAAATCTAAAAATTTCCATTTTTTCCCTAAAAACATGGGTTATCACCTTTCAATGATCTCAATTTGCTCATTCCATTGTGGGAGGTCATAAGCTATATTTTTGAGACAAAAAGTGAAAAATTATTAGGATTTGAATGGCATTTTTGTGAATACTGCTGGCTAGTTTTAGCCATCAGATTATGTACATAGTTGATTGATGACTAAAGAAATATGACTCCAGGGACTTTCTTTGAACAAATTTCCATCTGACACCTCTAAAGATGCTGTAACACCAAATATAAGGAGACTTTGACAGGTGGATCTGAAGAGGATTTTTCAAGAATATTTCTCATATTTGTACAAAATTCAAATTTGAGTTCCTATAGGCAGTACAAATATAACCACAGGGACTTGAATTGAATAAACTTGAATATCAGGATGCTAAAAATCAAATATCAAAAGATTCTTACTGATGGATCTTAAGAAAATTTTTAAAGAATACTCCTCATATTACACTAAGTTAAAATTCCGACTCAAATATGACTCTAGGGACTTGATTTGAATTTCAAGCTGACCCACCTCAAGATGCAGAATATCAAATGTTATTAGATTTTGATACATAGATGTGAAGTAGATTTTTAAACAAATTTCCTCGTATCACAGAAAATTAAAATTTTGATTCCCATATGGAACCCAAACATGAACCCAGGGATTTGTTTTGAACAAACCTGAATCTGACACCTCAAAGGATGTTGAATACCAAGTATCAAAAGATTCTGATTGGATATTCTTGAAAAGAAGATTTTTGTAATTTAAAAAAAAATTGTGGGTACTAACAGAGTTATGCCCCTTGTCATGCCCCCTGTGGGTATGGAAACTTTATTTGAACAAACTTTAATTGACATATGATCAGGAACATGCATATCAAAGTTGGTTCAATTTGGTCCAGTAGTTTATAAGACAGTAATGTAAAGTTTACACAAGATGAGGGACGGATGATGGACAGACAATAGATGGAAAGTAATCATTAAAGCTCCCCTGGAGTTTTGCTCAAGTGAGCTAAATTTATTTATTTATTGGTGTTTAAGGTCACATATTTTTGCACAATGGCTGATCATGACCACAACATGAGTATCAACTCAAGCCCAGGGGTGAGCATTTATAAGCCATGTTTGCACCTCCCTTATGGTACAAAGGTTGTCAGACAGTGCCCTGTCAACATGTAGAACATGTACCGGTAAAGTGTATTACAAAATGTTATTCTGACACAATTTGCTATAACAGATCACATTTCCTGTTAAATTCAGCACAAGATATTATTATCCAATACGTTTTAGTGCCCGGTGGGGTTTTGGTATACCGATTAAAATAGGTATAATTTTCAGTACTGTCACTGATACCATCAAATTAAATCAAAATCAGTATACCAAAAAGTCATTTTTTACCTCATATGCAAATTACAATTTGCTTTTCATGATGTACAGAAAGTGATTTTACATCACTGGTGGGGATTATCATTTGTTTAAATTTGGGTCTTTTTCCTATTCCATCGCTCTGTCTGCCCTCACAGACCTAGGAATGTTTCTTTTCTTTTTAAACTGTTCAATTGGTTTGTCTCAACAGTCACCAGTATCACAAGGGTGATTATTAATATTGGTTACATCAAATTTGACACAAGTTGAATGGAGATCACATGTGCATTCCAGTAAGTTGTTACCTTAGAAATCTGACGTATCCACTCATGTCATCATTTAATTTACCAATTGAGAAGTTACAAAAATTTAAAAAACAAATTTCAGCAAGACCATATCATGTGCCCCCTCCCTCGCTTGTTCCAATGGAGGAAAGGGGGGGGGCGGGGGGGGGGGGGGGGGGGGGGGGGGGGGGGGTTACATGATATAGTTTTGATGAAATTTTTGGGAAAATTTGAAAAAAATAATATATAAAATAAAATAATACATTTTGACATCATGTGTGTTAGGTAAAGGATTAATAATTCTGATATGTTTGCTAGTGTACATTAACCTTTTACATAATGCATACAATATCAAAATTTATTACTTGAATCCCTTTTTCAAATTTTTCACAAAATTTGAACAAAATCATATCAACGAGCTTGTTCCAATTAGTTGTCAAATGTTAATAGTGTTGTCAACACATTAGACTGCTCACTCTGTAAATTATGTGGACAGGTGCATCTGATTTGTTTGGTAAAAGGTTAAAGGCAAAGATCAACAGTCTATAAAAATGCAGTTAATTGATGAGTTTCTATCATAAGGCTGATGATTTGCTGTTACATTACACACTGTTGCAAAGGTTTTTGAGAGCTCTTCCCAACAGCATATTACAACAGAACATTTCATCACCACAATCAAAGAGTACTGAACTTTCTTGTAATTTCAACGCAGATCATGGTTGAAACAGTTAATAAATGAAAAACAAAGGCAATTGAGTAACTCTCTGTGCCATTTGTCTAATATATAGCAATGAAGAGAAATGAAAAAATTGGTTACACTATCTCTGTTGAGGTGAAGGACTTAACCCTTTACCCAACAAATCGCCCACATCCGTCCGCGTAATATGCAAATTCAGCAACTGAAAAAAATATTACTTTTTGAAAAATTTCAACAAAACCTTATCATGTGACCCCTCTTTGAAACGAGCTCATCCCAAAGAGGGGTCACATATGGTTTTGTTGAAATTTTTTGAAAAAATTAAAAAAATGATATTTAAAATAATAAATTTTGAAATCGTCTTCATTGGGTAAATGGTTAAGAACAAAACGATAGTTCTTTCAATTTGAACACACCGAATACTGTTAGACAAAAATCTCGCGGCATCTTCTGACAGTTTATGATATAACAATATTATATCAACAAACAAAAAGATACATGAAGATATTGTCTACTTTGTGGAGTAGAACACACAACATAAACTGTCATGCAAATAGGACCACAAAGTCTGTTGCATCCTTGTCCCATCACCATTTGATAAACACGGAATATGTACGAAACCACTAAATAAGCACAACACCAAATGCGAGTAAATCAATTATTCTGTAGAAATAAGTATAAAAAAAACTGTTAGCATGTGTTCAAAAGCATGCATACCATGTACCATGAAAAAAATACTTTGTTGTTTCTATGACAAGGGCATGAATCTTATTTATTTACTGGTGTTTAAGATCACTTTCAGCATGTTTGACTACAGTATAATGGAAACACAACACTAGAGTAAAGTTTCAATTGTTTATGATTATGTTGCATATTCTACAGAACTCATATCCCAGGCATAAGATACAAGGTCCTATTTTACGAGTGTAAAATAAAACTTGCCCACCACTGGAAACAAGCACTGCTCCACTTCCGGGTATTCCCATGGGAAGACAACAAAACATCATATCTATTTTTATTACATCTATAACTTTTGGTGTCTTTGCCATTTTATGATACACATCTGTTGGTCTGGAAGGATTAAATGTCGATATAAATCAATTATAATCAGACCTCAATGCAAAAATAGAACAGCACAAAAGTTAAATTTTACAGGTTTTGAAACACACAGAATTTCAGGCTTTCAATTTTGAGGCATACTTAAATGCTAACACATCATAATACAAGAATGTTAATCCATAAAAGCCCAATTCCAACTGATCACTTTTTACCGCATCAGAGCAGTTACAATGACTTGCAGTCTCTTGAGAAAATTCAAAAATTGTTTCTTGGAGAGTCTTGGCTGCCTATTTAGGCAGCCAAGACTTGCCTTGAAACAAGCCAAGACCAATACCGGGTCAGGACCTGCGTCGCTGCATGAAATTGAATTGGCAAACAGTAAGTGGCTGCACGGCAGATCTGAAAATTGCATACACGATGCAACTGATCATTATCAGGCTCCAGATGAAATATAAAATCAATCCCTTGCATAGAAGCCGAGAAAAGTTTGACGAAAAATTTCAATGTTCAGTGGGTACAGTAAAATTTCAAAGTATCGGCAAACAGGAAGTGGCTGCACGGCAGATCTGAAAATTGCATACACGATACAACTCATCATTATGAAGCAGCAGACCAAATATAAAATCAATCCCTTGCATAGAAGCCAAGAAAACCTTGACGAAAAATTTCAATGTTCAGTGGGTACAGTAAAATTTCAAAGTATCGGCAAACAGGAAGTGGCTGCACGGCAGATCTGAAAATTGCTTACACGATACAATGCATCATTATGAAGCAGCAGACCAAATATAAAATCAATCCCTTGCATGGAAGCCGAGAAAACCTTGACGGAAAATTTCAATGTTCAGTGGGTACAGTAAAATTTCAAAGTATTGGCAAACAGGTAGTGGCTGGACGGCAGATCTGAAAATTGCTTACACGATACAATGCATCATTATGAAGCAGCAGACCAAATATAAAATCAATCCCTTGCATAGAAGCCGAGAAAACCTTGACGGAAAATTTCAATGTTCAGTGGGTACAGTAAAATTTCAAAGTATCGGCAAACAGGAAGTGGCTGCACGGCAGATCTGAAAATTGCTTACATGATACAACTCATCATTATGAAGCAGCAGACCAAATATAAAATCAATCCCTTGCATAGAAGCCGAGGAAGCCTTGACGGAAAATTTCAATGTTCAGTGGGTACAGTAAAATTTCAAAGTATCGGCAAACAGGAAGTGGCTGCACGGCAGATCTGAAAATTGCTTACACGATACAACTCATCATTATGAAGCAGCAGACCAAATATAAAATCATTCCCTTTCATAGAAGCGAAGAAAACTTTGACGGAAGAAGTGTTTCGGATGGACTGACGGATGGACAGACGGACTGACGGACTGACCGACTGACCAACGGAGTCAAGCGGTTACTAGACCTGCTCTGACCGCTGGCGACGCAGGTAACAACTCCAAAGTCACAGGCTGTATACTGTCAAAATGCGACATAGATGTATAAATATTTATAGACCTTTAAGGGATAACAGCCTAGCCTGACTGATGATGGACTTCAAAGCTGAGCTGCATGATGTGATATTCAGTAATTTCACCTGGTGTGCAAAAGGTAATAAATAATCAACAATTGTCAAGGGCCTGTGTGTAGAAACATACAAATATAAAATGGAACGCTTAAGTGCACACAAACATTGTCACAAATTGCAGACTTCAAAGTACTGGAATGGGCAGATCAGGACATTATCCACCTAGATCTCATGACACAACATGCTTCAATACTGCTGATATCACTTCTGTTTCATGACTGTTGAGTGAAACTCGCACACAATTTTCCCACTTTTAATATCATATAGACCATATTTACAATGACTGACCATTGAGTGAATCATTTTTGTCAATTAAATTTGGTAACTGAACAAACATGTAATATTGTGATAAATAAACACTGAACAAATATTATTTCCAAATCAGTAGTATTTCACAGCAAAAGTGTGCATGCAAATCTGTAAAGCAAACATACAATGTGCCTGAGCAAGCCTGAAAATAAGTAATCTGTCATCTGCAGATTTAGGTCCGAAGAGGGTGAATTTGCTGACCCTAACGCATGTGGTAGGCTAAAATTCCCAATTTCTCCTCTGGGTACCTCTTTCTGGTTTTTTCTTATTTGATTGATTGATTCTTTATCAGCACAATATTGGCAACAAACATATATACATAAGTACTACATAGTAGTTGTGTAATAATGTGAATACTGCAGGGAGTCGATATAGCCAGATTGGCTGTCTACCAGTATTATTTATTTACTAGGGTTTAACGACACATTAACAGCCAAGGTCATATCGTGTTGGTGACAGCTTTATGGGTGTTTTACAGGTGGAGGAAGCCGGAGTATCCAGAGAGAACCACCGAGCAACGACGAGCAGCTGCCAGCTCCCTAACATTGTAACTCCACACTGCAGCACAGGCAGGGTTAGATTGGTTGAAGACATGCGCACCATCAATGTGCAGTACGACTTAGTACATGGCTTCATCGTGCCCCCATGTGGACAATCGGGGTGAAGTGCCTTGCCCAAGGTCACAATGCGGGAGTCCGAATCGATCCTCAGACAGTCACCCATCCAAGGACTAACCGGGCTCGGAGTTGCTTAACTTAGGTGATCTGATGAGAACCGGTTACCACAACACCACCACGCCCCCGGCTGTCTATCAGTAGTCTCCCAAAAAGTTGTATCGTGCAACAGTACAACCTGGTTAGGTTTGAGACCTTGATTCAGGCTGAGGTTCCTAGAGGTTAAATTTGGTGATGCTACCCTGCTGTGCACCCTCTGTGAACCTCACTCTGCTGATGACAGTCTGCTTATTTTCAGGCTTGTGCCTGAGGTTTCTCAAATTGAAAGATCGACAGAATTTACACAGTGATACTGGAAAAATAATTTTACATTGATCTAATTTATCAATAAGTTGACTTATCAAAATGCCAGATAAAAGGTCCTAAGTGTTTTAAATACATTTTTCAATTTAAAGTAAAACACTCATGATGACAAGGTTTTCTTTTTTTAATCCCTGCTTGATTTGCTAATTTTTCCCATGCTAATAAAAAAGCCCTGAAATAAATCCATCTTGAAGACCCATACATTGTGAATTGTATTGTTTCTATTTAGCAAATAGTGCAAGAAGCCCAACACCAATTGTGAAAAAAATGCATTTAATTTACCGTGTTGCCAATTGGTCGACTGACCGAGAAATTTCCCTCCCAGATGAATAGATTCGAGGAGTTACAAGTTTCTTGTATGTATCAGATGTTTGAGATTTAATACTATCGGAAACTTTTGGTTTTATAATTTTTGTAGCATCAGACTTTGACCGCATATGCTGGCGAGATTTGAGGTTCATCAATTCATCGTCTGTCCTGTAAATAAGGGGACAGTTTAAGACTAATTATTCACATTTTTTTCCTTCAATAAAAGAGTTTAGTTAATTTTAACTTAGAAGTGAACATAAATTTACTGACATGACAGTCTCTCTCTAACCTTAACCCTAAAAAAAAGCCTAATTTAAAGTTTGATAACTTTTTACTAAAAGAAAATAGGTGCCTCAGCATGGAGTCATTCAGTGTACTTGTAAGTTACATTCTAAGTGGCATGGCTGTTGTTTCTAGGAAGTGTGCAGCCAAGACTTCCCAACAAACAACTGCAAAGCCAAAGGATGAAGGCTGTCTCAGTGTTGCAAATATGTATAAAAATTTTAAGGCCTTCAAAGGTTAATGTTACATTCAGTATATAAAACTGCCTTCAACCTTTTGGTGGTAAAAGCCAGTGTTAGTGAAGTTTCTGTTGTTGATGTACTCTTTCCGTATGCTTAATATTTATTTATTGGTGCTTAAGGTCACATATTTCTGCACAATAGATAATTGTGACCACAACATGTATATAAAGTCAAGTCTAGCCAACCCTTTATACCTATTTTAGAGGACTTCCACCTCATGCATTGGTGACTGGGTCCTATTTTGCCAGTAAAATAGAGCTTGTTTACCACAGTCAACAAGCAGCGCTTCACTTCCCAGGGTGCCCACAGGAAAAGCTTGATATGTGAGCAGAAAGCAACATTTTGTTCATTCAATGTATACAAGAGGGTGATTGACAACCAATCCACCCAATGGTGGGCATGCTTGTTTGTTTATTGGGGTATAATATATGACACTGTCAACAGCCAGGGAAATATTGTATCAAGACAGGTTTACATTTGAGAAAGCTGGAGTACCATTAGAGAACCACCAACCAGTGGCAAGTAATGTGTAGACTCTGCAACTTACCAATCCAGCACAATAGGATTAGCAGTGGTAGAAACCATGTGTACCATCACTATGCTATATTGCCTTTACACACTGTGACACAGTTCTCCAACTTTAGCAGTGGGATTAAGTGTGTTCAAGAATGCAACATAGATGATGTTTCATTTGAAGTCCACTGCACTGACCAATGAGCCACCATGAACATTTAGAGGTTATTACTTGATTAGTTTCATATCGGACGAGATATCAATTCGAGGTAACTTCATATAAGCCTGAGACAAAAGGTCAAAGGGTAATGTGAAGTTATCAAGGGCTGATATCTCGGCCGATATGAAACTAATCAAGTAATAACCTCTTTACTTATTAAACCAACACAAATAATTCCAGATCTGTTACAGTTTTCCAGCAGTTCTATTGTTTCTCATTCTTTTTCACAAAACATGATGTTTCCTCTTCTCCTATTTCAGCTATTTGAACATTGTGGCTTTCCCACTGGGAAAGCTGCAATGTTCGGATAGCTGAACTACCTCTTCTCTCCTACCTCTTCTACAAACTCTGCTTCAAACCACTCCACCATGTCTGGTAACACCAATTTTTCTTATTGCGTTCGATGAATAACTGAACATTTCAAAGTAAACAAATTGGTTGCACCTAGTAACACATCAAGGGGGATAACTATAGCTTGATTCATATTGGCTAAGATCAGCATCATATCAGCTGAGTTTGAAGCCACATCAGCCATGTCTGAAAATGGACAATTCTGGGAAAGAAAGTCATATATAATAAAAGAAATAAGTACCTATACATTCACTTAATGTACTGAAAGTAACTTGTGGGTCAGACAGGCATATTGGAAGTTTGGGTACAGCCAAGTCAGGTACTCAACGTGACAGTTCTTTTGCTTCTTGGGTCTAAAGCTTCTACTAGTATAGCAGTAAAGATGTGGGCTGATGTCCAACTTTCTGTGTGGAGGAGTACAATGGAACCATGTTAATTGAAGAGCCACTTTGCCAATGAAAATTATTCAATTAACGGGAGTATTCATTTAACAGGGATTGTGTAACTCTCCTGTATTGCAGAGATAAACTTAGCATTTATTCTATTATATCTTGTTTGACAGAGCTCCATGAGATCTGTCAAACAAGATATAATAGATTAAATGCCTGTATTGGATCTACTGAGGCCAAATAGGTCTATAAACAAAAAAGAAAACTGGGGAGAGTCAGGGTAATTTCTTGACAGGTTACAAGATTTATTATTCCATTAACAGTAGTTTACTCTATAACCTATATTCAATTAACAGGTCAAATTTGTACTGGAGGTATGGTAAATGGTTCTGTGTTGGGAAATTGTATTCAATTAACAGGGATATACAATTAAGAGATATCCAATTAAGTGGGTTCCACTGTACCACAATTTAAAGGTTTCATATTCTATTTTATCTGTTAGGATTTGCCTTGTTACAATTTATGGGAGAGAGTCTACTGGCACTCTCCCATAAATTGTAACAAGGCAAAGATGCACAAAGACATTTTAAGAACCAAAAATAATTTAATAGCAGTTAAGAATCTGTTTTATCTAATCCAGTTTGCTGCCAGAACCAATAAGAGTTTCATCTGAATTCAAAACATTTTTTACAGTGGCAGTGCCACCTGACCCCATCATTTTGAGTGAGAGGATCTAAGGAAGTTCTTTTGTTTTGTCATACTAGTGTTGATGCCTTAATGTGTCATCACTCACCAATGCTGGAAAGAAATCAACCTAAGAGAGACAATAAGTTTCACATGCTTCATTTAGAGGACTGTTCAGAATTTAACAAATTATATCTTCTCTGAAGATATCATAAAATAAATTGAATTTTTTGTCTTTCCTGGGAAAAATAAAGTCATCCAAGAAAGTGTTATCATATTTCCACAGAACTAGGTGTTGAGAAATATGGTTTGTTGATGGTGCACATGTTTCAACCAATTTATCCAGGGTGAGCTGAAGATCCAGTTGTGACTAGTTAGCAAGTTGATAAAATAGTTTGTCTCTGAAGTGCATCATGGTGCCATTTGCAAGCATTGCGGATGGTGCCTTGACACACAAAAGGGACAAGTTGATTCTTCCAGGTGGTTTTCCCCATGTAATTTAACTCATCCCAACTGCTGAACTGTCTGACATTTCAAAATACTAAAACAAGAGGCTCTAAGGATCAATCACTTGTTTAAAGAAGGATTTAATGTCACATTAGTATCTATGGCTAGTGAACACTGCAGAGCTCAAACATAAACCAAGGCACTTGATTTGACAAGCTTGAAGCTGCCGACCCGACCTGACCCCTCCCCCCCCCCCCCCCCCCCCCACACACACACACGCACCCCTTGAATTTGATGACTCTTCTGAAGAAAATTTTTGAAGAATATTTCTCAGGTTGCACCAAGTTAAAATTTGGGCTCCCATAAGGGGACCCAAATATGAACGCCAAGCCTTGATTCAAAAAAACTTGAATCTGACCCTCCTAATACTGTATAACAAATATCAAAAGATTCTTACTGGTGGATCTGGATGAGAATTTCAAAGGCAAGAGGTAATACTGCACTAAATTAAAAATTTATGGTCCAATAGGAAGCCAAAATATGACCCCGGGTCATGAGCTGAAAAATTTGAATAACTATGAGCCTATAGACTTGATTTGAATGAACATGAATCTGGCATCTCAATGGATAAAATATACCAAATATCAAAAGATTCTGACTGGTGGGTCTGAATATTTTAAACAATTTTTCTACATCATTGTACAAAGTTAAAATTAACCATAGGGAGCACAAATATAAACCCAGGGATGTGATTTTAACCAACTTCAATCTGAATGCCCCCTCCCCTCCTCCCCCACACCAGCCCCAAGCCCCGATGGATTGTGTATGACAAATATTAAAAGATACTGATAGATGGTTTTTGAGAAGATTTTTTTAAATACTTGAACATTTTTGGGGAGTACTGACAGAATTATGCCCCTTGTGAAGCCCCTTGAGCAGGTGGCAACTTTGTTTTAATAAACCTGAATTGACGTATGTCGAACATGCATACCTAATTTGGTTCAATTCAGTCCAGTAGCTTTTGAAAAGTTGATAATGTAAAGTTTACGACAGACGGGTGGATGTTGGATAGAAAGCAATTAGTAAAGCCCATCCTCAGGCGAGCTAATAATCCTTAACTTAGTTTCAAATTACAAATCAAAGTACCACCTTTTTCTCATATTTTAATGCAGACTTCAAAACCAAACTTATTTATTTATTTATTCATTCATTATTTGTGATTTCTACAGTCTGAGTCATTTAACCCTTAAAGGCCTATTTCCGAATTTTACGACCTTAGAACATGTGCCCTCAAGATGCCATCATGAAGGAATCCCGCAAATAGTAGGCAAATTACCTAGGCATGATTTTTAGTAAAGTCTTGGCTCCCTTAACAAGCAGCCAAGACTTGACAAGAAATACTGCTTAACCACTGAATGTGTACAGGATGTGGTCAAGTGTGAATTCAATACAATATTGTCCAGGCCCTTACAGGTTAAGATTTCAAAATTTTGTATTCCACTGGGACAAACCATGGTCACCATGCTGGATCCGAGCTAAAAAAAACCCAGAGGCTCAAGTGAGCCTAAAATGCTCACCTGACTCAAGCTGTCAAAAGAGATGAGTGTATCGGTAAGTGATCAGCAGCAAGAGCAATTTTTTTTTATTTGTTATGACACAACCAAAAGGCAACTTTTTTGGCCATTCATTTCAAACTGACCTATAAACTTCCCTTGAACAAACTTTAATCTTCTACACCAAAGGATGTTCCATACCAAATATCAATGCAAAGATTTTTAAATGTTTTTAAGCTTTTGAGGCATTGACCAGAGCCCGAATATGGCAACTACTTCATTTAAACAAAATAGAAAAGGTATACTCCATAGATGGTCTGTGCAATATATGTTTGAATATGGCCTAGTGGTTGTGAAGAAGATGTCAAGTTTGCAAAAAGTTAACAGACTCAGGATGCCGGACAAAAGTGATGGCAATAGCTCCACTGACTTGCAGTCAGGTGAGCTAAAAAAAAAAGGAGCCTTCTTAATTTCAATGAATTAAACCCTGCTTTAAGGCATGTGTGCCATCAAGGTGCCATTTAACTCTTTACTTAATTTAACAGCAATAACAAGTCCCAGCAATTTAAAACAAGATTGGAGGTGCAGGTGTCGAGTTGTGGCTACTTTCTTCATGCACTCTCTGTTGAAAAACATAAATATCATCATGTTGAGCTCGAAACTCGTAAAAATTGACCAGCTGAAAATTTGTAAAAATGGAATAATTAAGGCCTATAACTCTGTAGTGAGGAATCGTACTGGGCCAGTTTTTTAACAAGTTTATTATTACAAAGGACTTGTAAGGAAAAAATTAGTCAAACTGGAGAAAGTTTGTTCAAATTATAGTGAAAATAAGCTCAAAATTGGTAAAAATTGCCTAATTCAGGCCCATAATTCTGTAACAAAGAATCTGATGAGGCCAGATTTCGAACTCGCTTGAGATATGAAAAGCAAAAATTAGACACAAATCGGAGAACATTTGTTCAAGTTACTGCACTAATGAGCTCAAAGTCCATTAAAATTAATGAATTAAGGCCATAACTCTGGAAGAAAAATTTGGGATGAGCCAGTTTAAGAACTCGCTTGAGATATTATTACACAGTACCTGTATGGAAAATATTAGTCAAATCGAAGAATGTTTGTTCAAGTTATTGCACTAATGAGCTCAAAATTTGTAACGAGGTCCCAGGGGGTCTGAGGGCGCTCACCTGACATGGTAGCCTAAATATAAAACCCAGAGAATTGATTTCAACAAGTTGCATCTGCCCCTCCTTAGAAAAGCTTATACCAAATATCCAAAGATTCAGACCAATGGATCTAAAAAAAAAAATATTTTTAAAGAATATTCCTCATATTGAACTAAGTTATAATTCGGGCTCCCATAGGAAGCCCAAATATGAACCCAGGGATTTGGCTTGAACAAACTTGAATCTCACCTCCAGTGGGATGCCGTTTTCTCAATATCAAAAGACTCTGACTGGTGGATGTGAAGAAGAAAATTTTTGAAGAATATTCCTCATATTGAACTAAGCTATAATTCAGGCTCCCACAGGGAACCCAAATGTCAACCCAGCGACTTGGCTTGAACAAACTTGAATCTCACCACCTAAGGATGCTGCATGCCAAATATCAAAACATTCCGACCACTGAATCTGAAGAAGATTTTTAAAGAAAACTTCCTCATATTGAACTAAGTTATAATTCGGGCTCCCAAAGGGAGCCCAAATATAAACCGAAGGACTTGGCTTGAACAAACTTGAATCTCACCTCCCTAAGCATACTGTATACCAAATATCAAAAAATTCTGACCGGTGGATGCGAAGAAGAAGATTTTAAAAGAAGATACCTCATATTGAACTAAGTTGTAATTCGAGCTCCCACAGGGAGCCCAAATATGAACTCAGGGACTTGGCTTGAACAAACTAGAATCTCACCCCCCTAAGGATGCTGCATACCAAATATCAAACGATTCTGATTTGTGGATCTGAAGAAGAAGATTTTTAAAGAATATTCCACGAATTTGAACATTTGGGCTCCCATAGGAACCCAAATATGGACTGAGGGATTTGATTTCAACAAATATGTGAATCAATGTTCCAAAGATGTTATATGTAAAATATGAAAGCTTTTGGAGCAGTGGTTTGGAAGAAACCAGTTCTTTAATTCTTTCCCATTGCCCACAGTGTTAAAAAATGCTGACTGAGCATTTTTTCATAGTCCCGAAAAAGTACCTTATGACAAAACCGATGGCAATTTTTTTTTTTACCATTCCTTTCTGCTGGTCCCAAGGAAGCCTCACACCAAATAAAAATTCTCAGTGCCGTGCAGTTTTGGAGATATGGAAGTTTTCGGGTTTTTTTCTATTTTTGGCTCCTGAGGTTCCCACGGTCTGCTGGAAAATTTTTTTGGGCATAAATCAAGTACTTATAACCCAACAATACCTCATATTAAATTTGGTTCAAATTGGCCTCTCAGTTCAGAAAATTAAATTCTGGGTTCATGAGAAGATTTTTAAAAAAAATTTGTGCATTTTGGCCCCACCCCCTCTTCAATATGAGCAGAAACCCAATTTGAAGAAAAACCCAAATGCCCCTATATAACCGTCTTGGGAGAAAATGACCCAAACACCACCTTCACGACGTACCACGGACAAAAAGTGATCAGAAAAGCTCACCCTGACTTTCAGTCAGGTGAGCTATAAATTGACGAATTAAGGGCTATAACTTGGTAATGAAAAAATCTGGCGGGACCAGATTTTGAACTTGTTCGAGATATTATTGCAAAAGACTGGAGAATGTCACCTTTTCAGATGCATTCAGAGATCTAGAATTTCACTTTTAAAGGTAAAGCCCTCACAAGAACCTGCATGAACCCTTCAAAGTTTGTTTAACAATTTCCTCATCTATTAGTTATAGAATGAAAAATACTATGAATTTTTATACTTAATGCATACCTTGGTCTATCAACAATTCCAGAATACAGAGGATCTGATCTATAGTCTGTTTGATCTCGTTCAGCACTATGTGAATAATTTCTTGGTGGTTCATTACGAAGTCGATTAACATCTTGTGCGTCCATATAAATTTGATTTTGAAATGAACGTGGATATCTATCAGTTGATCCATCTCTGTGTCGGTTTTCAGAATATTGCCGGTCACTATAATACTGATTAGGAGGGCTTCTGTACTGACCAGGACTTTCACCTGGATGTTGTTCTATTTGACTACTATAATGTCTTGGTGGAGGAGGCTCTCTTGAATGGGGTACATGTTGTTCATTGTATCTATTATTGTAACTATCCACAGGTTGTTTTCTCCCAAATGCAATGTATTCATAAGGCTGTTCCTGGTTCTTTTGCAAATGCTCATCATTTGCATGAGGACTTGGTACATGTTCATGCGGGCTTGGTAAATTCCCATGGGGACTAGGCATATTACCATGAGGACTTGGTAAGTTTTGATTGGGGTAATATTTTTGATCAGGTGGAATGTTTCTGTAGGCCTCCTGTGCCCTTTTACTGACTGTTCCATACGGTGATTCAGAAAAGTTGTATGCCCTGTAATAAAGCCAAAAATTTATTTATCATCTTTTCCATATTATATTAACACTTTACTCAATATGAAATGTTTTGACCCTTGAAAATATAATTCTTGAATAACTAAAAATTTTCATATTTTGCACAAAACATAGCTCATGACACCCTCTTTGGAATTAGTTCAGTGAGCTTTTTCCAATCAGGGGACATAAGGATGTTTTTAAGTCAGAAATAGATAAAACAAGAGCAATGCCATGGGATGGCCAATCTGCTACACCAAAGGCATATCAGACTATCAGTACCTTCTGAGAAATAGATGGTAGAATAACACTCCCACAAAACATCAAAGTAATTTTAGAAACAAAGAAACTAATTTTTTCATTGATCATCACAAAAATATAATCGTGGTAGAAGCAAACATTTAGAAATAATGATGAATCACACAGAGAACAAGACTAGCCCTTCCAACACAGTAAGCCATAATTATTTGAAAAAAGAACATTTGTTATTTTGTAAGATCACTAAACAACAAACAGTGACAAAATGGAAGAAATGTTAGAAAGTACAAATTTATGCTCCAAGATTCAATTTTTGCAAAAGTACCAAAACCAAGGAGAGTAATTTTGAAGGAGTATGAAGAAAATAATAATTTACAATGATTAACTTGCATATGCATTTTTTTAACTATAAAAATAACAGCAGACTGCTGATGTCTCAGGTATGAAAATTGGAAAGTTGAAGTACTTTCTATATTATTATACGTACCACTCACCCAGACTAACTGGCTAGCTTTATCGTACAAATCAGGCCAAACACTTAGCACGCCCCCCCCCCCCCCCACACCCAGTAAAAAAAAAATTAAGTAAAAAACCCCCAAAAAGGTAGTCCTGTATGGTACTTCACAGATAAGACCACAGGCATGCAAAGAAGTCCAGGAAGTGCCATCTTATCCTGCAAAGAACCATTTGATTGTAGTGCTTTCTAAGTGTTTATAGCTGTCTGCGGGGAGGTGTGAGTGAACAACGCACAAGATGGCACTTTCTGTCTGGGCCAGTGGAAGGAATAATAAATCTAAAAATTACTTGAAATTTCCAATATTAATAACCATTACCACTGGCCCAGACTAGCTGAGTAACTAAGAGGACAGAGGGTCACCAGGACTAGGATAAAGCAGGCTTGCATTACAAACTTCAGGGTGAAAGAATCTCTAAAGAAGAGATATAATTAACAGAGGTATAGTTCACACCATGTAGTCCGGCTTATTCCACTCATCAAACTGTCAGACTTGAGGTGACCCTTGTTGTCAAAAGTGTTGTTAAACCCCAATAAATAAATAAATAAATAGAGGTCTACATCAGTTTATATTAAACTAACAACTATTAACAGATGTAGATACTATACAGGATACAGGAATCCTAACCTTGAGTAATATAAATAATATCTCTTTTATATACCAAGCATTTCCCATAATGCTAATCAGTCTAAGAAAATCAATATACAAATGCGTCCAGAGGAAATGGAACAAGGCAATTTATATTACAATTTATAATATCATGTGGTATTATATGGAAGGCGCTCATGACTTCTAAAAAAATATATACAAATACCAAACCGTTATTTACAGTGAGCCTCCAAAAACTTGAAGAACTGAAGATTTCATAACAGAAGAATAGAAATCATACTAAAATATGACCTACCACCCCCTCCTTATTGTGCTAAAATGTTGTGCTAATCACAAAACAGAAAGGAGGGAAACAACAGTAAATGATCAGCACTGCAAGCAAAATGTTTTGCTTAGTCCAAAACATTTTGCGACACTGACAATGGACCTAGCAAACTTAGGCCCCCTGCCAAAGATTCCAGAGATAAAATGTAATGAAAGTAAGGAAAGACCTGACAACGGAAAGGCAGAAAGGTTGATAATTGTTGGATTGTCAAGGTGTCTGTAATTGGTGCCTTGAAACAATAGGTCTTCTCACAGGAGTAGACGATATGGAATATCAACTAGAAGAGGTCTAAGAAAGTTGACCAATGTCCTCTGCAAAGACAGGGACGCCACTAGAAGAAATCTGCAATGTGACTGTTTGATTTTTAATAGTGCTTGTTGAATTAACAGAGTCGGAGGAAAGGCATATCCAACTATTCTGTTCCAAGACATGGACAGAAGTTGCTTTTTCCATCTTGTGGCAAACAGACCTCTCACTAGGCAGTCCCAATGTGTGCTGAGAGATAAAAAAAAAACCCTTACTTTTTGAGTTTGAAAGAGCATTTGCTTAGCAGTTAAGCTGACCTGGAATGTGGCGATTTGAGAACAAAATGATGTACTCTTGAGAAATCAAAAGAATCGGCTTTGTTATTTTGAATGTCGGATGTGAATGGCTTCTGCCTTGATTGTGGAGATAAGCAACCACTGTTGAGATGTCTGAGAAAGACTGTACTGGAGAACCCATTAGAATGTTTTTTCAATGTTCCAAACTTAATGGAACCACCAGCATCTCCTTCTGAATGATATGGAGAGCTGGTGGTGCACAGTCCAACTAATCGTGGCAATAAAGATTCTCTGTAATAAAGGAGGCTCATTATCCTTGCTCACTTTCATCCGACATTATCATGAATGCCGGAGGAAGAGTTTCCAATGGAATTCCTTGCATCATCCACTCGAGGTCTGTTCAGTATAGAATGTCCTTCATAAGAGCTGAAGAAAGATAATTCTTCTTGTCCAAGGTGCCGGCCTCGGTTGACCTGTTCTCTAGAAAGTAGAATTGGGGAGGCCTAGTGAACAGTGGAATTATGTACTCGCTGCTCTGCTCAGACCTAAAAGTCTCATGAACTCCCTCACAGTCACTGAGTGTGCTTTCATAATATAGAGGGAGAATATTCTTCTTAGATGAGCTATTGCAACAGGGAGACAAATTACATTTTCAGGAGTCCTGAATTCCATGCTGAAGTGAATGAAAGTGTCAATGACACTGTAGCTCAACTTGTCAAGACAAAGACATGTACATGTATAGTATGTGACACAGCAATGACAAACATCTAGGTAATGACCTGATAACAAAGGTACATATAAAGTATTGTAACAGTCTGTACAAAAATACTGACCGTTGCCTGTAACAAATGTACAGGTAAAGTATTGTAAAGTGGGTGACAGTCAGATGCTAAACTAGAATAGAAATCTTTGAGTCCCAGAGTGGGTCTGACTGAACCCCAAAATATAGCACTAAATAAATCAAAGTTCATCTAATTTGCATAATTTCTGCATGAAAAAAAACCCCTTACAATATGTGATGTATTCCATGTTACTAAACATTCTTACAAAAATTTATTCAAATCAGAACTTTCATACAGAAGTTCTGTACAAAAGACTGATTGCAGTAATTTTGGTACAAAACGGCTGCTGGTGGCCATCTTGAATTTTGGACCACACCCCAAAACACTCGCTCTCATCCCACGGTGATAACAAAGGTACCCAAGAAGTTTCGTAAAGATTGGTTCATAAATATGGCCTCTAGTCTGAGCTGTATAGAAGTTGAGTACAAAAAAACTGATTAGATCTAATTTCGGTACAAAATGGCCACTGGCAGCCATCTTGAATTTTAGACCGCACCCAGAAACACTCGTTCTCATCCCAAGGTGATAACAAAGGTACCCAAGACATTTCGTGAAGATCAGTTCATAAATTCAGGCTCTAGTCTGAGCCGTATTGACATGTGTACTTACTGTGTGTAAGTCGCACTGAAAAAATCAAAGTTCATCTAATTTGCATAATTTCTGCACGAGAAAAAAACCCGTATTATATGTGATGTATCCCATGGTACTAAACATTCACACAAAAAATTATTCAAATCAGCACTTTCATATGGAAGTTCTGTGCAAAAATCTGATTGCACCTAATTTTGTACAAAATGGCTGCCATCGGCCATCTTGAATTTCGGACCGTATCCAAAAACACTCGTTCTCGTCCCACGGTGATACCAAAGGTACCCAAGAAGTTTCGTAAAGATCGGTTCATAAATATGGCCTCTAGCCCGAGCCGTATTGGCATTTGCACTTACAGTGCTGAAAGTAACACCAAATGAAAGTGTCAATGACACTGTAGCTCAACTTGACAAACTTGAACTTGGTAAGTTATAAATGAAATGGCAAAACTGAAGATCATTGGGACCAATGTCAGTTTTTTTGCCAGTGGCAACATTTTTTGACAGAAACCGAAGAAAATCGATAGCTCCCATCTAGAGGCCTCCCCAAACAAGCATGCCAGGTTTCAAAGCAATCCGATCATAAATGTGCCCTGTAAGGTGTACAAAAGGGAAATATTGTGGTCTGACTAGACTAACTTCTAAGAACGTTGGCCGTGGCAACATTTTTTGACGGAAATGGAAGAAAATCGATAGCTCCCATCTAGAGGTCACCGTAAATAAGCATACCAGGTTTCAAAGCAATCTAATCATAAATGAGCCCTGTAGGGTGAGCCAAAGGGAAATATTGTGGTCTGACTAAACTAAGTTCTAAGAATGTTGGCTGCGGCAACATTTTTGATGGAAATTGAAGAAAATCGATAGCTCCCATCTAGAGGTCACCCCAAACAAGCATGAAAGGTTTCAAAGCAATCTGATCGTAAATGTACCCTGTAGGGTGTGCCAAAGGGAAATATTGAGGTCTGACTAAAGTAAGTTCTACGAACGTTGGCTGTGGCAACATTTTTTGCCGGAAATTGAAGAAAATCGATAGCTCCCATCTAGAGGTCACCCTAAATAAGAGTATCAGGTTTCAAAGCAATCAAATCATAAATGTGCCCTGTAGGGTGTGCCAAAGGGAAATATTGTGGTTTGACTAAACTAAGTTCTAAGAACGTTGGCCGCGGCAACATTTTTTGACGGAAATTAAAGAAAATCGATAGCTCCCATCTAGAGGTCACCCCAAACAAGCATAAGAAGTTTCAAAGTAATCTGATCATAAATGCGACCTGTGAGGTGTGCCAAAGGAAATTGTGGACGTACGTACTAACGTACTAACATACTAACGTACGTACGTACGTACGCCGATGGACGAGAAGTGATGGCAATAGCTCAGCTTGACTTTGTCAAGTTGAGCTAAAAACATCAAAATTAGTCTAATTTGCACAATTTACGCACGACAAAAAACCCTGTATTATATGTGATGTATCCCATGGTACTAAACATTCATACATAAAATTATTCAAATCAGAGCTTTCATATGGAAGTTCTGTACAAAAAACAGATTTCTGCATCGTCGGTACAAAATGGCAGCTGGCAGCCATCTTGAATTTCGGACCGCACCCAAAAACACTCATTCTCGTCCCACGGTCATAACAAAGGTACCTAAGAAGTTTCGTAAAGATCGGTTCATAAATATGGCCTCTAGCCCGAGCCGTATCCAATTGTTGACGTACGGACAGATGGACAGATGGACAGACGGACGACGGACGACGGGCCATGACAAAAGCTCAAATTTGGCTTTGCCAAAGTTGAGCTAATAATTCGGCTTCTGAAGATTGACTATGAATCCCAGTGACTGCATCTTGTAACAAAATTCTCTTATGGGAAATATCTTTGTAGAATGTCGTCCAGGTGTGCAAAAGTCAGTAGTACAAAATGAGCCCAGAAATGAGCTTTTACAGCATTTTATTTTTCAAGTGAATACCGAAGGGGGAAGGGTTAGATTGAAACACAAGAATCGGAACTGGAAAACCTTACCGTTGATGCGAAACCTCAGATATTTCCTGAACAGTTGGTGAATCATATGAAAATATGCACCCTTGAGGTCTATACTTGCTTCAAAATCATTTGGACAAATGCTGGCTTGTACCCACCATAGTCTCTATAGAGAATTTTGGAGATATGATTATTTTGTTGATCTATCTAAGGTGTTTGACCAAAAGAAAGGAACCATTTGGTTTTGGGAAATCCTTGAATAAAAGCCTGGAAAGCATTCGTTGATAACTACCTCTATTGTCTTTTTCTGGTGCATTGACTGGACTATGTGTAGAAGACAATCTTTCTTGAATGGATCAGCTTTTAGATTTGTAAACATAGGTATTCTTGTAAGAGGAGGTTTTCTCTTAAAGGTACGAAACAACCCCTCCTCTACAACCTGTAAAACCCACATATTGCTCTTAATTTTCCGCCAAATTATGAGAAACTGAGAGATTCTGTAATGGCAGACAATAGAGGGGCAAAGCTTCAGTTATGGCCTCCTCGAGGCTTGTGGTAGAGAAAGAATTCTTTTCCCCATTGGCCTTGCCTCTATAACAAGATATCAACCTTCTTTTTTGACGATTGCCAAGATCGCTTTGGAGATGGATTACATGAGCAAGGCTGTGAATGTGATGACCCATGATAATTCTTGTAGTTGGACTGTGAGTGACAAGTATTCTGACCAGAAATTTGATGGATTAACAGCTTGTCCTTGGCATGTACTTCCTCATGAACATGGGTGGCCTGGTCATTAAATAGACTGGCATCAGATGGAGGAACTGCCTGAAGCGATATTTTCAACTCTGCATCCACATTGGAAGAAACAAATGTGTTGTCTCTTCTAACAAGCTCAAGAACAGCTATGTGGGGGGCTGTAAAATGTACAGAACACGTGATGACTCTTGACAACACTCTTAACCCTTTGATACTTTTGTACATCCTATAACATATGAAATCAAACAGCACGCTGATAACTAGTGCTCAGCGACAACCATTGAGCCAAATGTCATCGCAGCTTAAAATACTAATATAATCCTGCTGTCAGAGACTTCTTAACTGGTTCTAGACACTATCAGGGCTTTCAAAAAATGAGGATACCAGAGCAAAAGCCAACACTTTCCTTGCTTATAATTTCATATTCAGTCAAACACAATTAATATTTTGTTTTTATAAATTTGTTTTATTACAAATTATTGGAGAGTGGCTGTGGGCAATCTCCAATAGTTTGTAATAAAACAAGTTTTGAATAACAAATTCAGAACACCAAAAATAATCTAGCCCTCAACCAGTTAATCACTAAAGTGAAAAAAATCTTGTTATTTGCACTTTCCGACATTTGACATCGCATTTTGAAAAACGTTGAAGAAGCTGAATGCCCAGTGATGTTTGAACTTCAGGATAATTCAATTCTCAAAGGCTTAAAGGTAAAAAGTTTTTAGTCTGTATTTTCAAACCTCCTTCCTAATGCTGTTGTAATGTGATCCACAAATGACAGGACGTTGAAGTTCTTGTCTTCATGAATCGATTGTTAACCCTTTTACCTAACATGAAAAGCAGATGACACTTGCAAAAAAAATTCTTGAATAACTCATTTTTTGTCTCAAAAACATAGGTTATGACCCCTCGTTGGAACGAGCTTGACGAGCTCATTCCAACAAGGGGTCATAACCTACGTTTTTGAGACACAAAATGAAAAAATAATGAAAATTAATTGACAATTTTTTAGAATAGTGCTGGCCGGCCGGTTTGGGCCATTATATTGGTAAAGGGTTAAAAGAGATATGAATGAATAGAACATTCTATAGGTATACTAATATTGAGTGATGGTTTCTTGTTTAGAGGTAACGCCAATGACTGAATGGAAGGTCCGATGGAATGGAAAAAAGTAAAATGGCCTTAAAATGTGTTTTGGGGCATTTTTAGTGATTTCATGCTGAAAAAAAAATGAAAGTGTCAATGACACTGTAGCTCAATTTGTCAAGACAAAGACATGTACATGTATAGTATGTGACACAGCAATGACAAACATCTAGGTAATGACCTGATAACAAAGGTACATATAAAGTATTGTAACGGTCTGTACATAAATACTGACCGATGCCTGTAACAAATGTATAGGTAAAGTATTGTAAAGGTGGGCTACAGTCAGATGCTAAACTGAAAAGAAATCTTTGAGTCCCAGAGTGGGTCTGACTCAACCCCAAGATATTTGTTCTCATAGCACAGTGATAACAAAGGCACCCCAAAACACACTCGTTCCTGTCCCAAGGTGAAAATAAAGGTACCCAAGAAGTTTTGTGAAGATCAGTTCATAAATACGAGCTGTATAGAACTTGTGACAAAAAACTGATTGGACCAAATTTTGGTACAAAATGGCCACTGGCAGCCATCTTGAATTTTGGACCGCACCCAGAAAGACTCATTCTCGTCCCAAGGTGATAACAAAGGTACCCAAGAAGTTTAGTGAAGATCGGTTCATAAATACAGCCTCTACCCTGAGCCGTATTGACATGTGTGCTTACATTGTGTAAGTAGCACTGAATAAATCAAAGTTCATCTAATTTGCATAATTTCTGCACGAAAAAAAAAAAACTTACAATATGTGATGTATTCCATGTTACTAAACATTCATACAAAAATTTATTCAAATCAAAACTTTCATACAGAAGTTCTGTACAAAAGACTGATTGCACTAATTTTGGTACAAAATGGCTGCTGGTGGCCATCTTGAATTTTGGACCACACCCAAAAACACTCGCTCTCATCCCACGGTGATAACAAAGGTACCCAAGAAGTTTCATAAAGATTGGTTCATAAATATGGCCTCTAGTCTGACCCGTATAGAAGTTGTGTACAAAAAACTGATTAGACCTAATTTCGGTACAAAATGGCCACTGGCAGCCATCTTGAATTTTAGACCGCACCCAGAAACACTCGTTCTCGTCCCAAGATGATAACAAAGGTACCCAAGACATTTCGTGAAGATCAGATCATAAATACAGACTCTAGCCCGAGCCGTATTGACATTTGTACTTACTGTGTGTAAGTCGCAATGAAAAAATCAAAGTTCATCTAATTTGCATAATTTCTGCACGAGAAAAAAACCCGTATTATATGTGGTGTATCCCATGGTACTAAACATTCACACAAAAAATTATTCAAATCAGCGCTTTCATATGGAAGTTCTGTGCAAAAATCTGATTACACCTAATTTTGTACAAAATGGCTGCCATCGGCCATCTTGAATTTCGGACCGGACCCCAAAACACTCGTTCTCGTCCCACGGTGATACCAAAGGTACCCAAGAAGTTTCGTAAAGATCGGTTCATAAATACGGCCTCTAGCCCAAGCCGTATTGGCATTTGCACTTACAGTGCTGAAAGTAACACCAAAAAACATCAAAATTAGTCTAATTTGCACAATTTACGCACGAGAAAAAAAACCGTATTATATGTGATGTATCCCATGGTACTAAACATTCATACAAAAAATTATTCAAATCAGAGCTTTCATATGGAAGTTCTGTACAAAAAACAGATTTCTGCATCGTCGGTACAAAATGGCAGCTGGCAGCCATCTTGAATTTCGGACCGCACCCAAAAACACTCGTTCTCGTCCCACGGTTATAACAAAGGTACCCAAGAAGTTTCGTAAAGATCGGTTCATAAATACGGCCTCTAGCCCGAGCCGTATCCAATTGGTGACGTACGGACAGACGGACAGACGGACGACGGGCCATGACAAAAGATCAAATTTGGCTTCGCCAAAGTTGAGCTAAAAATTGAATCACTCCGTGGATGAAATTTTTTTGTCATGAAATTACTCACAATCCCCTAAAACAAACTCTAAAGCAAAAAAAAAAATCCCCCATGGGAGCCCCCCCAACCCTACCCCCCCCACCCCACCCATCCCCAATTTCGTTGAAATGGGGAGAAAAAATACACGATTGCAGCAGCCATGCTACAATTGGCTGATTTGAAGCCAAACATTATGAAAAATAGACATGGTCAAAGCTAAACCTACATATGAAATTTTGTTGAAATCGGAGAAAAAAATACATGGCTGCAGCAGCCATGCTACCACTGACTGATTTAAAGTCAAACATTATGAAAGTAGTCATGGTCAAAGCTGAACTAGTATATAAAATTTTGTAAAAAATCGGAGAAAAAAATACATGGCTGCAGCAGCCATGCTACTATTGGCTGATTTGAAGCCAAACATTATGAAAAGTAGTCATGGTCAAAGCTAAACCTGCATATGAAATTTTGTTAAAATCGGAGAAAAAAATACACGGTTGCAGCAGCCATGCTACCATTGGCTGATTTGAAGTCAAACATTACGAAAAGTAGTCTTGGTCAAAGCTGAACCTGCATTGGAAATTTTGTTAAAATCCTGCAAATGAAATTTCATCAATTGGAGAAAATAAATACACATTTAGAATATACTTACTGATCTCAAACAGACACAGTTGATGACAGTGTCCTACATGCCTGAGATATCATATTACATTCACACAAAGACAATTTTATTCAGTGCTTTATTGGGGTTTTTTCACTCAATGTAGTAGAAGAGAAAACAAGCTAAAACAATTTCACCCCTCAATTCCCGCACCCCAGTGGCAGCCACCATGACCAAAATAGGAAGGTTTCATCTACTCATCAGTCCAAGACAACCTGCCGTATTTCAAGAAATTTAGTTAAGATAAAAAAAAATTTTAAAATCACCCCACACTGCTGCTGCTGCAGCAGCCACTGTGTGCAGCCAACTGTGGCCAAAATAGGACGTTCTCATCTCGACATCAACCTGAACATACATATGAAATTTCGTGATGATCAGATGAGAACTGCGGCCTGTAGCCTTCGCTATACAAAATTCATGATGGCTGCTGCAGCAGCCAGTGTAAGTAACCGACTATGACCAAAATAGGACGTTCGCATCTAGACATCAACCTGAACATGCATATGAAATTTGGTGATGATCGGATAAGAACTACGGCCTGTAACTTGCGCCATACAAATTGTGGACAGACAGACTCACAGACTTCCGCATGCCCCATGACAATAGCATAGCTTGACTTTGTCAAGATAAGCTAATGAAAGTGTCAATGACACTGTAGCTCAACTTGACAAACTTGAACCTGGTAAGTTATAAGTAAAATGGCAAAATTGAAGAACATTGGTACCAATGTTATTTGGTGAAATTTCAACGTAACAGCATTGTGTGTGCACAACGTCTGAGTAATCCATGCATTTTAAAATGTAAACTGTAAGACTGGCAAAAGGAAGAATGTTGAAACACAAATGCAGTACGACCAGGGGTTATCATAAATGGCAACTTTTTTCACAGAAATGAATGCTAATCAATAGTTCTTATCTGAAGGTCTCACCTTATGAGCATAAAACTCTGCAGAGAGTGCAAAAGGGATAAGTTGCTGCACAAATGCAGAATGTTCAAAGGCTGGTCATAACGATAATAATTTTTTATGGAAATTATAAAAAATCAATAGCTCACATCTAGAGGTCACGCCAAACAAACATACCATGTTTCAAAGTGATCCGATCATAAATGTGCCCTGAAGGGTGTGCCAAAGGGAAATATTGAAGTCTAAGTTCAAATGTCGTTGCCAGCGGCAACATTTATTGACAGAAATAGTAAAAAATCGATACGTCCCATATAGATATCACCCCCACACAAGCACCAAGTTTCCAATGGATCCAATCATAAATGTGCTCTGCAGGGTGTGTCAAAGGGAAATGTTGATGCATAACTGCACTAAGTTCATCAAAGGCTGTTGCCAACTAAGTTCAAAGGTTGTTGCCAGCTGCAACATTTTTGACATAAATGTAAGAAAATTGATAGCTCCCATCTATAGGTCACCACAAAGAGGCATACCAAGTTTCAAAGCGATCCGATCATAAATGTGTATTGCAGGGTGCGCAAAAGGGAAATATATTGCTGCATAACTGCACTAAGTTCATCGAAGGTCATTGCCAGTGGCAACATTTTTAGATGGAAATCAAAGAAAATTGACAGCTCCCATCTAGAGGAAACACCAAACAAGCAGTTTCAAACCATTCTGATCATAAATGTGCCCTGTAGGGTGTGCCAAAGGGAAATATTCAGATCTGACTAAACTAAGTTCTAAGAACGTTGCCAGCGGCAACATTTTTTGACGGAAATTGAAGAAAATCGATAGCTCCTATCTAGAGATAACCCCAAACAAGCATACCAAGTTTCAAACCGATCTGATCAAAAATGTGCCCTGAATGGTGTGCCAAAGGAATATATTGATGCCTGACTGAACTGACTTCAAAGGTCGTTGCCAGCGGCAACATTTTTTGACAGAAACGGAAGAAAATCGATAGCTCCCATCTAGAGGTCACCCCAAACAAGCATACCAAGTTTCAAAGCAATCTGATCATAAATGCGACCTGTGAGGTGTGCCAAAGGAAATTGTGGACGTACGGATGTATGCCGATGGATGAGAAGTGATGGCAATAGCTCAACATGACTCTGTCAAGTTGAGCTAAAATGAAAGTGTCAATGACACTGTAGCTCAACTTGTCAAGACAAAGACATGTACATGTATAGTATGTGACACAGCATGACAAACATCTAGGTAATGACCTGATAACAAAGGTACATATAAAGTATTGTAACGGTCTGTACATAAATACTGACCGTTGCCTGTAACAAATGTATAGGTAAAGTATTGTAAAGGTGGGTGACAGTCAGATGCTGAACTAGAAAAAATCTTTGAGTCCCAGAGTGGGTCTGACTGAACCCCAAAATATTTGTTCTCACAGCACAGTGATAACAAAGGCACCCCAAAACACACTCGTTCCTGTCCCAAGGTGAAAACAAAAGTACTCAAGAAGTTTTGTGAAGATCAGTTCATAAATACGAGCTGTATAGAACTTGTGACAAAAAACTGATTGGACCTAATTTCTGTACAAAATGGCCACTGGCAGCCATCTTGAATTTTGGACCGTACCCAGAAACACTCATTCTCATCCCAAGGAGATAACAAAGGTACCCAAGAAGTTTTGTGAAGATCGGTTCATAAATACAGCCTCTACCCTGAGCCGTATTGACATGTGTGCTTACATTGTGTAAGTAGCACTGAATAAATCAAAGTTCATCTAATTTGCATAATTTCTGCACGAAAAAAAACCCCTTACAATATGTGATGTATTCCATGTTACTAAACATTCATACAGAAATTTATTAAAATCAGAACTTTCATACAGAAGTTCTATACAAAAGACTGATTGCACTAATTTTGGTACAAAATGGCTGGTGGTGGCCATCTTGAATTTTGGACCACACCCAAAAACACTCGCTCTCATCCCACGGTGATAACAAAGGTACCCAAGAAGTTTCGTAAAGATTGGTTCATAAATATGGCCTCTAGTCTGAGCTGTATATAAGTTGTGTACAAAAAACTGATTAGACCTAATTTCGGTACAAAATGGCCACTGGCAGCCATCTTGAATTTTAGACCGCACCCAGAAACACTCGTTCTCGTCCCAAGGTGATAACAAAGGTACCCAAGACATTTCGTGAAGATCAGTCCATAAATACAGACTCTAGTCTGAGCCGTATTGACATGTGTACTTACTGTGTGTAAGTCGCACTGAAAAAATCAAAGTTCATCTAATTTGCATAATTTCTGCACGAGAAAAAAACCCGTATTATATGTGATGCATCCCATGGTACTAAACATTCACACAAAAAAATTATTCAAATCAGGGCTTTCATATGGAAGTTCTGTGCAAAAATCTGATTGTACCTAATTTTGTACAAAATGGCTGCCATCGGCCATCTTGAATTTCAGACCGGACCCAAAAACACTCGTTCTCGTCCCACGGTGATACCAAAGGTACCCAAGAAGTTTCGTAAAGATCGGTTCATAAATACGGCCTCTAGCCCGAGCCGTATTGGCATTTGCACTTACAGTGCTGAAAGTAACCCCAAAAAACATCAAAATTAGTCTAATTTGCACAATTTACGTACGAGAAAAAAACCCGTATTATATGTGATGTATCCCATGGTACTAAACATTCATACAAAAAATTTTCAAATCAGAGCTTTCATATGGAAGTTCTGTACAAAAAACAGATTTCTGCATCGTCGGTACAAAATGGCAGCTGGCAGCCATCTTGAATTTCGGACCGCACCCAAAAACACTCGTTCTCGTCCCACGGTCATAACAAAGGTACCCAAGAAGTTTCGTAAAGATCGGTTCATAAATACGGCCTCTAGCCTGAGCCATAGCAGCTTGGCACTTACAGCTCTGAAAGTAACACTAAATAAATCAAAGTCAGTCTAATTTGCATAATTTACGCACGAGAAAAAAACCCGTATTATATGTGATGTATCCCATGGTACTAAACATTTATACAAAACTTTATTCAAATCAGAACTTTCATACAGAAGTTCTGTACAAAAAACTGATTTTTGCATCATCGGTACAAAATGGCCACTGGCAGCCATCTTGAATTTCGGACCACACCTAAAAACACTCGTTCCCGTCCCAGGGTCATAACAAAGGTACACAAGAAGTTTCGTAAAGATCGGTTCATAAATACGACCTCTAGCTCGAGCCATAGCCAATTGTTGACGTACGGACAGACGGACAGACGGATGACGGGCCATGACAATAGCTCAAATTTGACTTCGTCAAAGTTGAGCTAAAAATGAATCAATATATCAAACTGAAAATTAAAATTCCTACATGTTTTCAAATTGTTGATTTTAATAATATATACTGTTCCAATAGAACCACATTGAACTGGAGCTAATAAACCCAGACAGCAAAGGGGCCAACAATATGGGACAGGGCCCAATTTAAGGGGTATCTGAGAACTAGAGTCCTTGTGTAGCCATTTCTAATGTAAACAAAAATGGAAAAGATTTTTATAAAAAACTAGAAACTGTTTTAGCACACTAAAACATATGTTTCCCCTTCCTTTCTATTCAATGCAGTGCAGATTATACATACATGAATAATACTGACAATCATGCCAAATATCTAAGGTCTAGGTCAAAAGACAAAAATAGTTCTGGTCCGGACGAAGTTTCCCTTAAAAAAGCACATAAATCTGACCTTCAGGTCAAAGGTCAAGGTCACATGAAGGTCACTATGGTACGTGACACACCGGCTCATGGTGATACATCCACATGCCAAATATCTAAGGTCTAGGTCAAAAGATAAAAAAGTTATGCCCCGGACAAAGTTTGTATGAGAAGAAGAAGAAGAAGAAGAATATGCACTAAAACAATATGAAGACATAATAATTTTACTGTCATATTTGTTAGAAATGACTGGGGGAAGCAGAAAAGCAAAGGAAATATTGAGCAGACAGAATAATATTAATCAACAACAAAAAATTATACTTCAGGGAATTACCCACATATGATTCTATCAAATTTTCTAAGTTATTTTTTTTTTTACAGAAAGCATTGTCCTGATGTAATTTAACTGGGCTATAGGAGTCAATTTTTTTTTTACATGTAATAACTCCCAATCCTTCAAAATGCATTTTGGGAATAATTGCCTAAATGACACAGGTGGTGGGGGTGATGGGGGTGGTGGGGTTATAGTAGTCAGTTTTGTTTGTTTGCATGTAATACCTCCCAATTGTGTTGAACCCATGTTCAAACATGGGATGTTTCACAAGCGGGAAAATACACATATCAACTTTGGTTGAAATCAAATAATCCAAAAAAGGGTTAAATATTTCCTAAAACCGATAAAAGACATCATTGATGTAAATGCAATCCTTAAGTTATATTGACTATGCAAGAATTAAAGTAAGAAAGTATGTAGCAAAGCCTAAATTTCAAATACAAAGAAAGTAAGTCTGCAAACATGTTTAAAAAGGGTTGAAATCCTGCCAATATTAATGAAAATCACCGTTGAAAGCTTCAGTAGACAGTATAGACATTGTCCCAAATGAAAACAGTGACATTCCACTAAACTGTTGGAAGAATAAAAGGTGTAACTCTATAAATAATAAAAAACTTTAACCAAAAACTTTAACCTGGAAGTTCTAAGTTAAATTAACTGCAAAAAAGTGTTAAATATGTCCCAAAATAACAAAAAACATAATGAGAATGATACAATCAATAGTAATTAATATTAATTAAAAAGAAAAAAAACTGTAACCTTCATTAAAAAACTTTAACCACAAACTTTAATCAAAACTCTAAATGTTAACAGACAGACAGACAGACAGATGGACGGAAGGATGCACGAATGAAAGTCATGACTATATCTCTGATTCCACATGTGGTCAGCCTATATCTATAAATTTTCAGGAGACTTTATGTCTCCCTCCAGAAAAAATAGGGAGACTGCAGTCAAGTAGTGAGACTTCATAGGCAAGTGGGGAAAATTAAGAAAATGTATGTACCACCCCTGCCGCTCCTTCTTATTTTCAGCTCATGGTCCTCCATTAACATCCGATTAATCCAGGTCCAGTTGTCAATGATGCATCTATGCCAGGTTAAACTAGAGTGATGTCATGCATTAATGGCAATGCTTTGACACAAAATAGTTAGAGCCATTTTTTGTTGGCCGTTTACCTAACGAATCTGCCATATCTGCACTGCTGGTGTACAAAATTTTCTATTCAAATTTTATTTTTTCATTTCTCTACTCCAAAACATACCTCATGACCTATTAATGGAACAAGCTTGATGAGCTTAATAAGGACTAATAAGCCATAAAAATAATTTGTAATGTTGGCTTCAACTTGTGTTAGGTAAAGGATTAAAGATGCAGTACATAAAGCAATGTTGGGCTATAGGAATCTATTTCCTTGTTTGCATGTAATAACTCCCAATCCTTCAAAGTGCATTTTGGGAATAATTGCCTAAGTGACATGAGTGTGTGCGAGTGTTTCTGGGGGGGGGGGGGGGGGGGGGGGGGGGGGGGGTAGTTCCTGTATTATAAATACAAATAACTTCAACAATTTTCATTGGTTGGACCTAGAGACATGTTCTGAAAAGAATTGAAATCTGTTAACTTTTGTTATTTTAAGTTATGGCATAAAGAAAGTTCGGACAGATGGATGGACTGATGGATGGATGGACAGGCTGACAGATAGACGTACGGAGCGAGTTCTGTGCTATACCCCTCCCTTGTGGGAGAGGATAAAAAGTAATAAAGTAAAATTTAGAGAAACTAAGTTCGAAAAGCATTGTGAAAAGGGTTAAATGATGCCCGAAATGAAAAAAAGAAATGACATTGTGTTTGGAGAATGAAATGGATTGGCAAAAGGGGTGCGTGTGGTGTTTGTCTGCATTTTTAACCACAAACTTGTAAGCAAAACTGTAAAAATGCATTTTTGATGAAAGAAAAAAAAAAAGTGCCTAATTGCCGCCCCCCTCCCCCCCACCCCCCAGGTTACGTGAGTTTAAAAAAAAGTTACGCATGTAGTGACTGTAAATAGTTCAAAATGCATATTGGAGGAAAGGAAGAAAAAAAAATGCCTAATTGGTGGGGGCTGGGCAGGGCAAT
Organism: Pictodentalium vernedei; assembly: GCA_031216915.1. NCBI lineage: Eukaryota > Metazoa > Mollusca > Scaphopoda > Dentaliida > Dentaliidae > Pictodentalium > Pictodentalium vernedei. The sequence goes on along the minus strand of CM062292.1, from coordinate 308,952,119 downwards.
AACTTCACCAATTTTCATTGGATGATTGTGGTCATCAAACTTGGCCTAGAGACATGTACTGAAAAGAATTGAAATCTGTTAATTTTTGTTTAAGTTATGGCACAAATATAGACAGATGGTGCGAGCTCTGTGCTATATCCCACACTTGTGGGAAGGGATAATGAAAGTGTAAATGACACTGTAGCTTGTCTGTGTGTTGTGTTTGATGAAAAGGATAATGTTCAATGTTTATGAAAGGATTATGAAATAAGACAAGAACTGTGATAATTGGGAATATGGTAATTTTTGTTCCCTGCATGCTATGTTTTTAATAACAAGAGGCCCCACGGGGCCTGAAGCGCTCATCTTGTACAGAACACAATTTAAACAGAGTCCAAGATTGAGTCTACATTAAGCAAGCCATCTCCATAGACAACACTGTCAATCCTTGAGTCCCTCAGGAGTGACAAAAATAATCTGGGCATCATGCCTTTTCTTCAGCTGATCATAAGTAAAATGCAGAGCTCCCCTATGAAGCCCCTTGATACAACCTATGTGGATTAATCTTAGTACCTCTAGAGGGTACTGAATACAAAATTTTTAATTCTTCAGCAAAATGGCCAATTCCGGCTCCCATAGAGAGCCCAAATATTAACCCAGGCTCTTGATTTGAACACAGTTAAATCTGACTTCCCTAGAGATGTTGTGTACCGAATATGAAAGCATTCTGACTGTTGGATCTGAAGAAGAGAAATTGTAAAGAAATTTCTTCGAATTGCACTAAGTTCAAATTTGGGCTACCATAGCGAGCCCAAATATTGACCTATGGATCCGATTTGAACAAACTTGAATCTGACTCCCCTAGAGATGTTGTATACCAAATGTGAAAGCATTCTGACAAGTGAATCTGAAGAAGAAGATTTTTGAAGAAATTCCCTCATATTGTACTAAGTTAAATTTCATGTTCCCATATGGAGCCCAAATATTAACCTAGGCACTCGAATTGAACAACCTGGAATCTGACCCCCCTAGAGATGTTGTATACCCAATATAAAAGCATTCCGACTGGTGGATCTGAAGAAGAAGATTTTTAAAGAAATTTTCTCATATTGCACTAAGTAAAAATTTGGGCTACCATAGTGAGCCCAAATATATACCTAGGGATTTGATTTGAACAAACTTGAATCTGACCCCCATAGAGATGTTGCATACCAAATATCAAAGCATTCTGACTGATGGATCTGAAGAAGAAGATTTTTTTAAATTACCCTCCATATTGAACAAAGATAAAATTTGGGCTTCCGTAGGAAGCCCAAATATTAACCTAGGGACTTGGTTTGAACAATCTAGAATCTGACCCTCATAACAATGATGTATACCAAATATTAAAAGATTCTGACTGGTGGTTCTAAAGAAGAAGATTTTTAAAGAATATTCCCCATATTACCCTATGTTAAAACATCGGGCTCCTGTAGAGAGCCCAAATATGAACCAATGAGCTTTATTTCAACAAACTTTTATCTGACCCCCCTATGAATGCTGTATACCAAATATCAAAAGATTCTGATGATTGGTTCTGGAGAAAAGATTTTTTTTAATTTTTGCAAATATGCTGACTCAGCATTTTTTCGATGCCCATTACAGAACACCCTAACATAACCGATGGCAATTTTTTTTTACCATTCAATTCTACTGGTCATAAGGATACTTCATACCAAATAAAAGCTCTCTGTTCCGTGGGGTTTGGGAAATATGGGCGTTTGAAAATATTTCTATTTTTAGCTCCCAGGGTTCCCACAGGGATGCAGGAATTTTTTTTTTTGCATGGGTCAAGTACTTAAGACCCAATACTACCACAAACCAAATTTGGTTCATACCGGACCATCGGTTCAGAAAATAGAAATTTTGGGCGGGGCCAAAAATCTTACCCCTCCTATTACAAAGCCAAATATTACTTTACGAACTTTGTTTGAACAAACTTGATTCTACACCTCATATGGAAGCTCCATAGCAAATATCAAGTCATTGCACACACTGGTTCTTGAGAAGAAGATTTTTAAAATATTTTGGAGCATTTTCCCCCCACTCCCTCCCTATGGGGCCGGGCATACTGAGTTGAACAAAAATGAAATGCCCCTTTGGGACCATCACTCACACAAACTTTCACTTGAATTGGCCCAGTGGCTTTGGAGGAGAAGACCAAAACATGGTGTTGACGGACGACGGACGACGGACGGGAAGCGATTAGATTAGCTCAGCTTGACTTTGTCAAGATGAGCTAAAAATAATATGAGGTGTACACAGTACTAAATAGCTGAGGGGTGGGTTAATATGACCTAACAGTTAATGTATGTGGTCTTTGCAGTTAACGTATGTCAATGAAAGTTACCAAGTTACAGTGAAATTATTTCAAAATGAGTCATCCTATCAAGTTACATTGAAATCCCTTCATAAATATGGCCTGTAGACTGTGCTGAAAGTTTTCGGGATTCAGGCCTGTGTAGCCATGACAGTAGACCGATTGCAACTAAAAGGGAATGTCCTCTTCTCGACATTATACTGAGTCATTCTACTAAGTTACAATGAAATCCCTTCACAAATACGACCTGTAGTCTGTACTAAAGTTTTTGACTTGGGAAGCCATCATGGTTGAATGATCGCGACCAAAAGTGGGCGTTGTCATCTGGGAATAATGTGGAGTGATCCTACGAAGTTACAATGAAACCCCTTCATATATATGACCTGTAGACTGTGCTCAAGGTTTTCGGGCTCCGGGGCTCTGAAGCAATCACAGTTGACCAAACACAACCAAAAGGGGATGTCATCATCTAGGCATTATATGGAGTCAACCTAACAAGTTACATTGCTTAAGGTTTTCAGGCTTCGGGCCCCTGTAGCCATCACAGTTGCCCAATTGCATCCAGAAGATGTTTTCATCTAGACAATATATGAAGTCAACCTACCAAGTTACAATGAAATCCATTCATAAATATGACCTGTAGACTGTGCTATAGGTTTTCAGGCTTTGGGCTCAGGCAGCCATCATGGTTGAATGAGCACAACCAAAAGGGGACATTCTCATCTGGGCATCATCAGGAGTTATCCTACGAAGTTACAATGAAATCCCTTCATAAATATCACCTGTAGACTGTGCTCAAGGTTTTTGGGCTTCGGGCCCCTGTAGCAGTCACAGTTGACCAATCATGACAAAAGGGGATGTTATCATCTAGGCATTATATGGAGTCAACCTTTCAAGCTACAATGAAATCCTTCCATAAATATGACTTATAGACTATGCTAAAGGTTTTTGGACTCAGGCAGCCATCATGGCTGCACGATCGCGACCAAAAGGGGACGTTCTCATCTAGACATTATTTTGAGTCATCCTACCTAGGTACAATGAAATCCCTTCATAAATATGACCTGTAGACTGTGCTAAAGGTTTTTGGTCTTCGGGCCCCTGTAGCCGTCACACTTGCCCAATCATGTCCAAAAGGGGCTGTGCTCATCTAGACATTATATGAAGTCAACCTACCAAGTTACAATGAAATCCTTTCATAAATATGGCCTGAAGACTGTGCTAATGGTTTTCGGGCTTTGGGCTCGGGCAGCCATAATGGTTGAATGATCGCAACCAAAAGGGGACATTCTCATCTGGGCATCATTTGGAGTGATCCTACGAAGTTACAATGAAATCCCTTCATAAATATGACCTGTAGACTGTGCTCAAGATTTTCAGGCTTCGGGTGCCTGTAGCCATCACAGTTGACCAATCATGACCAAAAGGGGATGTCATCATCTAGGCATTATATGGAGTCAACCTAACAAGTTACAATGAAATCCTTCCATAAGTATGACCTTTTGACTATGCTAAAGGTTTTTGGGCTCGCGCAGCCTTCAAGGCTGATAGATCGCGACCAAAAAGGGGACGTTCTCATCTAGACATTATTTGGAGTCATCCTTCCAAGCTACAATGAAATCCCTTCATAATTATGACCTGTAGACTGTTCTAAAGGTTTTCGGGCTTCGAGCCCCTGTTGCCGTCACAGTTGCCCAATCGTGTCCAAATGGGGACGTTCTCATCTAGACATTATATGAAGTCAACCTACCAAGTTACAATGAAATCCCTTCATAAATATGACCTGTAAACTGTGTTAAAGGTTTTTGGCCTTCTGGCTCGGGCAGCCATCATGGTTGAATGATCACAACCAAAAGGACACATTCACATCTGGGCATCATCTGGAGTGATCCTACGAAGTTACAATGAAATCCCTTCATAAATATGACCTGTAGACTGTGCTCAAGGTTTTCGGGCTTCGGGCACCTGTAGCCATCACAGTTGACCAATCATGACCAAAAGGTGATGTCATCATCTAGGCATTATATGGAGTCAACCTAACAAGTTACAATGAAATCCTTCCATAAATATGACCTCTTGACTATGCTCAAGGTTTTTGGGCTTGGGCAGCTATCAAGGCTGAATGATCGCGACCAAAAAGGGGACGTTCTCATCTAGACTTTATTTAGAGTCATCCTACCAAGCTACAATGAAATCCCTTCATAATTATGACCTGTAGACTGTTCTAAAGGTTTTCGAGCTTCGGGCCCCTGTTGCCGTCACAGTTGCCCAATCATGTCCTAAAGGGGACGTTCTCATCTAGACATTATATGAAGTCAACCTACCAAGTTATAATGAAATCCCTTCATAAATATAGACCTGTAGTCTGTGTTAATGGTTTTCGGCCTTCGGGCATGGGCAGCCATCATGGTTGAAAGATCACAACCAAAAGGGCACATTCACATCTGGGCATCATCTGGAGTGATCCTACGAAGTTACAATGAAATCCCTCAATAAATATGACCTGTAGACTGTGCTCAATGTTTTCGGGCTTCGAGCACCTGTAGCCATCACAGTTGACCAATCACGACCAAAAGAGGATGTCATCATCTAGGCATTACATGGCGTCAACCTAACAAGTTACAATGAAATCCTTCCATAAATATGACCTGTACAAAGCTTTTCTTGTCATCACTAAAGCTTTTTTTCATTTGTTTCAATTCCATTCGTGTTTTTCTGGGAATAGACGGCCCAATAGTTAACAGCCGTCAGCAAAACGAAATAAAAATACAGTGCCAGAAAATACGTCCGTTGTGTATAGATTTTTGGCATCCTAAGCGAGGTAACCTACTTTCAAACTGGGTTATTTTGTTGAGTCACGTAAGTCACTTATTTTCGTTTCAACACTTGAAGCTCCGACTGAAACAGAACAGAATAGAAATAAAAAATCTGCCAAAAGCGATAATGGAATGGACAATTGATTGTCGTGTGATTTCAAATAAATGCCCATTTATCACACTCAAGAACATTCGATTCTTGAAAATAATCGTTTTTATGTAAACCTGGGATCACTCAGTTCAGCCTTTCCTCATTTTTGCCAATTTTTAGAGGGCGATTTGTAATCGCCCCGACTATTTTTCTAGGTAACTTTGGTCTTAGAAGAGCGACATAATCACCCTAGTCGCCCTCACGGCTGGTCTCTGGTAGTAATTATAAATAGTTCAAAATGCATATTGGAGTAAAGACAAAAAAACAAACAAAAAATGCCTAATTGGCGGGGGCTGGGCAGGGCAATAACTTCAACAATTTTCATTGGATAATTGTGGTCATCAAACTTGACCTAGAGACATGTACTGAAAAGAATTGAAATCTGTTAACTTTTGTTTTAAGTTATGGCATAAAAAAAGATCGGACAGACTGTAGGACTGACAGACGGACAGACTGACAGATGGACTGACAGATAGATGGACGGAGCGAGCTCTGTGCTATATCCCTCCCTTGTGGGAGAGGATAAAAAGTAACAAAGTATGTGGTAGAAGCCTAATTGGAAATTTAGAGAAACTAAGTTCGAAAAGCGTTGTGAAAAGGGTTAAATTAATGCCAATATTATTTGAAACCACTGTGTACAGCTTCAGTAGACCTTGCCCGAAATGAAAAAAAGAAATGACGTTGTAACAGAGTGTTTGGAGAATGAAAGGTAGAACCTTGAAAAGCAGAACTTTAATCTGAAACTTTAAGCTGGGAATACTAAGTAAAATTGATTGGCAAAAAAAGGTTAAATATTTCCTAAAACCGATAAAAGAAATCATTGATGTAAATGGAATCATTAAGTTGTACTGACCATGCAAGAATTAGAGTAAGAAAGTATGTGGTAAAGTCTAATTTCAAATACAAAGAAAGTAAGTCTGAAAACATGTTTAAAAGGGTTTAAAATCATGCCAATATTAATGAAAATCACTGTAGAAATGTTCAGTAAATAGAAGACAAATAAGAAACAGTGACATTCCACTAAACTGTTTGAAGAATTAAAGGTGTAATTATAAAACACCTCCCCCAAAAAAAACTTTAACCAAAAACTTTAACCTGGAATTTGTAAGTAAAATTACCATAAAAAAAAGGGTGAAATATTTCCCAAAATAACATTAAACATAAAAAAAAACCATAATTAGAATGATACAATCAATAGTAATATTAATTTAAAAGATAAAAAAACAAAAAAACTTTAAGATTCACTAAAAAGCTTTAATCACAAACTTTAGCCAAAACTCCAAATGTTAACAGACGGAGACGAAAGTCAGGACTAAACAGGAAAAAAAAAAAAAACACTTGAACCTTCAATGAAAAACTTTAACCACAAACTTTAACCAAAACTCTAAATGTAAACAGATGGACAGATGGATGGACAGATGGACGGATGTCATGACTCTCACCCTCACTGTAAACAGTCGGGCTAATAATGAGGCCAGACAAAAGAATGGTTATTAGTGGGATAGAACAACACTTCCTGCTTCTTTGTATGTGCAATTGTCTATCTATGGAGTACCATACTGGACTCTAATTTTTTTGTTTTGGCTTAACCCTTTGAATTACAGAGACCGTTTTTCCGGCCGGGTCACAAGCTATGTCATAATGTCATTAAGGGGGATGACTGCAAGGTAAATGTGTGGTGTAGACCAATCACTATTTTCGGCTGCATGTTGATAATATTAATTGGTCTACCCCCAAATAATAAATATGGACTCTTCCTATTGCTTCCATGGAACTGACATGGAAGATACCACCAGGGTTCAAAGGGTAAATTTTGGGGAGCATTGAGTACATCCTCATACAGAGTTTGCAAGTGAAAAGCAATCTGCTCTGACAGTGTCGTATTCGACACTGTCAAAGCAGATTGCTTTTCACTGGCAAACTCTTTGGCTTTTTAAACTTATGCTGCATTGTTAGATAGGTAAACTATTTTGTGCGCATTGGGGAAACAACCCCAAAAATCTTTAAAAACCACACAATTTGAGCACAATTACACCTTCATAATTTGTGGGGAATTTAAAGACCTATAGCAACTAGGGTTATCATGATTATTTGATTAGTCGACTGTTGCAGTAGTCAACATTTTTTTTTTAATTTTCAGACAATCATCGTTCAATTTTAAAATGGTACAGGTCGGGCAATTACGTGAATAAAAAGTTAGATTATTAACCTCTGATATGCTAACCATCGGTACATGTAATATCCCATGGCCTTTCTTTATTGCATGATTGTGCAACAATGTAGTTTTAAAAACAATAAGCCCTGCCATTTGCTCAATCTCTGTTCTCTGTTGTATTAACTAGCACTCTGTTAATCAGTACTAAAGAGTATTGTTCAGATGGTGTACCTTTGAATAATTTGTGGTTTGGGAAGTCATTGCAAACTGCAGAGTAAATAGAATCTTCAGACTGGTACACTTGAAGAGCCCCGTTGGAACAATTTGAACCGGGAAACTGAGAAAATTGTCACAAGACTCACAATGGTCAGTTCACTTGTAGTACCATGTTTTCACTTGTTTAGGAATGGAGGGAGTTTTATGTTCAAGATTACTGGACATTAGTTGTAGAAATAAAACATTTGCACAAATATTCTTCTGTTTAAATTTTTTACATCAATTGGAGATATTTTGGTATATCCATTTTATCTCAACACAGAAGTGTACATATTCAAACATCATCAGTTTTAAATTTGTTTTGTAAGTATATTAAAAGATTGTGTGTTGGATTTATGGGAAATGACTATCAACCGACTAACTGTTGATTAACGTTGGCGATTAGTCAACTTTAAAAACTGAGAGTCATGTCAGCACCAATAACAACCAATGTTTTTCTCAGTTTGGAATTTTGCAAGCGGGATGTCTCTAATTTAAGATCAAGTATATAAAATGAGTCTGATATACACTATAAAACAAAGAAGACAAAGTAAAAACTGAAATGTACACTCACTGAATTAATATCGATGCTATAACTGATTGTGTCAGAATTTTAATAAGTGTTTATCTGTATAAAAAAAAATTTTCAACTCTCTGTCACATTTACTACTGTAGTTAATACAAGGGTTTGTTTTATAGCAAAATAATGCACATCATCGCAACCAGCCAACACAATATACAGGCAACATATCTTCTTTCTGTGGTAGCATATTTTCTTGGCTGAATAAAAAAACCATTCAGACGAGACAGTTATAGATGTGAGGACAGGGACACTCCCTACCCAGGGATTTAAAAGTTAAAACATGTTTGTGTAACCACTCAGATACTGGTTAGTACATGGCTATTTTTATGGACATATGTAACACACACACAGAGAATCACCCAAGTAAGGTTAGCTTTGCAAATGTGATGGTGCACAGGAGTGATGGAGTATCTGTCCAATCAGTCACTAAGAAAATGTTAAGACGAACCATTACTACATTGCTCCAACAGTCATAAGGGCCTGTGGAATCAAATAATTATCACAGAACCTGCCTGCAAATACAAATTTATTGGCTCTTTGTGGTATAACATTACTGTTTGCCCTCAGAGTGTCTTCAAAATATTTTCGATCAAATCCCATGGTAAGCACTTTAAAACACTTTTTCTAAGTACTTTACACATACTTTCTGGAGCTGATTTTAGTTACATTGTTCCAAATCTGAAGGGAAACTGTTAACTCATTATCCAACAGGAACAGCAGACGACTTACCTTGAAAAAAGGTAAATTGAAATTATCATTTTTTGTTTCAAAAACATAGTTTATGACCTCTCACTGGAACAAGCCAAACAAGTTGCTTCCAACGAAGGGTCAGAAGCTACGTTTTTGAGACAGAAAATTAAAAAATAATATTTCAATGTCATTTTTTATGAATACTGCTGGCCTGTGTTTACCATTACGTGTGGTAAAGGGTTAATCTAATTTTCTGTCATTTAGATTATTATTCTCTAACAACAGTTAAACGCTTTATTTGATGAATTGGCAGCTTGATTACGTAATTTACAAAACAAAAAACAAATAAATTTTTTAAAATTTCAACAAAACCATATCATGTGACCCCCCCCCCCCCCCCCCCCCCCCTCTCTGGAAAGATTTCATCATGCTCATTCCAATGAGGAGACACATGATATGGTTTTGCTAACATTTTTCGAAAAAATTAAAAAAAAAAAAAAACAAATTTTGATACTGCGAGCATTAGATTAAAGGATTAGTGTACTTCTAGGTTACATATCTATCAATATTTTTTTTATTCTCTATGAAAAATAAGATCCATCTCTAGCACTTGATCAATCAAATTCAAAATGAAAAGAGGTATTTAAGAAAGAAATATTCTCTTGTTGCTTGTTGACATTGTCAAACTGTTTTGATCTTCCAAGTTAAGATCTCTGTGCACATAAATTTTCATTGTTGATTACTCCATACCTGTTGGAATTTTCATAATTCCTAATCTTTTGTTCATCTGGTTGGAACCCTACACCTCTCTCTCGCAAACTGTAGGTTTTGACTGGAACAGGAGGAGGTTCTTTTTTAACTTTTTCTCTCCCCGTAGAAGTCTGGTCACTTTTTACAGGAGACAGTCCACCTGGAGGTTTCTGTGGCGGTGCAAGTTTATTCCTTGAACCAAATTCATCTTTCCTGTTAAGGTTATTCAAAATCAAATATTACCAAACTGATAAAAACACTTCATTACTAAGTATGATGTCATCTGAGCCCTCAACACTGATGCAAGAAATTTTTTTTTTTTAATTTTCTCCATGATGGTTATGTATGTGGAAAATACCTATTCACATGATGTAATTTCAAGAACTGTGAAATCAGCCGCAGATTACCCAAAACAAGATGGTTTCAAGGCAGTAGGACGAAAAAGAGGTACAAATCAAAAGGAATACACAATTGCCAAGGCAGAAACATAATTGACATCTTGACCTGCAATCATTATGTGACGAGACCAAATGACAGCTTTGAGTGGCAATTCTCAAACACCTGAGTGACAATTCTCAAACATCTGAGTGACATTAAAACAAAAATGGTAAACCAGTTGGTAAACACTTCAACAATCCAGCACATTCAGCCATGAATTTGGACTTCTGCATTATAGGGTACCATAGAGTGACCCTCATCTTGAAGTGAATACATGCACAAAATATGATAGAGAACTGCACTAGGTCTTTACGCTAAAACCATATATCCATATAGTGTGAACAGCCTTTATTTTTTTTTCTTCTATTTATTATATATGTAAATATACCTGAATTATTTTATTACATATTCTTTAACCATTACGTGGTGAAGAATTCTACATAATTTCCATTGCCCACAGCCTGTTCAGGAGAGACAGATTGCAATTTCCTGTGACATCTTGGCAGGTGGTATGCAGTCAAGATTTTACTGGATACAAGGGAAAGGATAATAAGATTGAAGTCAAACCCTTTCTCCAGATTGCCTTTCAGAGAACCCTCTCTATGGTCAGACAGTTTGTACAATTCAGACCTCTATGGGTTGGAAAATATTTCTGAAATTAATTGACAAATTTGTCGTTACATTGGAATCCTGTTAACAAGAGGCCCCATGGGGCCTGAGGGCGCTCACCTGACACGGTAGCCTAAATATCAGTCCAGGGAATTGATTTCAACAAGTTGCATCTGCCCCTCCTAAGAAAAGCTTATACCAAATATCCAAAGATTCTGACCAGTGGATCTAAAAAAAAAAGATTTTTGAAGAATATTTCCCATATTGAACTAAGTAATAATTCGCGTTCCCACAGGGAGCACAAATAAATATGAACCCAGGGACTTAGCTTCAACAAACTTGGATCTCACCTCCAGTGGTATGCTGTATACCAAATATCAAAATATTCTGACTGGTGGATGTGAAGAAGATGTTTGAAGAATATTCCTCATATTGAACTAAGTTATAATTTGGGCTCCCACAGAGAGACCAAATATCAACCCTGGGACCTGGCTTGAACAAACTTCAATCTTACCTCCCTAAGGATGCTGCATACCAAATATCAAAACATTCCGACTGCTGGATATGAAGAAGACTTTTAAAGAAAATTCCTCATTTTAAACTAAGATATAATTCTGGCTCCCACAGTGAGCCCAAATATGAACTCGGGGACTTGGCTTGAACAAACTTGACTCTCACCCCCCAAAGCATGCTGCATACCAAATATCAAAAGATTCTGCACTAATTTAAACATTTGGGCTCCCATAGAGAGCCCAAATATGGACCCAAGGATTTGGTTTCAATAATCATGTGAAACAATCTTCCAAAGAAGTTATATGTGAAATTTGAAAGCTTTTGGAGCAGTGGTTTGGGAGAAAAGTAGTCTTAAATGTTTTTCCCATTAACCACAGTGTTAAAAAATGCCGACTCAGCACTTTTTCAAAGTCCCCAAAAAGTACCCCCATGATAAAACCTAAAAATATTTTTTGGGACCATTCCATTCTGTTGGTACTAAGGAAGCTTCACACCAAATACGAATTCTCAGTGCTGTGTAGTTTTGGGGATATAGGCGTTTTAATTTTTTTCTATTTTTAACTACTGCGGTTCCCCCGGGGAGACAGGAAAATTTTGGGGGGGCATAAATTAATTACTTATGACCCAGTAAGCCCTCATGTCAAATTTGGTTCAAATCTGCCTCTCGGTTTGGAAAACAGAAATTTTGGGCGGGGCGAAAATTCTTGCCCCTCCCATAACAAAGGCAAATGTAGCAGCTCGAACCTCTCTTGAACAAATCTGAGTCTACACCTCAAAAGGAAGCTGCACACCAAATATCAAATCTCTGCTACTGCTGGTTCATGAAAAGAAGATTTTCTAAGATTTAAGCACACTTTTGGGGCGTGGCCCTAGTGAGGGGCGAGGCAACTTGATTTGAACAAAATAAAAATGCGATGTCATAACAAACTATTATCTCAAATATCAATTAAATTGGTTCAGCGGTTTGGGAGGAGAAGAAACACCATGTTCACGGACAACAGATGGTGAATGATCACTATATCTCCCCTGACTGAAAGTCAGGCAAGCAAACAAGAGGCTCTAAACAGCCTGTAATCGCTCAACTGGCAGAACAGAAGATGAAAATATGATTTCCCACAGGATTTCTAAGGCAACTATAAGCCGTAATTGTGACCATGTTTGGAATCTGATAAACATTACATGAGGATCTTTGTTAGATGTCCCAGTAATCAATCATGTGAAGTTTCAGAACATTTGGCCTTGTAGTTTCAGAGGAGAAGATTTTTCAAAATCGACTAATCAGAATCAAAGAATGCCTTTGGCACCATGTTTTTCATCCAACAGGAACAAAATGAGAAACAGTTGTAGAGAACATCCCATAGACCATTGTGGCCAATGTTGGTTCACATCAGCTCAGTAGTTCCAGAGAAGAAGATGAAAATGTGATTTCCCAAGGGGCTTCTATAGTAATTATATGCCGCAATTGCAGCCATGTTTGCAACCTGATCAACATTAAATGAGGATTGTTGGTAGAGGGGGTCCCAGTCATTAATCATGTGAAGTTTGAAACATTTGGCTGTGTGGTTTCAGAGAAGATTTTCAAAATCCACCAATTAGAATCAAAGAATGCCTCTGGCAGCCATGTATTCCATCCGACGGGAACAAAATGAGGTTCAGTTCGCTCATAGAGTACCTCCTATAGACCATTCCTACCAAGTTTGGATCACATCGGCTCAGTGTTCCAGAGAAGAATATGAAATATGTGATTTCCCATAGGGTTTCTCTAGTAACTATAAGCCGTAATTGCAGCCATGTTTGTAACCTGATCAACATTAAATAGGGATCGTTGGTAAAGGGTGTCTCAGTCATCAATAATGTGAAGTTTCAAAACATTTTGCCTTGTAGTTTCAGAGAAGAGTTTTGAAAATCCACCAATCAGAATAAAAGAATGCCTCTGGTGGCCATTTTTTCTCAACTGACGGAAACAAAAATGAGGATCTTTTGTAGAAGACCTCCCATAGAGCATTTCTACCAAGTTTGGTTCACCTTGGCTCAGTAGTTCCAGGGAAGAAGATGAAAATTGATTTTCCATAGGGTTTCTATGGTAACTATAATCTGCAATTGCAACCATGTTTGCAGACCGATCAACATTAAATGACGATCATAGGTAGAGGGGGTCCCGGTGATTGATCATACAAAGTTTCAAAGCATTTGGCCTTGTAGTTTCAGAGGGGAAGATTTTAGAAAATCCACCAACCAAAATGAAAGAATGCCTCTGGCGGCCATGTTTTTTCATCCGACAGGAACAAAATGAGGATCGTTTGTAAAGGAACTCCCATAGACCATTCCTGCAAAGTTTTGTTCACAACAGCTCTTTGGTTCCAGAGAAGATGAAAATGTGAAAAGTTTACGATGACGGATGCTAAGTGATGGTAAAAACTCACATGGCCGCCAGGTTGGCAGCTAAAAGTCACTTTGCCAATGAAAATTCTTCAATAAATGGGAGTATTTAAACAATATTCAGTTAACAGAGATTTGGTCACTTTCCTGTGTTCTAGATATAAACTGCGCATTTATTATATTATATCTTGTTTGACAGAGCTCATAGAGGTATTGAATGTACAATAAAATAAGGAGAATAAATGTTTGTCAGGGTAATAACTTGACATATTACAGGATTTTGTATTCAATTAATAGGAGATTGTTCTATAACCTGTATGCAATTAACAGGCAAAAATCTGTACTGAAGGTATGGAAAATGGTTTTGTGTTTGAAAGGTACATTCAATTAACAGGGTTAATCAATTAAGAGTTATCCAATTTAGTGGACTCCACTATACCTGAGGATCAATTAACGTTACACCTGCAAGCTCTAACAAGAAGGCTATTGTGACATTACACTCACTAAGACAATTATGCTGGTCAATCAACTGAAAGCAATATCTACAGTAAAGAACTTATTCACAATTTTGCCTCTCTCAATACAAAACATACCCAAAATACCTCAAAATAAAGTGCAGCTGTAAGACCAGATATTTGGTGAAATATGTTTCCCGCTTCTTGACTTGAATCAACAGTTTTGATCAGTACGAATACTAGATGAGATGACCAGTGTCAGTACAAAACTATTACAACACATCGTTTCTTCCATTAAAATGAAGCAATTCTAACAATCCTTTTAATAAACGACTATAAGTTTAAAGTTTTTTTGTCCAAAAAAATACCACCGTTGTACTGTGATCATTTCCCAGCCACTTGAAAGCACAGTGTGCAATCCTATGTCACAGCACTATAGTATGAGAAGGAGGCTTCAGAACAGATTGATAGAAAACAAGACTATTTATGTGGTGTTCGATCATGAATTCGGAAGTAAAAAGCCGGCCTCGAAATAACAAGATTTTGATAAACCTTCCAGCAGGTTGCCTCATTTGACAATGGTTAACCTGTTGATTGGTTACCTAGATTTTTTTCATAAACCTATTGGTTAACCATTGCATTAAAAGTATTAATACTGACAAAGCTTCTGACATACCCAAATACAGTTCCTCCCAAATTAGTTTGGCGTTTAGACACAAGGGACCCAAGGCAGATGCAGTACAAAACAGGTACATACACACGCCCCCTACCCCCCCTCCCCACATACACACGCACATTCATGTATGCACACATTAACATTTGTTGTTCTTTGCTTTATATGATTTTTGTGTCTAATAAAAATTACAGAATTTTAATTGTTTATTTTGCTGTGTTGCTTATTATTTCAGAAACCCAAACACATTTGTCTCGAACTGGGAGTGGGAATTGGACAATTGTATGGGGATGGGGTCTAATACCGTCGATCGACGTCTGTATTACAAATACATTGAACATTAGGGCATGGGAATTGCATTGGCAGTCTCCGATTAACATTGGAAAAGAAACAATTGTAAATCGTATCTACCTTCAGAGTTCCCCTACATTTCAGAATCCGGAGAATGTAATCCAAAGTTCCAAACTAAACTTTATTTCTGGCACAAAGTTCGAAATCATTTGGAAAAACCCATGTTCATAACCATGCTGGCTGTTTGTTCAAATGGAATAAGCACGTAAATAAGAAGTCAGCATTGGTGAATAAAACACGTTTCTATAATGTGTTCAAAAATTTTTCTCATGGATTGGCAGGGTAAAAAGGGGCGGAATGCAAATAATTAACAACAGCTCATTTGATTTTCAATATGTCTCCTTTTAATTGCATCGAACACTTATTTTCAGCTTCGCGCAGTGCGTAAGTTAATACCTCATGTGCAGTAAATGTATTAACAAAGCAGTTTGCTCCCTTTAGCTGTAACAGACAATCGTCTTTCTCATAATCGAAACAAATTATTTGTTTCGAGAGCCAAAGGGCACCGCGAGTTGGTACTGCAGATCTTCAGTACCACTCATACTATAGATTTATACCCCCACAAGTACAGTAATGAATGAAACACACTGTATGATAATCACTTGAGAATTTTGTTCTCATTTTGTTCACTACAGTGCTTCTTTTAAATCAGTGGGAGGAAAAACATTGAAAACTTTTCTCATCCCGTAACAACTAACTTCGTTGGCAATCGGCGCGATTTTTGGTTAACCGATCGAGCGTTCGCCTGAAAACAAATCTGCGCAACCGATAGGCGAACGGTACGAGCGTTCGCCTCTTATTTCGAGGTCTGAAAAAGTACATTCAAGTGTAATTCTGCACAAGCACAAGTCAACAATAAATATTACTTAATGTCCGACTCAATAAAAAGTGGGTGCACTCGATTTAACAAACAGTAATTCAGCGTTTATTTTATTTTCGTCTGCTCTCAGAACAATTGTTTCCAGCTGTCAATTAACATGGATTTATTTTTCTTTCCTGGGCATGAATATCTTCCAGCAGCATGAAAGGAGTTGAAAGGAATTTGGTCATTTTCCTGCATTCTAATGATAAAGTTAGCATGTATTCTATGGTCAAAACAGTTATTTTCAGAGTTTCGAAGTGTCAGGGGGCTTGGGTATGTATGTCATTGGGAATGGTAATTTGTAATGAATATAATTAATTACATGTCACATAATAAACCCTTTATCACTACAGTGTATTGATCTGATCATTGTATCACGCCTCGTTGATGAGGTGAGATAGATGGATCACAATTGTGACAAGAGCTCCTTTGATCTGGCTATCCCACCTTGTCAACTTGATTTGATTCTATGACCAGATCAAGCCACTGTAGTGATAATATGTATTTAATTATGATTAATCTGCCTAAAAACTTAATTTTTTTCCCTCCAAAACACAGTTTATAACCCCTCATCAAAAATGTCAATGAGCTTGCTCCAAAAAGAGGTCATTAGCCATTCAACATGGAAAAATATGTTTTTTTTCATTCTTTCCGCTGGCAGCATTTACCATTTTGTAATATAATTAATTAATAAGATTTTCAACATTACATTTAGTTTACTTTCCAAAAGTTCTTTTTTTCTGTTCATTATTGACTTTGTGCTTTTTGACACCAAAGTTTAAGAACGGATGTTGGTGTTGGGAGTTAAAAAATATCAGGTTCTATGATATCTTAAAATCAATGATTTAACATCAGCAGAGCGGAATAATACCGGTGGATGTGAGGAGGGAAAAATAAAGAAATGTCATCCATGCACTGCAAATATGAATAGAAAAAAAAAAATCACCCCAAAACTTGTTCACTTGAATACTCATTTCAAAAAACAATAAAATTTAAAAGCAACTTACCTATATTTTGCACTAATTTCTGACAATTTAGCTCTGTCTACAGTGGCTGTATTGGCAGGGTTTGCAGTACTGCGTGTAAATCTGTAAGGATCATTTTTATCAACCCGACCTCCAGAGAGAGTTAATGACCCAAACTTCTCTTTGAGCTTTGAGTCATCATGCTTATTGGCAGGATTTGTTATGTATTTGTTGAATGAATCGCTACTGTGTGATGATGAATCATTTTGATGCTGTTAAGAAATTAAATTTATTAATAGTAACAGCATGAAAGAAAAACATATAAACAACTAACTGCAAGTACAGTGGAACACTGTTTGGCCTAGAAAAGTTAAAAATCTGTTTTTTCAGGCCTTCCTGCATGGCCTTTTAGGCTGCTGCATGCTCTCTTTTTATAACCAATGCAAATTAAAGAAAAAAAAATGGTCTATGTCCGATATTTTACTTGAGTGCAACAAGGCTTTCCAATGCTTTAGCATTGCAAGGCCTTCATGTGCTCAAGGGATGAAATTCACCACAACCCATGCTACTCTGTAGATTGTGAGGCCTAAAAACATAAAACAAAACCAAGAACATGAACTTTTGAAGGCAAAGAAATAATTACAAAAACTAGAGGCTTTAAAGAGCCAGTAATCGCTCACCTGGAACTACATATAAAAAAATGTGATTTCCCATAGGCTTTCCATGGTAACTATGAGCTGCAATTGTGGCCATGTTTGCAACATTACATCAACATTACATAAGGATCATTGGTAGAAAGAAGGTGTTCCAGTCCTCAATCACATGAAGTTTCAAAACATTTGACTTTGTAGTTTCAGAGGAGAATATTTTTGCAAAATTCATCAAACAGAATCAGAGAATGTCTCTGGTGGCCATATTTTCCAAGCAATAGGAACAAAAAAAGAGGATCGTTTGTAGAGGACTTCCCATAGACCATTCCTGCCAAGTTTGGTTCACGTTGGCTCCGTAGTTTCAGAGAAGATTATGAAAATGTGATTTCCCATAGGGTTTCTATTGTAACTATAAGCTGCAATTGAAGCCATGTTTGCAACCCGATCAACATTAAATGAGGATCGTTGGTAGAGGGGGTCCCAGTCATCAACCATGCAAAGTTTCAAAACATTTGGCCCTGTGATTTCAGAGATTTTTCAAAATCCACCAATCAGAACCAAAGAATGCCTCTGGCGGCCATGTTTTCAAACCGATGGGATCAAAATGAGGATCGTTTGTAGAGGACCTCCCATAGACTATCCCTGCAAGGTTTGGTTCATGTCGGCTCAGTAGTTCCAGAGAAGATGATGAAAATGTGATTACCCACAGTGTTTCTACAGTAACTATAAGCCGCAATTGCAGCCATGTTTGTGACCCAATCAACATTAAATGAGGATCGTTGGTAGAGGGGTACCAGTCATCATTCAAAACACTTAGCCTGACAGTTTCAGGAGACGATTTTTGAAAATCCACCAACCAGAATCAAAGAATGCCTCTGGAAGCCATGTTTTTCATCCAACGGGAACAAAATGAGGATCGTTTGTAGAGGACCTCCCATAGACCATTCCTGCCAAGTTTGGTTCACACCAGCTCAGCAGTTACAGAGAAGATAAAAATGTGAAAAGTTTACGGATGCCGAACGACGACGGACGCCAAGTGATAAGAAAAGCTCACATGGCCTTTTAGGCCAGGTGAGCTAATAAAAAAATAAAATAAAAAAACACCCACCCACATGCAATTTTACAAAAATTGACCAGTGAAACAGAAGATCTATATTGTGGGGCCTTAACTAAATTGTTTCTCACTTTGCCAGTAATTAATATTCAATTAACTGTTAACCAAATGAGTATTTTAAAAATGTTTTCCATCAAAACTAGTCATGGATGCTGTGAAGCAGCTATAACAAGATTTAATGGAAAATTCACAAAATTTGAACTCAAGAAATCAAATGAAAACAAGAGGTGTGCATCAGAAATGCAGGAATCGTGTTGCAATGGCAATTGGAGAGTGTTGATCTGCATGTCCATAACCAGGTTATCAATCATATGCCGGTTGTCAAATCTGGAACCTTTGTTCAAGTTATAATGCTAATAAGTTTAGAAATCTTAAAAATTAATTAAGGCCTATAACTCTGTGACAAAAATTGGGCTGTGCCTGTTTTCGAACTTGCTTGAGATATTATTGCAAAAGACCTCTATGGCAAATATTAGTCAAATTGGAGAACGTGTGTTAAAGTTATTGCACTAACAAGCTAAAAATTCGTAAATATTGACTAATTAAGGCCATTAACTCTGTAACAAAAAATCAGGCCATTCCAGTTTTCGAACTTGCTTGAGATATTATGCCCATAACTCTGTAACGAAAAATCAGGCTGGACATAAAAACAAATCAAATAAGATAAACTCTATAATAATTCATTCAATGAGTGCATCAAAATGCCATCTGGCCATTCGCAATGCAGTCCTTGATGCACACAAGAGACAAATTATTATCAAGACCTATCAATGAAAGTGATAAATACCCACACATTTTTGACAAAGGGAGAGGGCAATAATATAACAAAATTGTGCCATGCACATATGTAATTATGTTGATTATGTACACAAAGTTCAAACAAATATCTTAACCTTCCAGGGCCTGGAGATTTTTATACATTTTTGCTATATGCTGAATGTCTACCTGCTGTGGCTCTGCAGTTGTTTCTAGCCAAGTCATTCCTGTCTACAGAGGCAGCCAAGACTAGCCTAGAAACAACTGACAAGGTACTCAGAAAACAAGTTTTGAGTTTACCCAAACAATGCATGTTGGAGCACCTGTTCCTTTGCATTCAAAAGTTATCAAAGTTGGAATTAGAAACGTAAAAGTTGTTTGCACCACAGAATTTCAACAGACCAACCAATCCTGAGTAATTTATAGGAGAATAACTGTATAAAGATTAAATCAAGTTGAAGCAAATCCATGTCTGGCACATCTTCACCTGATAATGATCATGAAAACCAAATTTCAGATCAATATCTTAAAAATGTACAAGGAGTTTGCCTCCACAACAAATTAAAATTTCAACTGTCATCTGCACACACAGCTAATCAACCAACTACCAAATGCAGCAACTACAGCATATCCTGTACAACTGGTGAAGTAATGTGATACAAAGAACTAATTTTTGGATCTTCAACTATTTTTGTAAAATGTTTGGACAAAAAATACATTTTTTCTCAATTTCTCAACATTTCAAAAATAAATAACATATTTTGCAAACTAAAGGGCTGAGTAATTATAGTAAAACCAAAAATTGAGGCTATGTAAAGATCAAATACATACAAAATATTTCCCTGAAAATATTTCTATTGAAATTTCCATTATTTGAAACTAGAAAGTCCTGCTGCAAATGTGAAAATGTATTTTCAGGGTGTCCAAAAGTGTGTAAATGATAGCACAACTTTCTGGTTTCAGGAAGGAAAACAAGAGGCCCCAAGGGGCCTGAGGGCACTCACCTGACATGGTAGCCTAAATATCAACCCAGAGAACTGATTTCAACAAGTTGCATCTGCTCCTCCTAAGAAAAGCTTATACCAAATATCCAAAGATTCTGACCAGTGAATCTAAAAAAAAGTAAGATTTTTAAAGAATATTCCTCATATTGAACCAAGTTATAATTCGGGCTCCCACAGGGACTTGGCTTTAACAAACTTGAATCTCACCCCTCTAAGGATGCTGCACATCAAATATCAAAACATTCTGACTGCTGGATCTGAAGAAGAAGATATTTAAAGAAAATTTCTCATTTTGAACTAAGTTACAATTCAAGCTCCCACAGTGATTCCAAATATGGACCTAAGGACATGGCTTGAACAAACTTGAATCTCCCCCCCCCCCCCTCCCAAGGATGCTGCATACCAAATATCAAAACATTCCGACTGCTGGATCTGAAGAAGATTTTTAAAGAAAATTCCTCATTTTGAACTAAGTTATCATTCAGGCTCCCACAGCGAGTCCAAATATAGACCTAGGGACATGGCTTGAACAAACTTGAATCTCACCCCCCAAGGATGCTGCATACCAAATATCCAAACATTCGGACTGCTGGATCTGAAGAAGATTTTTAAAGAAAAGTTAAAAAATTTATAGTAATTTATATATTTTTTATACTTACCAATGACCCAGACATAGCTGGTGCTAACTCTTAAAATATAGGGCCAAACACAAATTTTGCCCCCCAATCCCCAAAATTTGCATCTAAAACTAAAGAAAACATGTCCTGAAAGGCCCTCCACACTTCGCCCCTACTGCGCATGCGCAGTGTCAAGGACGTTCCGAAATTGGCGCCATTAATCATTCTAATAACCAGTGCCTGGTAAGCGCTATGTACTCAGCGGGGAGGCAAGTGTTCCCAACTCTTGGGAGGGCCATCCCCGTCTGGGTCATTGGTAAGTATAAAAAATATATAAATTACTATAAATTTTTTAACATTTTTATACTGTACCAATGACCCAGACATAGCTGAATAGTAAAAAGGCTGGAGGGCCAAGGACATAGAGCAAAATGGAATACGCTCAATAAAATAAAATAGAGTCATCCCCTGTAGGGAAAAAGAAGTAATAGGCCTTACATGTATCTTTCTTATTTATGATAAATTAGAAAGATACAACACCTTCCAAAATTGAGCTTCATACATCCATGTACTCTATTAATATCCAATATAATCCTTATACTAATAATTTTTAAAGTAAGCCAATAAATAAAGTAAGTCTAGAGAATAGAGACTCTTATACTCCTAAAAGTGTCTGAGGATTGCATAATCATGTCCGTTGACATATGCAATATTCAAAAGCTATACTTTAAAAACTAAGACTTGAATGAATTTTAAAAACCTAAACTTCTCACTAAACAACCATCCCAATAACAGCTCAGAATTACTAACTCCGGAGGAGGTATCCCCTTGTTTTCATAGTAAAACAGGTGACCCAAGGGAACACCCTCCCCCCCCCCCCCCTTTTTCTTGCCCTGGGTCAAATAGCCCAGAGCGAAGAGGGCAGCCGAACGGAGACACTGCCGAAACAGACAGCCTACCTAGCTATAGTAGCAACTGTTAAGTGAATGACATTCTGAGCAGTAGATAATAGACCTAACAATAGAGGCCTCCAGAAATGGACTCGATATTTCTAAGATAAAATTCATGAATGTGGATGGCTGAGCGCAATGAGCGGCCTTCAAAAATCTATAATAGCGACACTATTAATGTAAGCCCAAGAAGTAGAAGAACTCTTACTTCATGAGCCGAAATCTTAAGCACAACTGCTAAGTCAATGATATACCATAAGCAGTACCGATAGTTAATAGAATCCATTAACAATAAAATGGAGCGTAACGTCCTTCTACTAGACATCAAAGACAGAAGAAGCTTACGCCCTTTGTAATAAACAGATATCTGTTTATAAATACATAAACTGTACCCGGAAAGAGTAAAGGCCTATGCCCATACGAAGACGGAAGGACCTTAAAATAATAGGTTCCGGATAATAGGAGCCTAACTCTTATGCAACAATCCAACCTAAATAGTAACGGAAGTATTGATTCCGAAACTATGAAAGTGAAAATCATCCATCGATAGTGCATGAAACTCACTGACTCTACAGTAAAAGAGAAACCAACAGAATTACTGTCTAAAAGGTCAGAATTTGAAAACTACTGTTTCCAGAGGCTCAAATGATTACTTAGCTAAATAAGAACCGAAGTTAAAATCCGTATAGGAATTTAATCTAAAGATTCTAAGTCTATTTATCAAAAAGTTACTAACTGACTTAGATAAAGAGACAAAAGACTCAATTGTAAACTATCGTAGAGTGCATAGGTATGAGGTAACATAAACCTATAACCTAAATAATAACAGGCTGCAGTAGATCTTGTGAAACAAGTATACTAAAAAATAGCAATGAGTAGTATGGAGGGATCAACAATATGAACATAATGATCCCTACACCACGACGGAAGAGCCTCCACTTTAGCCGCATAGAATAGCGAAGAAGAGGATCTCCTATAGTAAGAAATCGCGTCCAAAGCTCGTCCAGTACAGTGCTTACAATGCAATACGGACCACACAACGGAATACATGAAGGTTGTGACCTTGCTGGTTGTGATAAAGATGACACGATTTACCCAATGAAAAAGATCCTCACATAGAGGAAGATTTCACGTTAAGACCCACAGTAGACAAGAGAGTAAATTACTCATGATCTCTGTGAAGATAGAGATGCTATCAACAGAAATGTATTGTGGTTGTTTATCTTAGCAATACCTGCTAAAACAACAGCGCCGGAGGATACGCGTATCCTATCATTCCGTCCTATAGATCAATAGAGCGTTGACAATATTAGCTCAGAGATCTGGACAAGCCAACACATACGTCTGCAATTGATTAGCAAGCTGTGTCATAAATAAATCATCATTGGGCGCTCCCATAGATAGCAAATCTGATTGAATACTTGTTTGTTGAGAGTCCATTCTGACAGCAACAAGCGACCCGTAAGAGAACGGGAGTCCGATAAAACAATCAGACGACCCGGAATATGACGGACCAAAACTGAACTTGGTGTACTATAACCAACAGACGGATTCTTTCCATTAAATTGAATAACGGAAACGAAAAAGTGCCTCCCTGGTTCCGGAGATACGCCACTACTGTCGAATTAAAGGACAGGAATTTGGGCATGCGTTTCTGAATAATGTTCATGCAATGACATAAAGCAAGCCTAAAAAACATTATTCCGCGGAAGTTAAACTGATTGCTAAAAGACTGCGGAACCCAAAGACCCTGGCACTTCAAATCCGTAGGGATCAGTATTATATCCCAATCTGTTTGACTGGCAACCGTCATAACAGCCACACTCGGGTCCGGCAACTGCGGCGGCACTCTCTGAGTCAACCACCGAATGTTTGCCCCAGTCTGAATCTCTTGTAACACTAGATAGACAAGAGAACGTGTAAATCGAGCAATTCATGGATTGCCGAAAAGTTGCCGTCGAAGAGAAGCTCCTCCGAGAACGAAGCGACTCTGAGAGAGTTCTTAACCTTACTATCCACGCGTGTGGATGTAGCTAGGGCTGCGTCACGTCTAACTAACTCCAATCAGCCACTGAAGGGCGGAGTTATACGTGAACAAACTACTGCCCTCAAAAGAAATTACAGTGAGAATAATATCCCGTAAATCTTTTCTTGAAGACGTAATGATAACGCCTCAGTAAGGCGGATTACGTATAATAAAGCGTCTAAGTTAAGTCTACTATACATAATGTCGTTCCCAACATTGAAATTGGAAAAGACATAAACGGCGAAAAAGAATATATGCAGTCTCTAATCACACCGTCTAGACGCATATGAACTCTCGGTATTCCCTGCTCTGCCAAAATAAACTATTTGTATAAATGATAAAATGGCAGAAATGAGCAACGCGGACAAGAAACTAAACTATCATGCTTAGTAGCAGGCTTGTATATATATATATATAGCGTCGAAAAATAAAACACATGTTGTAATGACAATATTGGACTGCGTCGGTAAGTCAGGGACAATGTCCCTGAACCGATCGAAAAATCCGAGTCCAATGACGCTATAAGTCTCTTATCCAAGATCGCAGCAATGAAGTCCGAAATAATAATCACTGGAAGATAATGCCAGAAGATATGAAAGGCATCTTCCGATACTACTAAGGGAAAACTCGAAATCTTTCGAATCCCTTTCGCCATCCTGTCGGACCCTATAAAGCGTTCGGTCGTCCGTAGCTGATGCAACTGCGGACCGCACCGACCCAGCGCCGTCGGATAATTCCTGATTCGACCGAGAAACGTCAATTGCTGGGATGCTGCGAAACAACTGTGCTAACTCGGATAGCACGTCCTTCACCGAGGCCTGAGGAGAAGCGGTCTTACGATGCATTGCCGCTGGAAGCTCCGTGATCGTTACCCCGTGCATACTACCAATATGCGAGCGAACGGAGTGTATAGGCCTCGTGTCCCTTGGCTACCGGATGGCGCGACCTATTCGCCGTGGAATCACTGAATGCCGAAACTGATCGGATACTCGAGGTCACGTAGCCAATGTGCGGTCGTGTGCCCTGCTGTGAGGATGAGGAAGCATTAAAGACAGTCACTCGGACTGTCAATATAACGGAGCGTCCCGACCAACGGACATATGCTCCGAATGTAAAATATCTGAACCACAACATGCGGTCCCCTATGTTGTTGGGCGAGAGAGGGACCTCTCTCGCTCACAGCCCGGACGGACCTGGACAAGCCAGGAACCGGACTAACAGGCTTCCTCCGATCTGTCCTCAATCTGCCGTCACTGGGTGAGTACTAAAGTAATTAAAATGCTCGCATCACCCAAATCTCCTTCCTAGACCGCAACGGACGAACCCGGCAGCCGAACCATTCGATGAATGTACGCTACACCGGGTGAGCTAGCGAATGTCACTCCGTAGGCGATAGACATATTCCATGAGCACTTATTGCCGCTAACTCTTCATTAACTATGACGACAGAGGCACACTTTTGAAAGACATCTCCATAACTCTTCGAACAAGAAACCAGAAATGCTTGGTTAGCAAGCATAAAATAATAATATATATAGCGTCGTTCAATAATTCGAAAGTTTGTGTGACATTATTGGACTATGTCGGAACTGAGGGACGATGTCCCTGAACCGAACCAAAAATTTCTAAGTCCACCGACGCTATCAGTTTCTTATCCGGCATCGCAGCATTCTGGTCTGACGAAAGAAGCTGTAGAAGACCAAGTCAGATGACATACACAACAGCATATGTTGTTCCGAAAGGGAAAGCTCGAAATCCTCCGAATCCCTTTCGGTACCCCGTCGGACCGGATGAAACTTTCGGACGTCCGTACCCGCTTCCGCGGAGCGTCCCGACCCAGCATCGTCGGATAAAATATATGCGACAGATTCAGTTGATGCTGGGATGCTGCGATAAACTGTGCTATTAAGGAAAGCACGTCCGTTCCCGAGGCCTGTGCAGTAGCGGTCTTACGATGCATTGCCGCCGGAAGCTCCGTGTACGTTGACTCCCGCACACTTCCTATGCGAACGTCCGGAGTCTGCAGGCCTCGTGTCCCTGGCTACCGGATGGTGTGACCTGGTCGCCGAAGAATCCTTGATTGGCGAAGCTGGTAATATATCGGCGGTCACGCAGCCAAGGTGCGGTCGTGTGCGCTGACGAGAAGAGGAAGCCTTAGCAGTCTCAGCGGACTGCCTATACAACGGAGCGTCCCGAGCGACGGACGTATGCTCCGCTTGCGACACATTTTGTACCACAACATCTGGGGCCAGATGTTGTTGAACGAGAGAGGGGCCTCTCTCGCTTGCCGTCCGGATGGACCGGAACGAGCTATGAACCGGACTAAAAGGCTTCCTGCGTTCTCCCTCCGATCCGCCGTCACTGGGTGTGCATTAGGTTAATTTATAGTTCTCGCATCACCCCAAAATTCCTTTAGACCGCAACGGACGAACCCGGCTGCCGAACCATTCGGTGAATGGACGCTACACCGGGCGAGCTAGCGGACGTCAAAGGCCGTCGAACCTACTAGGGTCCTCTTAGGCAATTGGCGTATTTACATGAGCACTTTTCCGCTAGCCCTTCATTAATTGTGACGACGGAGGCACACTGTTGGAAGACATCACAGATACATCACCCTAATCTTGATCGTCTGAAATAGAAATTGATAAAGTAGAGTGACCCTGCGGGGAAAGGACCGGAGTGTCCAAATCCCCAACAACATACCGTGACATACGCTTCCCATATTGTCATCGAAATCATACGATACAGAACAGGAGTTAATGCGAGTACACTGACCACATATAGAATGATAATAAAGTCAGAGGAAGACTTCCTCTTAAAACAATTGATCAATATCCTTTCAATGTGAAAAGAAAACAAGTCCTGGTACTCGCACTAACCCCTGGCAATCAAAATACATAATAATAAAATGATCCATTAATATAGAAAAAATAATTGAAATCAAAATATTTTGAAAAAATATTTTTTCAGAACAGCCCAAGTTTCTGAAAAGTAACGTTGAGCCCCAATGGATCCCAAGCCTAAGTGTGGACAAAAATTTTAAAAATATTTTAAACAATTTATTCAACACTTACGAACAATAATAATGTATCTAGTTATGATTAAAATAACATCAAGATATTATTTTTTAGAAATCCCCCCCTCACACAGAGGGCTGTTGTAAATGTAAACAATGAGTGTAAAAACACTAAAATAAGACTCCAGGCACCCAGGCCCGAAATCAGTTACCAAAAATACACTATCTGATGCAAAACAGAGACTTCCAGGGAAGAAACTGCAGAACATCAGATGGTAGATGCAGAACACAACGCCTAACCACCCGTAGGTGAAGACGTAAACATGGGGAAAGAACAGAATTCATTCTTTTATTCAGCTAAAACTCCCAAGAAAATTTAGTAATAATAATTACAAAAACTATGCCAAAAGCATGGGAGAATAGCAAGGGGGAACTTAAAGGACAGGGAGAGAGGAAAACACTTAAAAAAACAGTGTAACTAAATAATCAGAATGACAACAAAATGGCTGCTGCCTTGAAAATAGGTAACTTAACATAATTTCATTAAAAAATTTTAAGTTACAGCCCTGATAATATTCTGTCACACATTCTTTTCCTCTCCTCCTTCTCTATCCTCCTTAGAATCACCATTTCACTAATATTTATGTGTCTGGCATCATTTAAACTGAGATTTATAAGCACAAAGATCAGTCAGATGTTAACTGATGAAGGGCCAAACTTAGAATGATTAATGGCGCCAATTTCGGAACGTCCTTGACACTGTGCATGCGCAGTAGGGGCGAAGTGTGGAGGGCCTTTCAGGACATGTTTTCTTTAGTTTTAGATGCAAATTTTGGGGATTGGGGGGGCAAAATTTGTGTTTGGCCCTATATTTTAAGAGTTAGCACCAGCTATGTCTGGGTCATTGGTACAGTATAAAAATATTCCTCATTTTGAACTAAGTTATAATTCGGGCTACCACAGTGAGCCCAAATATGAACCCAGGGACTTGGCTTGAACAAACTTGAATCTCACCCCCCTAAGTATGGTGCATACCCAATATCAAAAGATTCTGCCTGCTGGATCTTGAGAAGAAGATTTTTTAAGAAATTTGCCTGAAATGCACTAAGTTCGAATTCGAGCTTCTATACTGAGCCTAAATATAAACCCAGGGGGCCGATTTGAACAAAATTGAATCAGATCCACCCCACAATGTTGCATACAAATATCAAAAGATTCTGCCTGCTGGATCTGGAGAAGAAGATTTTTTAAGAAATTTGCCTGAAATGCACTAAGTTTGAATTCGGTTTTCTATAGTGAGCCCAAATATGAATCCAGGGGGCCGAATTGGACAAACTTGAATCAGATCCACCCCACAATGTTGCATACCAAATATCAAAAGATTCTGCCTGCTGGATCTGGAGAAGAAGATTTTTAAAGAAATTTGCCTGAAATGCACTAAGTTCGAATTCGGGCTTCTACAGTGAGCCCAAAATATGAATCCAGGGAGCCGATTTGAACAAACTTCAATCAGATCCACCCCACAATGTTGCATACCAAATATCAAAAGATTCTGCCTGCTGGATTTGGAGAAGAAGATTTTTTAAGAAATTTGCCTGAAATGCACTAAGTTCGAATTCGAGCTTCTATACTGAGCCTAAATATAAACCCAGGGGGCCGATTTGAACAAAATTGAATCAGATCCACCCCACAATGTTGCATACCAAATATCAAAAGATTCTGCCTGCTGGATCTGGAGAAGAAGATTTTTTAAGAAATTTGCCTGAAATGCACTAAGTTTGAATTCGGGTTTCTATAGTGAGCCCAAATATGAATCCAGGGGGCCGAATTGGACAAACTTGAATCAGATCCACCCCACAATGTTGCATACCAAATATCAAAAGATTCTGCCTGCTGGATCTGGAGAAGAAGATTTTTAAAGAAATTTGCCTGAAATGCACTAAGTTCGAATTCGGGCTTCTACAGTGAGCCCAAAATATGAATCCAGGGAGCCGATTTGAACAAACTTCAATCAGATCCACCCCACAATGTTGCATACCAAATATCAAAAGATTCTGCCTGCTGGATTTGGAGAAGAAGATTTTTTAAGAAATTTGCCTGAAATGCACTAAGTTCGAAATCGGGCTCCTATACTGAGCCCAAATATGAACCCAGGGGGCCGATTTGAACAAACTTGAATCAGATCCACTCTACAATGTTGCATACCAAATATCAAAAGATTCTGCCTGCTGGATCTGGAGAAGAAGATTTTTTAATCTTTTTCCCATTGCCTACAGTGTTAAAAAGTGCTGACTCAGCACTTTTTCAAAGTCCCTAAAAAAGTACCTTGTGATCAAACCGATAGGGATTTTTTTTTTAACCATTCTATTCTACTGGATAAAAGTAAGCTTCATACAAAATAAGAATTCTCTGTGCCGTGTAGTTTTGGACATATGGGAGTTTTAAGGTTTTTCCTATTTTTGGCTCCTGAGGTTCCCATGGGGCAATGAGAAAATTTTTTTTTGTATCAATCAACTACTTACGACCCATTATCATCTCATATCAAATTTGGTTCAAATCGACCTGACGGTTCTGAAAATAGAAATTTTAGGCGTGGCCAAAATTTTTGCCCCTCCCATAACGAAGGCAAATAATGCCCAACAAACTTCTCTTGAACAAACTTGAGTCTACACCTCTAAAGGAAGCTGCATACTAAATATCAAGTCTCTGCTATTGCTGGTTCTTGAGAAGAAGATTTTTTAAGAATTGGAGCATTTTTGCCCCATCCCTCTGCTCAATATGAGCCGAAACCTAATTAGACAAAAAATCAAAATGCCCTTATATAACCCCTACTCACATGAAATTTCATTAATATGCGGCCAGTGGTTTGGGAGAAAAAGGCCCAAACACCACCTTCACGCCGGACGACGGACGAAAAGTGATCAGAAAAGCTCACCCTGACTTTCAGTCAGGTGAGCTAAAAATCCATAAAACTCACTCGCTGTTCTTGTGGCTGTAATTGTGATTGTAACTGATGCTGCTGATCATTTGGGGATCTTCCATGTCGTTCTGCATCAGGATTATATGAATCAGAATGAATTCTACCTCTTCCTATACCTTGTTCATCATTGAATCTTGGATCTTGCCAATAGCCTGTAATAAAGCAATTGTAGTTTGTTTGTTTGGGGGTTTTTTGGCTTTTCATGACAATTTCAACAGCCCACATCATATTGTGTCAAGAGTTTTATGGATAGAGGAAGCTGGAGTACATAAAGATGGCGCGTAACTATTGAACTCTCCAACTTATTGACCCGGCACAAGCATGGTTAAGTCTGGTTGTGTACTAACAACATGCTGTATGTCTTAGAACACAACATCACTGTGCTCTCACTTGGGCAATAAGGAATAAGAGTCTTGATGAAGGACACAACACATATGATGTGGTCCAGATTGAACCACTGGCTTTTCAACCATCCACTGGACTGACCAACAAGCCTCCACACTCTCACAAAATGGTGAAAAGAACAAACCTGTCAATTAATTATACTGGCAAAACCCACATCCATTTGTCAAAGCTTCAGTAAAATTAAAGTTAATTTTCTGTGAACTGAATAAAAAATATCAAAAATCAAAACTGTATAAACCAATGAAAGTGTCAATGACACTGTAGCTCAACTTGTACATGCATAGTATGTGACACAGCAATGACAAACATCTAGGTAATTACCTGATAACAAAGGTACATATAAAGTATTGTAATGGTCTGTACATAACCGTACATGACCGTAGCCTGTAACAAATGTAT
This sequence comes from Pictodentalium vernedei, assembly GCA_031216915.1. Classification (NCBI taxonomy): domain Eukaryota; kingdom Metazoa; phylum Mollusca; class Scaphopoda; order Dentaliida; family Dentaliidae; genus Pictodentalium; species Pictodentalium vernedei. The sequence goes on along the minus strand of CM062292.1, from coordinate 308,921,219 downwards.
AGGTAAAGTATTGTAAAGGTGGGCGACAGTCAGATGCTAAACTATAAAAGAAATCTTTGAGTCCCAGAGTGGGTCTGACTGAACCCCAAAATATTTGTTCTCATAGCACAGTGATAACAAAGGCACCCAAAAATACTCGTTCCCGTCCCAAGGTGATAACAAAGGTACCCAAGAAGTTTCGTGAAGATCGGTTCATAAATATGGCCTCCAGCCTGAGCCATATAGAACTTGTGTACAAAAAACTGATTGGACCTAATTTTAGTACAAAAAGGTCACTGGCAGCCATCTTGAATTCTGGACCGCACCCAGAAACACTCGTACTCGTCCCAAGGTAATAACAAAGGTACCCAAGAAGTTTTGTGAAGATCAGTTCATAAATACAGCCTCTAGCCCGAGCCGTATTGACATGTGCACTTACTGTGTATAAGTAGCACTGAATAAATCAAAGTTCATCTAATTTGCATAATTTCTGCATGAGAAAAAACCCCGTATTATATGTGATGTATTCCATGTTACTAAACATTCATTCCAAAATTTATTCAAATCAGAACATTCATATAGAAGTTCTGTACCAAAAACTGATTGCACCTAATTTTGGTACAAAATGGTTGCCGGCAGCCATCTTAAATTTTGAACTGACTGCACTAACTAAAGTACAAAATGGTTGCTGGTGGCCATCTTGAATTTCGGACCGTACCCAAAAATACTCGTTCTCGTCCCATGGTGATAACAAAGGTACTCAAGAAGTTTCGTAAAGATTGGTTCAAAAATACAGCCTCTAGCCCAAGCCGTATTGAATTGTTGATAGACAGACGGATGACGGACGACTGGCCATGGCATAACCTCAAATTTGACTTACGTCAAAGTTGAGCTAAAAACTTTGTTCACTTTACACTTTTGTGGTACTTAGAACTTCCTGGAGAGATAAACATGTCATATTGGTCCAAGATTGATATCTTGTATTTGGAATAGGTGAGACCTCAAAGTATAGAGGTTAACTCACAAACTCAGAACCATGAGGCTGAGAATAGAAATTAATATAAGCAGTAGAACCTACTTGCAAATCCTTGTAACATAGAAGTTTAATGCTATTTTCCAAAAAATTAACCCATTATCCGATGTAATAAATAGTCAATGCTTATAAAGAGATCAAGTATTTCATTTTTTTATTTTTGTCACAAATACAGAGTTTATGAACCCTCATTCGAAGGAACTCAACCAGCTCATTCCAATGAGGGTCATAAGCAAAGTTTTTTAGATAAAAAATGAAATTGTAGTCATTCAAGAAATATTTTTCAACTGCCATCTATTTTATGGGTAGGATAAAGGGTTAAAATAAAATAATTAATGTTTTGGGATGGCAGAAGGGAAAAGCTTCAAGGCTGAAAAATTTATTATTTTCTCTTGTTTTGTGGTACTTGTTACCCACCTTATTAAAGTTTTGGGGGTAATTCTTCCAATAAAAGCTATAAGAATAAGCAACTGATCTGATGCAGAAAAAATGATCTGTCAGAATTGAGGAAACTGTTAAGTGTACAAGAAAATCTTACCATCACTAGAAAGTCGTCCACGTAACCTCTCACTTGGAGTGATTGTTGCGTATGGATCTATGTTAGCACGGTTGTTGTCTTTATTAAAATCATCTGCATAATATGAAGGGTAATAATGATCCTCTGATCTACCCTGGTACTTCTCACCTGCAACAAAGAACATATAAATTAAACTTTTACCAGACACATACACAAGACACTACATGCAAATATTTTAAGTTTTTGACTCAAAAACATATCCTTTGATCCATCATTGCAATGTGCCTGACAAGCTTGTTTCAATTAGGACTCATAATCAATATTTTTTAGGCCCAATTTAAAAAAAAAAAATTTAATTGTGTTGTTTCGTGATTGTGAAAGGTGTTGGCTGGTCTTGGAGGTTATGTAAAGATAAGGGGTTCCATTCAATTTGATAAGAATTTTTGCCGGTTCTTGATTCACATTGCCCCAATCATGCATACAAGACATTTATGAACATTTATTCTACAGCATTTGAAATATCATTCTCACAAGTAAAGAAATGAAAGTGTCAATAACACTGTAGCTTAACTTGACTGTGCATTGAGTTTGATGAAAAGGATAATGTTCAATGTTTTTGAAAGGATTATGAAATACAACAAGAATTGTGATAATTGAGAATATGTTAATTTCTGTTCCCTGTATGCTATGTTTTCAATAAAACAAGAGGCCCCACAGGGCCTGAAGGACTCATCTTGTACAGAACACAATTTAAACAGTGTCCAAGAATGAGTCTACATTAAGCAAGCCATCTCCATAGGCTACACTGTCAATCCTTGAGTCCCTCAGGAGTAACAAAAATAATCTGGGCATCATGCCTTTTCTTCAGTTGATCATAAGTAAAATGTAGAGCTCCCCTATGAAGCCCCTTGATACAACCTATGTGGATTAATCTTAGTACCTCTAGAGGGTACTGAATTCAAAATTTTTAATTCTTCAGCAAAATGGCCAATTCCGTCTCCCACAGAGAGCCCAAATATTAACCCAGGCTCTTGATTTGAACACAGTTAAATCTGACCTCCCTAGAGATGTTGTGTACCGAATATGAAAGCATTCTGACTGTTGGATCTGAAGAAGAGAAATTGTAAAGAAATTTCTTCGAATTGCACTAAGTACAAATTTGGGCTACCATAGCGAGCCCAAATATTAACCTATGGATCCGATTTGAACAAACTTGAATCTGACCCCCCTACAGATGTATACCAAACGTGAAAGCATTCTGACAAGTGAATCTGAAGAAGAAGATTTTTGAAGAAATTCCCTCGTATTGTACTAAGTTAAATTTCATGTTCCCATATGGAGACCAAATATTAACCTAGGAACTCGAATTGAACAACCTGGAATCATTGTACACACTGGTTCTTGAGAAGAAGATTTTTAAAATATTTTGGAGCATTTTCCCCCACTCCCTCCCTATGGGGCTGGGCATGCTGAGTTGAACAAAAATGAAATGCCCCTTTGGGACCATCACTCGCATAAACTTTCACTTGAATTGGCCCAGTGGCTTTGGAGGAGAAGAGCAAAACATGGTGTTGACGGATGACGGACGGAGAGCGATGAGATTAGCTCAGCTTGACTTTGTCAAGATGAGCTAAAAAATAATCTGAGGTGTAGACCTGTGTAGACTGTACTAAAGAACTGAGGGGTGGGTTAATAGGACCCTCACAGTTAATGCATGTCAACCAAAGTTACCAAGTGACAGGGAAATTATTCCAAAATGAGTCATCCTATCAAGAAATCCCTTCATAAATACAGCCTGTAGACTGTGCTAATGGTTTTTGGGCTTTGTGCCAGTGAAGCCATCACAGTTGACTGATCGCAACTAAAAGGGGACGCCCTCATCTAGACATTATACTGAGTCATCCTACCAAGTTCTAATGAAATTCCTTCATAAACATGACCTGTAGTCTGTGCTAAAGGTTTTCGGGTTTTGGGCTTAGGCAGCTATCATGGTTGACAGATCATGGCCAAATGGGGAAGTTCTCATCTAGACATCATAGAGAGTCATTTTACCAAATTACGCTGAAAACCCTCCATATTAAATATGACATGTAGACTGTGGTAAAAGTTTTTAGGTTTTGGGCTTGGGCAGACATCATGGTTGACAGATCATGACCCAAATGGGAAGCTCTCATCTAGACATTATTCCGAGTAATCCTACCAAGTTACAATGATATCCCTTCATAAATATGACCTGTAGAGTGTACTAAAGGTTTTTGGATTTTGGGCTCGGGCAGCCTTCACAGTTGATCTATCGCAAAACGATAGGGGACATTATCTAGACATGACCACAAACCTGCATATGAAATTTTGTGACGGACAAGAACTATGGGTTTGTAGCCTGTACTAAAGGAAAATGTGAACAGATTCACAGACTTCCATAAATACGACCTATAGACTATGCTAAAGGTTTTTGGGCTAGGGCAGCCATCAAGGCTGAATGACCGCGACCAAAAGGGTATGTTCTCATCTAGACATTATTTGGAGTCATCCTACCAAGATAAAATGAAATCCCTTCATACATATGACCTGTAGAGTTTGCTAAAGGTTTTTGGGCTTCGGGCCCCTGTAGCCATCACAGTTGTCCAATCACGTCTAAAAGGGGACGTTCTCATCTAGACATTATATGAAGTCAACCTACCAGGTTACAATGAAATCCCTTCATAAATATGACCTGTAGACTGTGCTAAAGGTTTTCGGGCTTCGGGCTCGGGCAGCCATCATGGTTAAATGGTCACAACCAAAAGGGGACATTCTCATCTGGAGTGATCCTACTAAGTTACAATGAAATCCCTTCATAAATATGACCTGTAGACTGTTCTCAAGGTTTTCGGACTTCGGGCACCTGTAGCCGTCACAGTTGACAAATCACAAGCAAAAGAGGATGTCATCATCTAGGCATTATATCGAGTCAACCTAACAAGTTACAATGAAATTCTTCTATTAATATGACCTATAGACTATGCTAAAGGTTTTTGGGCTCGGACAGCCATAAAGGCTGAATGATCGCGACCAAAGGGGCATTCTCATCTAGACATTATTTGGAGTCATCCTACCAAGCTACTATGAAATTCCTTCATAAATATGGCCTGTAGACTGTGTTAAAATTTTTCGGGCTTCAGGCCCCTGTAGTCATCACAGTTGCCCAATGTTTCTAAAAGGGGACGTTCTCATCTAGACATTATATGAAGTCAACCTACCAAGTTACAATGAAATCCCACCATAAATATGACCTGTAGACTGTGCTAAATGTTTTGGGATTTTGGGCTTGGGCAGTCGTCATGAATGACAGATTGTGACCAAATGGGGAGGTTCTCATCTACACATCATCCAGACTCATCCTACCAAGTCACAATGAAATCCCTCCATATTAAATATGACCTGCAGACTGCGCTAAAAGTTTTTGGGTTTCGGGCTTGGGCAGCCAACACAGTTGACAGATCATGACCAAAAGGGGACGTTCTCATCTAAGCATTATACAGAGGCATTCTACCAAGTTACAATGAAATCCCTTCATAAATGTAACCTGCAGACTGTGCTAATTGTTTTCGGGTTTTGGGCTCGGGCAGCCATACTGGTTGATCGATCTCGACCAAAAGGGGATGTTCTCATCTAGACATGATCCCAAATCTGCATATGAAATTTCGTGACGATCAGACAAGAACTGCGGGGTGTAGCCTGAATTAAAGAAAAATGTGAACAGACTCACAGACTAACAGACTTCCGCACGCGTGATGGCAATAGCTTATCTTGACTTTTCTTTTCACGAAAAAGTCATTTTCAAAGGGAGTGGTTCCTGATGCAACGAAAACAGCCAAAGTGATACCGGTATTTAAAACAGGCGATGAAAGCATGTTTACCAATTACAGGCCAATAAGCATTTTATCAGCATTCTCAAAAGTATTAGAAAAAATAATGTTGAATAGTGGGTTGTCAGTTTTTTATATACATTTGACATCCCCACCAATACGGCTTCAGGAAAAATAACGGACAGATTCATCCCATATTTCAACTCTTGAAAGATATAGCTTTACCTGTAACTTGGTAACTTTGAATGACATACATTAACTGTGAGGGTTATATAAACCCGCCCCAATAAGACAAGTAAGGATATCACGCTATCTGTGTTCATTGATTTCTCAAAGGCATTTGATCCGATAAACCACAAAATATTACTATCCAAACTGGAACGGTATGGCTTTAGGGGTATTAGTAATGATTGGTTCAGAAGCTATTTTCAGAACAGGACTCAATACATAAAGTATGCAGGGCATCAATCAGGCCTGACTCAAATAAACTGTGGTGTTCCACAAGGTTCCATATTGGGCCCTATTTTATTTTTATTGTAACTTCACTTAATACTCTTTCCTTCACAAATGATACAACAGCATATGCATCGGCATCGAATGTCGAAATATTGGTTAGTAATGTAAACAAAGAACGTGATAAACTACATGATTGGTGTCCTGCAAATGAACTTGTCCTAAATGCAAATAAAACAAAGTACCTATTAATCAATCCCACGTGCAACTCAAGTAGTCCTGGTCATTTTAAAGCTCATACTGATCCTTTATTAAAGAAAGACAAAATACTTGAAGGAAATTATCTTTACAAAGTCTATGCGAGTCTGTTTATTCAAGATTGGAAAGTGAAATATCTCCCTGCGTCTTTTGACACGTTTTTCACAACCCATAACTCTTCCCACATAATCACAAGACATCAGAATCAACTACAATAGACGTACAACATCCCTAGAGAGACTGCCCCTATTTGCACTTCCCAGATTATGGAATGGCTTGGAACTGGAAATAAGAAACATTCAAAGTAGAAATCTTTTCAAAAGACTCCAATGTTGATTTTTTTGTCTACATGCTCTGATTATATTCAGTGTAATAACCCATTCTGTCCTGAGTGCCAATTCAAAACCTACTAGTTTACAAACCACCCAACGTGCTCATCCAGTACATCTTCATTAGACGCTCACACATTAGAACACAGGTCTATCTGTATTTTGTACTTTGTCTGATATTCTTGTCTGCTTCTGAAGCCCTGTAGACTGTGCTAAAGGTTTTCGGGTTTTGGGCTCGGGCAGCCATCATGGTTGACTGATCGCAACTAAAAAGGAACATTCTCATCTAGATATGAATTCAAACCTGCATATGAAATTTTGTTACGAATGGGCAAGAACTATGGGGTGTAGCCTGTGCTAAAGGAAAATATGAACAGACTCCCAGAATAACAGACTTCCATACGTGCGATGGCAATAGCTTATCTTGACTTTGTCAAGTTAAGTTAATGAGGATCGTTTGTAGAGGGCCTCCTATAGACCATTCCTGCAAAGTGTGGTACACCTTGGCTCAGTAGTTCAATGGGAAGAAGATGAAAATGTGATTTCTCATAGGGTTTCTATGGTAACTATAAGCTGCAATTGTGGTCATGTTTGCAACCCAATCAACATTAAATGAGGATGGTTGGTAGAGGGGTTCCCAGTGATTGAGCATGCAAAGTTTCAAAACATTTTGCCTTGTAGTTTCAGAGGAGAAGATTTTTGAAAATCCACCAACCAAAATCAAAGAATGCCTCTGGTGGCCATTTTTCATCCGATGAGAAGAAAATGAGGATCGTTTGTAGAGGACCTACCATAGACCATTCCTGCCAAGTTTGGTTCACACAGGCTCAGTGGATCCAGAGAAGATGATGAAAATGTGAAAAGTTTAATGGATGACAGCAGACACCAAGTGATGGCAAAAGCTCACATGGTCTTTTAGGCCAGGTGAGCTAAAAGATGGCACAGCCTACAGACAGAAATGCAAACTGATGGAAACAACATACTGATTTTGTCAAATGTAGAACTGTGAAAACGTTTAAGCCATATAAAAAACAAAAGGCCCCATTGGGGCTGAATTGCTCACCTTGAACAGAACACAATATGAACAGAGTCCAAGAATGAGTCTACATTATGCAATCCATCCCCACAGGATACACTGTCAATCCTTGAGTCCCTCAGGAGTGACAAAAATAGTCCAAGCATCATGCCTTTTCTTCAGTTGATCATAATTTAAATGTAGAGCTCCCCTATGAAGCCACTTGATACAACCCATGTGGATTAATCTTAGTTACACACCTCCAGAGGGTACAGAATACAGAATTTCTAATTATTCAGATGCATGGCCAATTCCAGCTCCCATAGGGAGCCCAAGTATTAACCGAGACTCCCAATTTGAATAAAGTTGAATCTGACCTCCCTAGAGATGTTGCATACCAAATATGAAAGCATTCTGACTGTTGGATCTGAAGAAGAAGAAACATTTTAAAGAAAATTCTTATTTTGCACTATGTTAAAATTCGGGCCACCATAGCAAGCTCAAATATTAACCTGCAGACCCAATGTGAACAAACCTGAATTTGACCCCTTAGAGATGTTGTATACCAAATATGAAAGCATTCTGACTGGTGGATCTGAAGAAGATTTTTAAAAATTATCCCCCATATTGAACTAAGCTAAAATTTGGGCTTTTCAAGGAATTTTTAAAGAATATTCCCCATTTTGCCCTAAGTTAACCAATGGGCTTTATTTTAACAACTTGCATCTGATTTTAAGGTTGTACATCAAAGCGAACTGGAGTTATCATCTGGAAACCACTGATTTTACCATTTAGCAATATTTCAAGGGGCATAACTCTGGATAGGCAAATGCCATAATAGTGAAAATCGAACTTGACCTGCATATCATGGCAGGTAGTAAGGTTGCAAAATTATCAAATATCAAAGCAATCTAGAGTTAACATCCTGAAACCATTTGTTTTTGACGGACACAAGAGTGTCGACTATATGCTCCCCCGAAATTTATTCCGGGAGAATAAAATTAAAGCTCTCATAGAGGGCTCAAATATTAACCGAGGGACTTTATTTGAAAAACAAGAGGCCCCAAGGGGCCTGAGGGCGCTCACCTGACATGGTAGCCTAAATATCAACCCAGAGAATTGATTTCAACAAGTTGCATCTGATCCTCCTAAGAAAAGCTTATACCAAATATCCAAAGATTCTGACCAGTGGATCTAAAAAAAAAATAGAAGATTTTTAAAGAAGATTCCTCATATTGAACTAAGTTATAATTCGGGCTCCCACAGTGAGTCCAAATATGGACCTAGGGACTTGGCTTGAACAAAGTTGAATCTCACTCCCTAAGCATGGTGCATACCAAATATCAAAAGATTCTGCCTGCTGGATCTTGAGAAGATTTTTAAAGAAAATTCCTCATTTTGAACTAAGTTACAATTCAAGCTCCCACAGTGAGCCCAGATATGGACCAAGGGACTTGGCTTGAACAAACTTGAATCTCACCCCCTAAGCATGGTGCATACCAAATATCAAAAGATTCTGCCTGCTGGATCTTGAAAAGAAGATTTTCAAAGAAATTTGCCTGAAATGCATTAACTTCGAATTCGGGCTTCTATAGTGAGCCCAAATATGAATCCAGGGGGCCAATTTGAACAAACTTGAATCAGATCCACCCCACAATGTTGCATAACAAATAACAAAAGATTCTGCCTGCTGGATCTGGAGAAGAAGATTTTTAAAGAAATTTGCCTGAAATGCACTAAGTTCGAATTTGGGCTTCTATAGTGAGCCCAAATATGAATCCAGGGGGCCGATTTGAACAAACTTGAATCAGATCCACCCCACAATGTTGCATACCAAATATCCAAAGATTCTGCCTGCTGGATCTGGAGAAGAAGATTTTTTAAGAAATTTGCCTGAAATGCACTAAGTTCGAATTCGAGCTTCTATACTGAGCCCAAATATAAACCCAGGTGGCCGATTTGAACAAACTTGAATCAGATCCACCCCACAATGTTGCATGCCAAATATCAAAAGATTCTGCCTGCTCGATCTGAAGAAGATTTTTTAAGAAATTTGCCTGAAATGCACTAAGATCGAATTCGGGCTTTTATAGTGAGCCCAAATATAAATCCAGGGAGCCGATTTGAGCAAACTTGAATCAGATCCACCCCACAATGTTGCATACCAAATATCAAAAGATTCTGCCTGCTGGATCTGGAGAAGAAGATTTTTTAAGAAATTTGCCTGAAATGCACTAAGTTCGAAATCGGGCTCCTATACTGAGCCCAAATATGAACCCAGGGGGCCGATTTGAACAAACTTGAATCAGATCCACCCTACAATGTTGCATACCAAATATCAAAAGATTCTGCCTGCTGGATCTGGAGAAGAAGATTTTTTAATGTTTTTCCCATTGCCTACAGTGTTAAAAAGTGCTGACTCAGCACTTTTTCAAAGTCCCGAAACTGTACCCTATGATAAAACCGATGGCAATTTTTTTTTACCAATCCTTTCTGTTGGTCCCAAGGAAGCTGCACACCAAATAAAAATTCTCAGTGCCGTGCAGTTTTTGAGATATAGGCGTTTTAATTTTTTTCTATTTTTAGCTCCTGTGGTTCCCACGGGGCTACAGGAAAAAAAATTTCTGCATAAATTAGGTACTTATGACCCAATAAGCCCTCACATAAAATTTGGTTCAAATTGGCCTCTCGGTTTAAAAAATAGAAATTTGGGGTGGGGCCAAAATTTTTGCTCCTCCCATAACATCGCCAAGTATAGACCTACAAACTTCTCTTGAACAAACTTGAGTCTACACCTCAAAAGGAAGCTGCATACCAAATATCAAGTCTCTGCTATTGCTGGTTCTTGAGAAGAAGATTTTTTAAGAATTGGAGCATTTTTGCCCCACCCCTCTGCTCAATATGAGCCGAAACCTAATTTGCCCAAAAATCAAAATGCCGCTATATAACCCCTACTCACATGAAATTTCATTAACATGCGGCCAGTGGTTTGGAAGAAAAAGACCCAAACACCACCTTCACGCCGGACGACGGACGACGGACGACGGACGCCGGACGCCGGACGACGGACGAAAAGTGATCAGAAAAGCTCACCCTGACTTTCAGTCAGGTGAGCTAAAAATGTGAAATCCTCCATTGGAGAGCCCAAATAATAACCCAGGGACCTGATTTCAAAAAATTTGAATCTGACCCTGCTCGAGACGTCATATACCAAATATAAAAGCATTCTGACTGGTGGATCTGAAAAAGACTTCTAAAGATGGTGGATCTGAAAAAGACTTCTAAAGAAATTTCCTTATATCGCTAAAAAAAAGCCCAAATATTAACCCAGGGACTTGATTTGAACAAACTTAAATCTGACCCCTCTAGAAATGTTAAATACCAAATGTCCGAAGATTCTAATTGATGGTTCTGGAGATTTTTTTAATTTTGGAAAACAATTTATGGGTGCTATCCGAGTAAAGCCCCTTGTGGTGGCCACGCCCAACTTTATTACAACAAACTTGAATTGACATATGATAAGGAGCATGCATATCAAATTTGGTTCAATGTGGTCCAGTGGTTTATGAGAAGTTGATAATGTGAAGTTCATGCCAGAAGGACGACAGATGGATGGACGATGGGCAGAAAGTGATCACTTAAGCTCCCCCGACCTTCAGTCTGGTGAGCTAATAAGCTGAGTCTGAACCCTTCAAAGAAGTTCAAATTCAGGCTCAAAGGGAGCCCAAATGTTAACCTAGGGACTTGATTTCAACAAACCTGAATCTGACTTCCCCAAGGGTGGTGTATACCATGTATCAAAAGATTGATTGGGGGTTCGTGAAAAGAAAATTAAAAAAAATATTCCTCATATTGTACGAATTAAAAATTTTGGCTCCAATAGGGAGCCCAAATATTAATCAAAGGCCTTGATTTGAAAAAAAAACAACTTGAATGTGACCTCTCCCCAAACCCTTAAGGGTGCTGTATATCAAAGATCAAAGATTCTGACTGGTGGTTCTGGAGAAAATTTTTAAAGATTATTCCTCATATTGGACAAAGTTAACCTTTGGGTCCAATAGGGATCCCAAATATTAAGCTGGGGACTTGCTTTTTTTCCAAACTTGAATGCGACTACCCTAAATGAGGTGTATACCATATATCAAGAATTCTTATTAGGGGTTTATGAGAAGAAATTTTTTAAAGAATATTCCTCAAATTGTACCAAGTCAACGTTCAGGCTCCAACAGGGAGGCCACATACCGTACTATTAAAAGGACTTGATTTGAATAAACTTGAATCTGAACCCTGTAAGGATGCAATGAACCATATAACAAAAGATTCTGACTGGTTAATCTGAAGAAGAAGATTTTTAAAGATTAATCCCCATATTGCTCTGTTAAAATTTGTGCTCCGAAAGCGAACCCAGTTATTAACCGATAGTCTTGAATTGAACAAACTTGATATTGATCCCTGTAAGGATTCTGTATATCACATATCAAAAGATTCTGACTAGTGCTTCTGGAGAAGAAGATTTTTTTTAAAGATTATTCCTTTTATTGGACTAAGTTAAAATTCAGGCTCCAATAGGGAGCCCAAATATTAACCCAGGGACTTGGTTTGAACAAACTTAGTTTTAACCTCCCTAAGGATGCTGTACACCAAATATCAAAATATTCTGATTTTAAATATTATTCCCAATATTACACTAAATTAAAATTCGGGTCCCCAAAGGAAGTCCAAATATTAACTGATGGTCTTGATTTGAACAAACTCGAATCTGAACCTCGTAACAATGATGTATACCAAATGTTAAAGAATTCTGCTTGGTGGTTCTGAAGAAGATTTTAAAGCCTTCCCCCCCCCCCCACCCGCCCACCCCCATACTGCCCAGGAGGAAAGGGTGCAAACACAATGTTTGCAGAAGACAGACGACAGACAGTGAGCCACCCAGACTTTCCGACAGGTGTGCTAAAAATGCGATGTTACAGAACAAACAATCACCTCAAATTTAACTGAAATTGGTTAAGTTGTTTTGGAGGAGAAGGTGCAAACACTGTTCACGAATGACAGATGGCGGATAGACCACGGATGGTGAGTGATCGCTATAGCTCACCCTGACTTTCAGTCAGATGAGCTAAGAAAGAAATTGTGACACGTTTGCCACTAAAAGTTTGTCGAACCATGTAACTGTATATATATATTGGTGTTTAAGGTCACATACTTATGCACAATGGTTAATCATGACTGTGACAGTTTTATGGATGGAGGAAGCTGGAGTACCTGGAGAGAACCACCGAGCAACAACAAGCCGCGGTCAGCTCCCCAACCTTGTTTCTCAGCACTGCAGCACAGGCAGGGTTAGATTGGTTGAAGACATGCACACCATCGACATGCAGTTCACCTTAGTACACAGTATCATTGTGCCCCCATGTGGACAATTGGGGTCAAGTGCCTTGCCCAAGGACACAACCCGGGAGTCTGAATCGATCGCTCAGATGGTCACCCATCCGAGGATTAACCGGGCACGACATTGCTTAACTTCAGTGATCTGACGAGAACCGATTACTGCAATGCCACCGATACAGTTCAATACAATGATGTTACATCCTTAAGTGCAATACAAAAGCCTTGCAGATGGTTCCCAACACCAAATCATTTATCACACATTTAGTAGTTGTTTGGCCCCACAAAGTCGATCTTCTGTTTCTCAGGTCAGTTTTTTGTAAAACTGCATGTGTGCACTGCTTAGCCATGTTGCACTGAAGGGGCAAATTTACCAATTTTATGAATTTGGGTAAACAAGAGCCAGACTTTCGTCCGGTGCATACCCCCACGTGGTGTACCGCCTAGTGTGGGCATACCTATGATCAACAAATATTATTTATGAATATTCTCGTACGGACTGACAAACGGATGCACAGTTGGACGGACGCAATCCAGTATACCCCCCTTCCATTTTCTTCGAAAGTTTTCAACAATTTCCAGCAATTTCTAAGTCAAAAGGTATGATAAATTGTTTGGTGTTTGGAAGTTTTATGCAATGAGGCAGAAGCCTTTGTCACAGGCAAACTGCATGCCATATTTCACTGAAATCCAAAAACCCATACCTGAGATACAGGCTGAACAGACAAACAATGTCTATTTCTTACAATTTCTAAGTCTAAAAAGGGGGATAACTCTAAAAAGGAGAATGTGAGAAATATCTTTGAATCCTTTTTTTAAAGCCTATACCATAAGCAGTGTTCATGGCAAATTTCAGTGCAATAGAACATTCAATACCCAAGATACAGGCTGAACAGACAAAATTTGGCTGGGACGGACACAATTTCTAAGTGAACAAGTAATAGAAAAAAAATAATAAAAAAAAAAATAACTAGTGTGGGCATACCAATGACCAACAAATATTATAAAAAATAATAATTTACTCAAGTTATGAATATTCTCGGATGGACTCACACACGGATGCACAGATTGATGGATGGATGGACGCATGGACGCAGGTAATCCAGTATACCCCCATTTTCGAAGAAAATGGGGGTATAAATATCGGACATACACCATTTAATTTTTATTTTTTAAAATTTGCATTGGTTATAAAAAGAGAGCATGTGGCAGCCAAAAGGACCATGTGGGAGTGCTTGAGAAAGAAGGTTTTTAACTTTTTTAGACTTTAAAGCTATTTATGGTATATGTGTTCCCTGCTGAATAAAAAATGTACCCTGTACTCAAAAACTTACTTTCATTATAACCATCTCTTACAGCTGCAGGGTGGAAGTGTCTTGCATCTGGAGAGATGTTCTGAAAAGAGAATTTACCAGAATATATCACCTATGCAACAATGTCAAGTTATTTGCATGCATATGATGATGTACATACATCATCACATTATGATTTTAAATCACACAAACACATGTCCATGAACACATATTCCCCCCACACCTACTTGCACTTGATATCATTGCTAGAATCCATGCCAACATTTATCTGCAAGCTTTGTGCAGAAACAATGTAAAAGATAAAATTCTGGCCCAAAAACTGACAACAATGGGATGCTCACCAAACCAAAGATAAAGAATGACTTAATATGTGATCTGAAGCCAGAAGCTAAGATTTGTACAACACAGAAATATGTTGGAAGCCCATATCTGGTTTTCACTGGTGAAGATCTAAATTATACTCAAAAGTTATTTGTAACATGAGAAAGATTATTTCTCATACTGCAGTTGCAAATTTAATCAACCATATCTTGTCTATCAGAGCTCAGTTAGACACAGCTGATTAAATTTTTATTACTACAAGTGCAAAATAGTATCAGTGAGATTTCCCGGTAAAAAAGAATAGAGAAGGCAAATTTTAATGATGGAGGAGGTTACCTAGAAACAAATATTATTGTTAATATCCTCAGCAAAATTTTTGTAAACAATCTGTTTAAATAGAATCCGAGATTGATATCCTGCACACTAATACTAATTTTTGTTCAGGACCTGATCAAAATGTTCAAGTCCATTATTTCCATGAAAAGGGGCATTACTCTGTCAAAAACAATGCAATGTATCTGAAATCAAACTTTTGACTTGACATTTGTTTCAGATGCATAACTACCAAATATCAAAAGAATCTAATCATAATATTTGATCGAATTATCAGGCTAACAAGGCAATATGGGTGAATAGACAAATGACATGAAATTGGGTCATTCAATTTATAGAATTACATGAAGAGATTCATATTCTAAACACAACTTCTGAGTTTCATAAGAATCTGCTCTTAAATAGTTGAGTTATTGTGCCAACAATCTTTAACTCTTAACTGGTAGAGTGCTAATTTACTTTTCGATGGTCATTTGTAATGCGAGTATTTTTTTTTTAAAAATATCACACTCTACAAAAGGGGCCTTAACTTAGCAAGATACTGCTCATAAATAATTGTTTTGTTACAATTTATTGGAGGGTGCATTTGGCACTCTCCAATCAATTGTAACAAAACAATTTTGTATTAATTTATTTATTTATTAAGGCTTAACGACACTTTAACAGCAAAGGTCATATCATGTCGGTGAGTTTTATGGGTGTAGGAAGCTGGAGTACCCCGAGAGAACCACCAAGCAACAACAAGCAGCTGCTAGCTCCCCAACATCGTAACTCTGCACTGCAGCACAGACAGGGTTAGATTGGTTAGACATGTGCACCATCGACATGCAGTATGCCTTAGTACACAGCATCATCGTGCCCCCATGTGGACAACCAGGGTTAAGTGCTTTGCCCAAGGACACAATGAAGGAGTCTGAATCGATAGCTCAGACAGTCACCCATCCAAAGAATAACCGGGCTCGACGTTGCTTAACTTCAATTTTGTATTAATATTTTTTTTCCAGTGCTGAACCAACAACAAATTAATGCAAACCTGTAAAGCCACTATTTTGGCTTTCAACACTTTTCAGTAGAGCCATGAAACAATGTTGGTTGACATATGTGCTACTTTTATATATTTTTTATGTACATAAATGGTGACCTACATCACCAAAAATGAGCTACAAGTTTCACCAATATATCATTTGGAATACTTCAGCACTGAGGTGGTTACATTTGGGTTTCATATGATGTAACAAGCATATTTTCCAGTTTATAAAAAAGTGTGAAACAACAAAGAAACAGTATAGTAGATACCTCTTTGTTACCATATGTCGGAGGATAGGGATATGGAGGGATTCCTGGAATGTGTTCACCAGTGGCTATGCTGGGATCTGACGAGGAACGGACTAGACGTTTCTTTTGAGCAGGAGAGATGTCCATGTCAGTGTATGCCCTGTGCAGGTCATATTCACTCTCAGGTGACCCTGAGTAACTAAGACGATTGGTCATAGGAAACAGGAAGTCATCATTGATATCTTCATGAGGCTAAAATATAAATGAAAGTGTAAATGACACTATAGCTCAACTTGTTAAGACATGTACATGTATAGTATGTGACACAGCAATGACAAACATCTAGGTAATGACCTGGTAACAAAGGTACATATAAAGTATTGTAACGGTCTGTACATAAATACTGACTGTAGCCTGTAACAAAAGTATAGGTAAAGTATTGTAAAGGTGGGCGACAGTCAGATGCTAAACTAGAGAAGAAATCTTTGAGTCCCAGAGTGGGTCTGACTGAACCCCAAAATATTTGTTCTCATAGCACAGTGATAACAAAGGCACCCACCAAAAACACTCGTTCCTTTCCCAAGGTGATAAAAAAGGCACCCAAGAAGTTTCGTGAAGATCGGTTCAAAAATACGGCCTCTAGCCTGAGCCGTATAGAAGTTGTGTACAAAAAACTGATTGGACCTAATTTCGGTACAAAATGGCCACTGGCAGCCATCTTGAATTTTGGACTGCACCCAGAAACACTTGTTCTCGTCCCATGGTGATAACGAAGGTACCCAAGAAGTTTTGTGAAGATCGGTTCATAAATACAGCCTCTAGCCCGAGCCGTATTGACATGTGTGCTTAGTGTGTATAAGTAGCACTGAATAAATCGAAGTTCATCTAATTTGCTTTAATTTCTGCACGAGAAAAAAACCTGTATTTTATGTGATGTATTCCATATTACTAAACATTCATTCAAAAATTTATTCAAATCAGAACCTTCATACAGAAGTTCTGTACCCAAAAACTGATAGTACCTAATTTTGGTACAGAATGGCCGCCGGCAGCCATCTTGAATTTTGGACCGCACCCAAAAACACTCGTTCTCGTCCCAAGGTGGTAACAAGGTACCCAAGAAGTTTCATGAAGATCGGTTCATAAATAGAGCCTCCAGCCTGAGCCGTATTGACATGTGCACTTAAAGTGTATAAGTAGCACTGAATAAATCAAAGTTCATCTGATTTGCATAATTTCTGCACGAGAAAAAAACCTGTATTACATGTGATGTATTCCATGTTACTAAACATTCATACAAAAATTTATTCAAATCAGAACTTTCATACAGAAGTTCTGTACAAAAAACTGATTGCAAAATTTTGGTACAAAATGGCTGCTGGTGGCCATCTTGAATTTCGGACTGCACCCAAAAAACACTCGTTCTCGTCCCATGGTGATAACAAAGGTACCCAAGAAGTTTCGTAAAGATCGGTTCATAAATACGGCCTCTAGCCTGAGCCGTATAGAAGTAGTGTAAAAAAAACTGATTGGACCTAATTTCGGTACAAAATGGCCACTGGCAGCCATCTTGAATTTTGGATCGCACCCAGAAACACTTGTTCTCGTCCCAAGGTGATACAAAGGTACACAAGAAGTTTTGTGAAGATCGGTTCATAAATGCAGCCCCTAGCCCGAGCCGTATTGACATGTGCACTTACTGTGTATAAGTAGCACTGAATAAATCAAAGTTCATCTAATTTGCTTTAATTTCTGCACGAGAAAAAAACCTGTATTATATGTGATGTATTCCATGTTACTA
Source organism: Pictodentalium vernedei (assembly GCA_031216915.1). Taxonomy (NCBI): domain Eukaryota; kingdom Metazoa; phylum Mollusca; class Scaphopoda; order Dentaliida; family Dentaliidae; genus Pictodentalium; species Pictodentalium vernedei. Next base: position 308,903,359 of record CM062292.1, on the reverse strand, counting down.
AACATTCATACAAAAATTGATTCAAATCAGAACTTTCATACACAAGTTCTGTACAAAAAACTGATTGCACTAACTAAAGTACAAAATGGTTGCTGGTGGCCATCTTGAATTTCGGACCACACATCAAAACATTCGTTCTCGTCCCACAGTGATAACAAAAAGGTACTCAAGAAGTTTTGTAAAGATCGGTTCATAAATGCGGCCTCTTGCCCGAGCCATATTGAATTGTTGACGGGCAGATGGCCAGACAGATGGACGACAGTCGACTGGCCATGGCATAACCTCAAATTTGACTTGCGTCAAAGTTGAGCTAAAAATGAAAAGATGATTTGAAAATATATTGAAGTTATGAAACAGCATGTGAAATAGTTTCCAAATAACTGTTAGAGTGTTAAAAAAAGTTCTTTTTGTGTCAAAAGTTGTTCACATGTCTTTGCCCTGTTAAAATTATGGCCACTCACCCATAAAGTAAAATGTAACAAGGCAAATCAAAACACTTTCGACAGCCAGGGTCACCTCATGTTGGGACAGTTTTATGGGTAGAGGAAGCTAGAGTACCCCGAGAGAATGACTGACCAATGGCAAGCAACTGTCAAGATGCCACAATGTACTAACAATGCACAAACAGGGTGACCATTGGTAGAAGACAAATGCACCAATGATATGCTATACATCTTAGAATTTCACCTCAAAGATAATATTAAGTATGTCCACAGAATATGAACCTTTAATTTGCAAGGCTTGCCCTTCAAAACAAGAGGCCTCTTGGGGTCTGAATCACTCACCTTGTTTAAAGAAAGATTTAATTAGCATCTAAAGCAGGTCAACAATATAAAGGAATGAAGTCATGTAATTATTTATAACTCTTTGTTGTCCATGTCAGATGGTATTTTTTAGAACTGAGAAGCTACCATAGAAATAATGTCCAAATATCAGCATAGGGGTTTAACTTGTGGAAACTTGAATCTGACTTCCCCAGAGATGCTGTATTTTTAAAGATTATCACCCCCCCCCCCCCCCCCCCCCCCCCCCCCCCCCCCCAGTATCAATATCAAACAAGGTCTTAAAGGTTCCCGAGAAAAAATGTTTTAAAGAATACTAAAGAATATTCCTCTTTTGCACTAAGTTAATACTTGGGCTCCCATAAGGAGCCAAAAATTAAAGTGTCGATGACACTGTAGCTTAACTTGTCTGTGTGTAGTGTTTGATGAAAAGGATAATGTTCAATGTTTATGAAAGGATTATGAAATAAGACAAGAATTGTGATAATTGAGAATTTGTTAATTTCTGTTCCCTGTATATTATGTTTTCATTAAGAATAATTTGAGAGTAGACTGTACTAAAGAATTAAGACCTGGGTTGATGTGGCCTTAACAGTTAACGTATAGCAACCAAAGTTACCAAGCTACAGTAAAATCATTTCAAAATGAGTCATCCTACCAAGTTACAATGAAGTCCCTTCATAAATATAACTTGTAGACTTTTCTAAAGGGATTTAGGTCACGTGACAGATAGGCAGTCATGGTTGACCGATCATGACCAAAATAGGAGAGTCTCAGCCAGATATCATACCAAGTTACAATGAAATCCCTTCATAAAAACAAACTGTAAGCAGTGCTAAAGGAATCTAGGTCAAGTGACCATGCGGCGCTAACGGCTGACTGATCGTGACAAAAATACGGCAGTCTCATCTAGACATCATACTAAGTTATCCATCTAAGTTACAATGAAATTCCTTCATAAATATGAACTGTAGACTGTGCTAAAAAATCTAGGTCACGCACCTGTGTGGCTGAAATGGTTGATCATTCACGGCCAAAATAGTATGTTCTCATCTAGACATTATACAGAGTCATCCTACCAAGTTACAATAAAATCCCTTCATAAATATAAATATGACCTGTAGACTGTGCTAAAGGTTTTCGGACTTCGGGCCGGTCTAGACATTATATGGAGTCATCCTACCAAGTTATAATGAAATCCCTTCATAAATACGAACTGTAGTCTGTGCTCAAGGGTTTCAGGCTGTTGCAGCCATCACGGTTGACCAGTCATGATCAAAATAGGAGTCTCATCTAGATATCATATGAAGTCATCCTACCAAGTAACAATATCCCTTCATAAATATGACAACCTGTAGACTGCGCTAAGGATTTTGGGTTTCAGGCTCTCGCAGCCATCACGGCCAACTGATCACAACCAAAAGGGGATGTTCTCATCTAGATATTATATAGAGTCATCCTACCAAGTAACAATGAAATCCCTTCATAAATACGACTTGTAGTCTGTGCTAAAGGTTTTCGGGTTTTGGGCTGTCCTGGCCATTACAATTAACCGGTTGCGACCAAAAGAGGACGTTCTCATCTAGACATGTCCTCGAACCTGCATATGAAATTTTGTGATGATCAGACAAGAACTACAGGGTGAAGCCTGTGGCAAAGAAAATGTGAACAGACTGACAGACTCACAGACTTCCGCACATGTGATGGCAATAGCTTATCTTGACTTTGTCAAGTTAAGCTAATTAAACCATGGACTTTAAACAAACTTGAAACTAACCCCCAAAGGATATTGTATACAAATATTAAAAGATTCTGACTGGTAGTTCTGGAGAAGATTTTTCAAAGGGATGGACTGATGGACGGACAACTCATTTACATAATATGACCGTTTTTTCAAACAGGCATATAAAAACACACTAGCATACCAAATATGATGTCATTCCACCAAGTATTTTAAAGATTACTGAGTTTAAAAAATTTGTTGGAAACAGCTCGACAGATAGACAAACGGACCAACAACATTGCAACATATCGTGCTGCTTGCCAGAGCTAAAAAGAACAAATTTTGATATTGTGTGCATTGGGCAAAGGTTAACCCTGAAAGGTCTGACTTTGACAAACTTTGGTTTTTAGAACAGGTGTCTCCCATACAAACATTCCGAAGTCTCTCAGACGACAATTAAAACTATCCTGGTGATAGTTTATTGTGAAGTCTGGGCTGCCTATATCAGCAACCAAGACTTGACTAGAAATCAGTGCCATGCCTCGATATTTGTGAAGAATGGCCTTGTGTAATGTTTAGAGAACTAACCCAGCCCTTTGAAGTAAAGATCAACTTAGACTCGTAGAATTGGGAACTTTCGTCCATTATCCAATTTCAGGAAACTTGACTGTAAAAAAAACTGAAAACCCCAGCAATGTCAGGCTTCAATTTCCTTGGAGAAATATGCATGTAACTGAAATTTATTCCAAGTGACACAAAGTTTTATAAACATCACTTCATTTCCTCAAAAAAGTAGACTCAAACGTTACTGATCAACAGAGCATTAACTCTTAGAAGCCGGGGAATCAAAATGAATTTATTGAACATGACATACAATGAAAGAATTACAGTAAAGCAGGTGCTTCTAATCAAGTGTCGTCTGCCACTTCACTAGAAGCACCTGCTCAGTGTTTAATTCTCCCCCAGCCCAAAGTTAACCGAACCGTAACAGCCAGATTACCTGCCATATTACATCACAGGCAAGAAAACTTGACTCCGTCTTCTAAGAGTTAAGGACATTATATAAAATATTCAAACAAAAATGAACTTTAAAACAGTTTTCAAGAAAATCACCTTTCTCTCTGAAACCCAGATGGCTTGCTTCTGTTGAAGATCAATCAGGTCCTTCAAATGTCTCAACCAACCATCAGAAGAGGTTTGTGTTAATGTAGCTGAAATAAAAATGAAAGTGTCAATGACACTGTAGCTCAACTTGACAAACTTGAACTTGGTAAGTTAAAAGTGAAATGGCAAAATTGAAGGTCATTGGTACCAGTTCATTGAAGGTCATTACCAGTGGCAACATTTTTTGACAGAAATCGAAGAAAATCGATAGCTCCCATCTAGAGGTAACCCTAAACAAGCATACAAAGTTTCAAACCGATCTGATCATAAATGTGCCCTGTAGGGCATGCCAAAGGAATATATTGATGCTTGACTAAGTTCAAAGGTCAGTGGCAGCGGCAACATTTTTTGATGGAAATAGAAGGAAATCAATAGCTCCCATCTAGAGGTCGACCCAAACAAGCATGCCAGGTTTCAAAGCAATCCAATATAACTGTGCCCTGAAGGGTGTGCCAAAGGGAAATATTGAGGTCTGACTAAACTAAGTTCTAAGAACGTTGGCCGCGGCAACATTTTTTGACAGAAATTGAAGAAAATCGGAAGCTCCCAACTAGAGGTCACCCCAAACAAGCATACCAAGTTTCAAAGCGATTTGATCATAAATACGACCTGTGAGGTGTGCCAAAGGAAATTGTGGATGGACATGCGTACCATCACTTCTCGTCCGTCGGCGTACGAGAAGTGATGGCAATAGCACAGCTTGACTTTGTCAAGTTGAGCTAAAAACATAAAAAGCTTACAGTTTACCATCACCCATCACCTCTACAGACTACTTCAGAAGGCTGCTATCATCCTTAAGTGCAAGTGGATTAATGTATATTATCACCATTATACTGCCTATGTCAAGCAGCAAATCCACCAGGCATAGTCCTAGCACCATGCCACTGGATTAAAAACTGTAAAGTTTTTTGGAAGGTGGCCGTCGACGGGAGTCGATCCCGGGACTACGACACCAAATTGTCTGGCCATAAATGCTCTACCATCATACCAACTAAGCCAACGACAACACCATTATAATTATGTACAAAATGTTGTTATAATAGTCAAACTCAAGTCTAGATATGGCCTTAGAAACAAGAGTGGCTCTCTGATACAACATTTTGTACATATACATGATGATGATGATAGATTTATCTTACAATTCTCAACTTAGTAGTAATAACTTGACTAACTATACTACTCAAAGTTTGCTAAGCACCAAATATTTGACACATCATTGTGAAATTTGCTTGTTACATATTTGCAACATTTTTAGTGGATATGATTGAGGAATGTATTGAGATGATCCCCAGTGTTTACATTAGATCTCTTGACAGGCAGACGTTTCGTGACAGTCGTGGAAAGCATTTACCCCTTGATTTTCATGATGTTTTCGTGTTCTGTCTACATGTACATGACATGTGTAGAGTATTCAATCTTCATTTCAACACAAACCCTTGTGATTCAATGATGAATATGGAAAATGCAAATGTAAGAAGACATTTGTCTGAAGCAGAAATGTGGCAGTCTGTAGGGATGGTGGAGCAAGGGGCTACCCATCGTCAGCTTGGAGAAGCCCTTGGTGTGCACCATATGGTGATCAGCAAAGCCTGGGCAAGATTTCAGCAGTATGGCACACCAGTAAGATGGCATGGTGGTGGCAGAGACAGGGCAACATCTGCAGCTGAAGACCGGTTTTTGATCATTCAGGCCTGCAGGAATCGCTTTGCCACAGCAATCCAGCTTTGCAGTGACCTTCAAAATGCATCTGGGGTAAATATTTTGATGCAGACTATCCGGGCAAAGTTGCGTGAAGCTGGTCTCCGATCGAGAAGACCATGTATTTGCATTCCGCTGTCCCAGAACCACCGCCAGGCACGATATGAATGGGCCATGGACCTCGTTGGATGGACCAGAGAAGATTGGGGACCTGTCCTTTTTACAGATGAGTCAAGGTACTGCCTAGACCACACAGATAGGCATTCTTTGGCATGGAAAAGACCAGGAGAGCGATTCCATGCAGCCAACATTGCTGAGCATGACCGCTGTGGTGGAGGGTCAATCATGGCCTGGGGCGGCATCAGCAAGTATGGACGTACAGAGCTCTGTGTCCTTGAACGTGGTACATTGACTGCACAGTGGCATATTGATAAGATCCTGGATGTCCATGTCAGATTGTATGCAGGTGCAGTGGGTGATAGATTCATTCTGATGGATGATAATACCCATCCTCATGTTGCCCATGCTGCCTGGGAGTACCGACAGAGGGAGGGGATTGAGCGTACGGACTGGCCAGCAAGATCCCCTGACCTCAATCCAATCGAACATGTCAGGAATGAGTTGCAGCTTGTAATTTCAGCCTGTCCAGTCCAGCCAAGAAGTGTCCAGGTGCTTGATGACATTCTGGACCAAGAATGGAACACTATCCCACAAAGGACCACCAGGAATCTGATTGGGAGCATGAGAAGGCGTTGTCAAGCTGTAATTAACAATAATGGGTCTCATACTCGATATTGAACCCATACCAGTTTGCTCCGTCAACTTTTTGACAAATTGAAAAATTTCCTCTTTTACCAATAATATCCATTTTCCATGGTTATCGTATTCAAAAGCTAAAAAATAATGTCAAACACAAATAAAATCTTAATTTCTGTACTTAAATCATTAAAGATATAATTAAACAAGAGGCCCCACGTGGCCTGAAGCAAGCGCTCATCTTGTACAGAACACAATTTAAACACAGTCCAAGAATGAGTCTACATTAAGCAAGCCATCTCCATAGGCTACACTGTCAGTCCTTGAGTCCCTCAGGAGTGACAAAAATAATCTGGGCATCATGCCTTTTCTTCAGTTGGTCATAAGTAAAATGTAGAGCTCCCCTATGAAGCCCCTTGATACAACCTATGTGGATTAATCTTAGTACCTCTAGAGGGTACTGAATACAAAATTTTTAATTCTTCAGCAAAATGGCCAATTCCGGCTCCATAGAGAGCCCAAATATTAACCCGGGCTCTTGATTTGAACACAGTTAAATCTGACTTCCCTAGAGATGCTGTGTACCGAATATGAAAGCATTCTGACTGTTGGATCTGAAGAAGAGAAATTGTAAAGAAATTTCTTTGAATTGCACTAAGTTCAAATTTGGGCTGCCATAGCGAGCCCATATATTAACCTATGGATCCGATTTGAACAAACTTGAATCTGACCCCCCCCCCTAGAGATGTTGTATACCAAATGTGAAAGCATTCTGACAAGTGAATCTGAAGAAGAAGATTTTTGAAGAAATTCCCTCATATTGTACTAAGTTAAATTTCATGTTCCCATATGGAGCCCAAATATTAACCTAGGCACTCGAATTGAACAACCTGGAATCTGACCCCCCTAGAGATGTTGTATACCATATATAAAAGCATTCTGACTGGTGGATCTGAAGAAGAAGATTTTTAAAGAAATTTTCTCATATTGCACAAAGTAACAAGAGGCCCCAGGGGGCCTGAGGGCGCTCACCTGACATGGTAGCCTAAATATCAACCCAGAGAATTGATTTCCACAAGTTGCATCTGCTCCTCCTAAGAAAAGCTGAAACCAAATATCCAAATATTCTGACCAGTGGATCTAAAAAAAGATTTTTAAAGAATATTCCTCATACTGAACTAAGTCATAATTCGGGCTCCCACAGGGAGCCCATATATGAACCCAGGGACTTGGCTTTAACAAACCTGAATCTCACACCCCTAAGGATTCTGCACACCAAATATCAAAACATTCCGACTGCTGGATCTGAAGAAGAAGATTTTTAAAGAAAATTCCTCATTTTGAACCAAGTTACAATTCGAGCTCCCACAATCAGCCCAAATATGGACCTAGGGACATGGCTTGAACAAACTTGAATCTTACCCCCCTAAGGATGCTGCATAAAAAATATCAAAAGCATTCATCTGCTGGATCTGAAGATTTTTAAAGAAAATTCCTCATTTTGAACTAAGTTGTCATTCAGGCTCCCATAGTGAGCCCAAATATGAACCAAGGGACTTGGCTTGAACAAACTTGAATCTCAGCCCCCAAGGTTGCTCCATGCCAAATATCAAAACATTCCAACTGCTGAATCTGAAGAAGAAGATTTTTAAAGAAAAATTCCTCATATTGACTAAGTTATAATTTGGGCTCCCACAGGGAGCCCACATATGGACCCATGGACTTGGCTTTAACACATTTGAATCCCCCCCACCCCCCCCCACCCCCCCCCCCCCCCCAAGGATGCTACTCACCACATATCAAACCATTCGGACTGCTGGATCTGAAGAAGAAGATTTTTTAAGAAAATTCCTCATTTCGAACAAAGTTACAATTCAAGCTCCCACATTGGCCCCAAATATGGACCTAGGGACATGGCTTGAACAAACTTGAATCTCACCCCCCTAAGGATGCTGCATACCAAATATCACAAGATTCTGCCTGCTGGATCTTGAGAAGAAGATTTTCAAAGAAATTTGCCTGAAATGCACTAAGTTCGAATTTGGGCTTCTATCGTGAGCCCAAATATGAATCCAGGTGGCTGATTTGAACAAACTGGAATCAGATCCACCCCACAATGTTGCATACCAAATATCAAAAGATTCTGCCTGCAGGATCTGGAGAAGAAGATTTTTGAAGAAATTTGCCTGAAATGCACTAAGTTCAAATTCGAGCTTCTATAGTGAGCCCAAATATGAATCTAGGGAGCCGATTTGAACAAAATAGAATCAGATCCACCCCACAATGTTGCATACCAAATATCAAAAGATTCTGCCTGCTGGATCTGGAGAAGAAGATTTTTTAAGAAATTTGCCTGAAAAGCACTAAGTTCAAATTTGGGCTCTTATACTGAGCCCAAATATAAACCCAGGGAGCCGATTTGAACAAACTTGAATCAGATCCACCCCACAATGTTGCATACCCAATATCAAAAGATTCTGCCTGCTGGATCTTGAGAAGAAGATTTTCAAAGAAATTTGCCTGAAATGCAGTAAGTTCAAATTTGGGCTCCTATACTGAGCCCAAATATAAACCCAGGGGGCCGATTTGAACAAACTTGAATCAGATCCACCCCACAATGTTGCATACCAAATATCAAAAGATTCTGCCTGCTGGATCTGGAGAAGAAGATTTTTTAAGAAATTTGGCTGAAATGCACTAAGTTCGAAATCGGGCTCCTATACTGAGCCCAAATATGAACCCAGGGGGCCGATTTGAACAAACTTGAATCAGATCCACCCTCCAATGTTGCATACCAAATATCAAAAGATTCTGAATGCTGGATCTGGAGAAGAAGATTTTTTAATGTTTTTCCCATTGCCTACAGTGTTAAAAAGTGCTGAGTCAGCACTTTTTCAAAGTCCCGAAACTGTACCCTATGATAAAACCGATGGCAATTTTTTTTTACCAATTCTTTCTGTTGGTCCTAAGGAAGCTTCACACCAAATAAAAATTCTCGGTGCCGTGCAGTTTTGGAGATATGGGCGTTTTAATTTTTTTCTATTTTTAGCTCCTGCGGTTCCCATGGGGCTACGGGAAAAAAAAAATCAGCATAAATTAGGTACTTATGACCCAATAAGCCCTCACATAAAATTTGGTTCAAATCAGCCTCTCGGTTTGGAAAATAGAAATTTCGGGCGGGGCCAAAAATTTTGCCCCTCCCATAACGACGCCAAGTATAGCCCCACAAACTTCTCTTGAACAAATCTAAGTCTACACCTCAAAAGGAAGCTGCACACCAAATATCAAGTCTCTGCTACTGCTGGTTCATGAGAAGAAGATTTTTTAAGATTTCAGCTCACTTTTTGGGTGTGGCCCTACCCATGGGCGGGGCAACTTGATTTGAACAAAATCAAATTGCGATGTCATAACAAACTATTATCTCAAATATCAATTAAATTGGTTCAGCGGTTTGGGAGGAGAAGACGCAAACACCATGTTCACGGATGCCGGACGACGGACGCCAGACGACGGACGACGGACGGTGAGTGATCACTATAGCTCTCCTGACTGAAAGTCAGGTGAGCTAAAAATTTGGGCTACCATAGTGAGCCCAAATATATACCTAGGGATCTGATTTGAACAAACCTGAATCTGACCCCCATAGAAATGTTGCATACCAAATATCAAAGCATTCTGACTGATGGATCTGAAGAAGATTTTTTTAAATTACCCTCCATATTGAACAAAGATAAAATTTGGGCTTCGTAGGAAGCCCAAATATTAACCTAGGGACTTGGTTTGAACAATCTAGAATCTGACCCTCATAACAATGATGTATACCAAATATTAAAAGATTCTGACTGGTGGTTCTGAAGAAGAAGATTTTTAAAGAATATTCCCCATATTACCCTATGTTAAAACTTCGGGCTCCTGTAGAGAGCCCAAATATGAACCAATGAGCTTTATTTCAACAACTTTTATCTGACCCCCCTATGAATGCTGTATACCAAATATCAAAAGATTCTGATGATTGGTTCTGGAGAAAAGATTTTTTAAATTTTTGCAAATATGCTGACTCAGCATTTTTTCGATGCCCATTACAGAACACCCAAACAAAACCGATGGCAATTTTTTTTTACCATTCAATTCTACTGGTCATAAGGATACTTCATACCAAATAAAAGCTCTCTGTTCCGTGGGGTTTGGGAAATAGGGTTCCCATGGGGATGCGGGTATTTTTTTTTTTTGCATGGGTCAAGTACTTATGACCCAATACTACCACAAACCAAATTTGGTTCATACCGGACAATCGGTTCAGAAAATAGAAATTTTGGGCGGGGCCAAAAATCTTACCCCTCCTATTACAAAGCCAAATATTACTTCACGAACTTCGTTTGAACAAACTTGATTCTACATCTCATGTGGAAGCTCCATAGCAAATATCAAGTCATTGTACACACTGGTTCTTGAGAAGAAGATTTTAAAAATATTTTGGAGCATTTTCCCCCACTCCCTCCCTATGGGGCTGGGCATGCTGAGTTGAACAAAAATGAAATGCCCCTTTGGGACCATCACTCACACAAACTTTCACTTGAATTGGCCCAGTGGCTTTGGAGGAGAAGACCAAAACATGGTGTTGACGGACGACGGACGGAGAGCGAGGAGATTAGCTCAGCTTGACTTTGTCAAGATGAGCTAATAAAAAATATATACACTTTTCATTACAATATTTCAACTAAAACGTAAAACAGGAAGTTGGATATACTTGGTGCTAAGCAAACTTTGAGTAGTATGCATTTAAATTTCACGTTTCATTTTAAGACTCATTAACTGGTTGAGTGCTAGAAGACACTATCATGGCTCTACTCAAAACTGCTGAAAGCCACTACAGTGGCTTTACACAGTATGCATAACCTTGTTATTTGTGAAGTGGTAGGGGGAAAAAGTTCATATAAAATTGTTTTGTTACCATTTATTGGAGAGTGTCAAGAGGCACTCTCCAATAAATAGTAACAAAACAATTATTTATTAACAAAATTTTGCAGAATTAAGGCTGCCCTTGCTGGAAGCGTTGCATCATTTAAAATGAAAGTGTCAATGACACTGTAGCTCAACTTGTTTAAGACAGGTACATGTATAGTATGTGACAGAGTATGACAAACATCTAGGTAATGACCTGATAACAAAGGTACATGTAAAGTATTGTAACGGTCTGTACATAAATGCTGACTGTAGCCTGTAACAAATATATAGGTAAAGAATTGTAAAAGTGAGGTGACAGTTAGATGCTAAACTAGAAAAGAAATCTTTGAGTCCCAGAGTGGGTCTGACTGAACCCCAAAATATTTCTCATAGCACAGTGATAAAAAAGGCACCCAAAAACACTCGTTCCTGTCACAAGGTGATAACAAAGGTACCCCAAAGAGTTTCGTGAAGATCAGTTCATAAATACAGACTCTAGCCCGAGCCGTATTGACATGTGCACTTACTGTGTATAAGTAGCACTGAACAAATCAAAGTTCATCTAATTTGCATAATTTCTGCACGAGAAAAAACCCTGTATATTATATGTGATGTATTCCATGTATTCCATGTTAAACATTCCTACAAAAATTTATTCAAATCAGAACTTTCATACAGAAGTTCTGTACAAAACACTGATTGCACTAATTTTGGTACAAAAAAGGCTGCTGGCGGCCATCTTGAATTTTGGACTGCTCCCAAAAACACTCGTTCTCGTCCCACGGCCATAACAAAGGTACCCAAGAAGTATCATAAAGATTGGTTCATAAATACAGCCTCCAGCCCAAGCCGTATTGACATGTGCACTTACAGTGTATAAGTAGTACTGAATAAATCAAAGTTCATCTGATTTGCATAATTTCTGCACGAGAAAAAAACCTGTATTATATGTGATGTATTCCATGTTACTAAACATTCATACAAAAATTTATTCAAATGAGAGCTTTCGTACAGAAGTTCTGTACAAAAAACTGATTGCTCTAATTTTGGTACAAAATGGCTACTGGCAGCCATCTTGAATTTTGGACTGCACCCAAAAACACTTGTTCTCATCCCACGGTGATAACAAGGGTACCCAAGGTTTGTAAAGATCGGTTCATAAATACAGCCTCTAGCCTGAGCCGTATAGAAGTTGTGTACAAAAAACTGATTGGGCCTAATTTCGGTACAAAATGGCCGCCGGCAGCCATCTTGAATTTTGGACCGCACCTAAAAACACTCGTTCTTGTCCCAAGGTGATAACAAAGGTACCCAAGAATGTTCGTGAAGATCGGTTCATAAATACAGCCTCCAGCCCTAGCCGTATTGACATGTGCACTTACAGTGTATAAGTAGTACAGAATAAATCAAAGTTCATCTAATTTGCATAATTTCTGCACGAGAAAAAAACCCTGTATTTTATGTAATGTATTCCATGTTACTAAACATTCATACAAAAATGTATTCAAATGAGAGCTTTCATACAGAAGTTCTGTACAAAAAACTGATTGCACTAATTTTGGTACAAAATGGCTGCTGGTAGCCATCTTGAATTTTGGACTGCACCCCAAAACACTTGTACTGGTCCCACGGTGATAAAAAAGGTACCCAAGAAGTTTTGTAAAGATCAGTTCATAAATACAGCCTCTAGCCTGAGCCGTATAGAACTTGTGTACAAAAAACTGAATGGACCTAATTTTGGTACAAAATGGCCACTGGCAGCCATCTCGAATTTTGGACTGCACCCAGAAACACTCAATCTCGTCCCAAGGTGATAACAAAGGTACCAAAGAAGTTTCGTGAAGATCAGTTCATAGATACAGACTCTAGCCCGAGCCGTATTGACATGTGCACTTACTGTGTATAAGTAGCACTGAATAAATCAAAGGTCATCTAATTTGCATAATTTTTGCACGAGAAAAAAACCTGTATTATATGTGATGTATTCCATGTTACTAAACATTCATACAAAAATTTATTCAAATCAGAACTTTCATAGACAAGTTTGTACAAAAAATTGATTGCAGTAACTAAAGTACAAAATGGCTGCTGGTGGCCATCTTGAATTTCGGACTGCACCCAAAACGACTCGTTCTCATCCCACGGTGATAACAGAGGCACCCAAGAAGTTTCGTAAAGATCGGTTCATAAATAAGGCCTCTAGCCCAAGCCGTATTGGCATTTGCAGTTACAGTACTGAAAGTAACATTAAATAGATCAAAGTTAGTCCAATTGGCATAATTTATGCACGAGAAAAAAACCCGTATTATATGTGATGTATCCCATGGTACTATACATTCACACACAAAATTATTCAAATCAGCGCTTTTATAAGGGAGTTCTGAGCAAAAATCTGATTGCACCTAATTTTGTACAAAATGGTTGCCAGTGGCCATCTTGAATTTCAGACTGGACCCAAAAGCACTTGTTCTCATCCCACGATGATAACAAAGGTACCCAAGCAGTTTCGTAAAGATCGGTTCATAAATACAGCTTCTAGCCCGAGCTGTATTGGCATTTGCACTAACAGTCCTTCATGTAACACTAAATAAATCAAAGTTAGTCTAATTGGCATAATTTACGCACGAGAAAAAAACCTGTATTATATGTGATGTATCCCATGGTACTAAACATTCACACCAAAAAATTATTCAAATCAGAGCTTTCATATGGAAGTTCTGCGCAAAAAATCTGATTGCACCTAATTTTGTACAAAATGGCTGCCAGTGGCCATCTTGAATTTCGGACCGGACCCAAAAACACTCGTTCTCATCTCACAGTGATAACAAAGGTACCCAAGAAGTTTCGTAAAGATCGGTTCATAAATACAGCCTCTAGCCCGAGCCGTGTGCATGGCGTGACGGACGGACAGATGGATAGACAGACGAACGACAGGCCATGACAATACCTCAAATTTGGCTACGCCAAAGTTGAGCTAAAAATTATTCAGGTTTCAAATCACCTTTGAAAAATAATTTAGCACTCTAAAAGTTAAATAAGTGGTTTCATAATAAAATATTATACTTTTAAGAAAATTTTGTCCTCTTTCATGTGTATAAATGTGCAGTCTCTCACAAATGCCTTTCAAAAGCTTGTAATGTTCTATTTATTTATTGGTGTTTAAGGTCACATATTTCTGCACAATGGCTAATCATGACCACGACAGTTTTATGGGTGGAGGAAGCTGGAGTACCCGGAGAGAACCACCAAGCAATGACGAGCAACTGTCAGCTCCCCAACATACTAATCGTAATGTTCTAAAAAATAGTAACATAAATAAATCATGACTAAGTATATGCTTGTATACAGCAGTTTCAGGATACAGAATTTGTATTTGGGACCCCTGATACACAATTTATTTATATTTACTTATTGGGGTTTTAACGACACTTACACTTTCGACAGCCAGGGTCACCTCGTGTCGGACCCTGATACACAATGTAGTTCGGTAATTGCAGAGTCGATACATACTTATTGTAAGATAAAATATTGATCAATTGAATTGTCTATTTAGCAGCAAAATATAGTTGATAGCAATATTTTGTTTGGTTTGTATGATCAAAACATGATACAAAATGTTTTGAAGGACTCAACATCTGTATTTTTTGCCTCAACAACATAAATCATGACCCATCATTGGAGGGAGTGATGATTTGTGGGGTCTTTAGCTGTAGATTGCATTTTTAAGACAAAAAGTTAGAAAGTAAAATCTGAATGGTGATTTTTGTGAATAGTGTTAGTTGGAAATGTTTGTTAGGTTTGGAAAAAAAAACATCAGTTGAAGTGGAAATTAAGCGTAAAATGATTTTACTCTAGAAATATGAGTGAATCATGACTGATATTGATGACCACCAAGAAACCATTTAACCCTTTACCTAACACAAATAGCAGACAACACTTGTAAAAATAATTCTTGAATAACAAAAAAATTTCATGTTTTGCCTCAAACAATGCTGATGACCCACTCATTGGAACAGGCTCAATATCATTCCAAAGCAGACATGTTAACTCTCCCGGAATGCCCGGGATTCTCCTGGAATTAGCTATCCCCTCCCGCCCTCCCGCCCGGGAGTCAATTTGGACCAAAAATCTCCCGGAAAGTCGACATACCAGACAAAAACTGAATCCACCAGCTTTTGTTTACAAATACAAAAGCATGTGCTCTACTCTCAATGGCAAGGTCATTAAGTTTGTGTGAAACGTCACCACTTACGTAAGAACTGATGACCAATTCTCATTTCTGTCAATGGCCGTGTTGTGATTATTGCAACACGTATGACAGGCGGATTAAATGAATTTGAGATGCAGGATAATTGCTGAAATTGATTATATATTAAAGGCACACCTTTGCTTGTATACAGGTAGCAGTCAAATCGAAAAATAAATTCCATACGTATAAAATCTTGTCCAATCGAAAAATGTGCAAAAATACGCACAAATTTATTGTGCATTTTGGATTTCACTTTCAGATAATTATAGCCAATTTTGGAGACAAACGGCTCAAACATATGAGTTGCTGTAATTTTCAATATATTGGGAAAAATTTCCGATTCGCAATTTTATAAAGCAGGCTGTGAAAAAAATTATGTTTTTGGTGAAAAAAATCTCTAAAAAGTTGGTAATTTACGGCACTTGCACGTTTTTTCATTCGTAGTGATAAATGGACAACAAAATATCCCCGAGATGTTTCGTCCTGGGCTGGCTGTGGCATAATTTTCACGTTTCACTGAAAAATGATCACCCCATTCCAAATCCCCTTCGTAAATGACCAACTACTTCCAGTGAGTAACCTGTGTGGTTAGGTGGGGCGCTGGGCTTTGGAAGATCGAATTACCACAACAACCGGGCTCAGGGGTGTGCCTAAACACCACAGATCGTCGCAGGTTACCGCAGGTCGCCGCAAGTACCCATAATTACCCAAATGGATCCAAAACTTTCAGCACAGCACCATAACTGATATAGTGCTGAAAAGGTCGAAAATATCTCCAAACATTTTGTACATAAAACCATTGAAATATGGATGTCATTGGAACAAGCTCAGATATTGGCACATGACCACATCCATATTTCTGATTTCTGTTTTTCTCTATATTTCTATGGTTTGGCTTTTGAAAGGACAAATTGTTCAAATAAAACACATTAGGGTGGAATGTTTAATGTATGTGTGTGTGAGGGGAGGGGGGGGGGGGGTAACATGGAAATTATTGATGTGCTGCCCACGTGCAAAAATCTCACTGACAAGCATCCGAGTCTCACTGGGAGCTCATCAAAATCTCACGGACAGTCACCTCCAGAGGTTAACAGGTCTGGGTCACTAACCACCAGTTAGTAGAACGTTGACATATGTTCCTTTGATGTATTGTTGTTGGCCTGTTTCCTGTTATGTGTGTGTGTGTGTGGGGGGGGGGAGGGGGTATTTGGTATTAATTTATATTTAAAATTGATCGATCCACACATGGTTTCTACGCGCAAAAAAAAAATCTCCCTGAAAATCATGTCATCTCCCTGAAAATTTTCTTCAATCTCCCTGAAAAAAATTTTGGGAGGTTAACATGTCTGTTCCAATGATGGATCAGACGATAAGTTTTAGAGGCAAGCATTGAGAACCTAATCAAATTTGAATAACAATATTTGTGAAAAGAACTAACTAGACAGTCCTGACATATATGGTAAAAGATTAATTACCTACCATCTTGGACTAAACATGGGTTATCAAGCGATAAGGAAATTTGCTCTCGGAGAAATGAGATTTGATACTAAGTCCTTTCCAAATTTCTACTCCACATACCTGTAAAAAGATGACTGTACAGTTTTTCAAGCTTTGCACTCTGTTCAAACAGTTTCTTTGGAGTTTTATTAGATCCTTTGATCCATCTTGCTCTTGACTCTTTCACAATATTTTTGTTCTCGGCTTTCAAGAATATCACTATTGGAGAATACTGGGCATAGTTTAGTCTATCTACATTATGTGGAGTTACATCTAGCAAGCAGTGTTTTCTCTGAAAAAGACATGTATGTTTTATTTGTTTATTGAGGTTTAATGACACTTTCAACAGGCAAAGGCACATCATGTTTAGAGTTTTATGGATGGAGGAAGCCGGAGTGCACAGAGAGAACCACTGAGCAGAGACAAGCAACTGTCAAACACTCCAACTTACTAACTCTGCACAAGCAGATTTAGCAGTGGTTGAAGGTGAGTGTACCATCGGCATGCAGTATGTGTTAGTATACAGCACCTCTGTGCCTCCATGTGGACAATCAGGATTAAGTGTCTTGCGTGTGGGCACAATGCAGTTACAACTGGCCAGGATCAAACTGTCGATCTTTCAGTTTAAAGTCCAATGCTCTAACACTAAGCCACCACTCTGAACAAGTGCATGGCCAGGCGGTAGATCAATATACAGCTGCCTATGAAGAAACTGCACTTGTGAAGAAATTTTTAGTTGAACAAAAAGTCAATAATTCCTTAAAAAATAATTGTACATTCCTGGCTTACGGTCCATTAAAGTTGAATATATTATTTTCAAGTTATTGCATGGAGAAATCAAAAGTCATCGAAACTCTCAGATGGTTGGCATGCTGGCCATATTGGATATGCCAGAATGCTGATAATCGAAAGGAACCATCCTCTAGTCATGATTAATCAACTATAAAAAAAGCAGTATCTGTTGGATCTATAGCTTTCAAGTTATCGTGTGGACAATCAAAAGTCCCTGAAAATCCAAGCTGGCTGCCATGGTGGCCATATGGGATATTCCAGAATACTGGTTATTGGAAGGAACCATCCTCTCGTCATGACTAATCAACCATAAAGAAACAGTATCTGTTGGATGTATTGTTTTCAAATCATCGTGTGGACAAACAAAAGTTAATGGATGGATGGATGGACAGATGGGCATTGATGCTGGTTATCGAAAGGAGCCATCCTCTAGTCATGATTAATCAACCATAAAAAACAGTATCTGTTGGATGTATTATTTTCAAGTTATCGTGTGGACAAACAAAAGTTAATGGATGGATGGACAGACAGATGGGCATTGATGCTGGTTATCAAAAGATGCCATCCTCTAGTCATGATTAATCAACCATAAAAAACAGTATCTGTTGGATCATCACAGGGACAATCAAAAGTTCCTGAAAATCTAAAATGGCTGCCATGGCAGCCATATTGGATAGGCCAGATTGCTGGTTATTGGAAGGAACCATCCTCTCGTCATGACTAATCAACCATAAAGAAACAGTATCTGTTGGATGTATTGTTTTCAAATCATCGCGTGGACAAACAAAAGTTAATGGACGGACAGATGGACAGACAGATGGATGGACGGACATTGCCATACCATAATACAGCCCGCTCATATGAGCGACTGTATAGAAATAAATATATTTGTTACTTTCTGCTGAAAGCTA
Source organism: Pictodentalium vernedei (assembly GCA_031216915.1). Classification (NCBI taxonomy): domain Eukaryota; kingdom Metazoa; phylum Mollusca; class Scaphopoda; order Dentaliida; family Dentaliidae; genus Pictodentalium; species Pictodentalium vernedei. The sequence continues at coordinate 308,884,843 of CM062292.1, read as the reverse complement.
AACATTTACAAGAGTTGTGCACAACAAAGAAAGAATCATAGAACTCTTAAAATCTTCAATAGTAAATTTAGGATTTTAGCTTTTTAAATTTTTCAATATATAAGGCTAAAGAAAACAGACTAAGAAAGTTAAGTTTTTTTCAATATGGAAGTGGCCTTAATCCCTCTTCTCACGATTAGAAGATGAGACCAGCAAAAAATTTCTTTAATAATTGAATATTTACAATTTTTGTCCTGAAAAACATAAAATATGACTCCCTCATTAGAATGAGCTTGTTTCAGTGAGGGAGTCATAAGCTATGTTTTGGAAGCAAACATTGAAAAAATAAAATACGAAGGATGATATTTATCAATAGTGTTGGTCAGATATGGCAGTTTCATAGGTTCAAATCAACATTTTTAAAAACTGTCGAATCCTCTGCACAATTAGGTTGAAATATCAATATTTCAAGCTGCAATAATGCATACTGCAACTAGGAAGTAATATATAATGTGGGGTGCATTGTATGTAATGCAACTCATCTAACATGTTTTGCACTGCGAGGCTGAAATTGTGAGTAGTTGCAGGGGATATCTTGAAGAATTCCATGTGCAATATATTTTTTCGTTAAAGGAAGAAATGTTAGTATGCTTACTGCTTTCTAATTTTCAAGCAGTCAAGAAGGGAAGATTGGTCATGATGAAGGTGCATTCGATTAGACAAACTTTAATCTTGGGGCAAAAATAGAAACAGACTCTCTGTATATGAAAACAGTCACCTATGCTCACAGAGTGGGCTATCTGGATAGTTTAACCAATTCAATCTTGTTTGACACAGCTCACCGAGCTTTGTCAAAGAAGACTGAATTGGTTTAATTTCCAATGCCATTATAAAAACATGCGCTACTTGAAATTTTGGAACTTTCGCATCAGTGTGAAGAGGGTTGCATAACTGTATTTTTGAAAGGACAAAGAATGGATCAAGAAACAAATGATCTACTGACCTTTTTAACTATCTCTCTTATTGCACCAAGTCTAATAATACCAGATTTATTCTTCCTTGTATCAGTATCAGTCTCTGTTGAAAAGAACAAATAAAAGAGATGAAATCTGTTGTGAACTATGAGGTTTTGCAAAAATAAACTTAAAAGTCCAGGACAAGTTCTGAAAGTTTTCTGGGTCTCTTAAATGAATGTGTCAATGACACAGTAGCTTAACTTGTCTGTGTGTTGTGTTTGATGAAAAGGATATTGTGCAATGTTTATGAAAGGATTATGAAATAAGACAAGAATTGTGATAATTGGGAATATGTTCATTTCTGTTCCCTATTCTGCAATGTTTTTAATAAAAATAATATGAGGTGTACACTGTACTAAAAAGCTGAGGGGTGGGTTAATATGACCTCACAGTTAATGTATGTGGCCCTCACAGTTAACGTATGTCAACGAAAGTTACCAAGTTACAGTGAAACTATTCCAAAAGAGTCATCCTATCAAGTTACAATGAAATCCCTTCATAAATATGGCCTGTAGACTGCTAAAGGTTTTCGGGCTTCAGGCCTGTGTAGCCATGACGGTAGACTGATTGCAACTAAAAGAGGACATCCTCATCTCGACATTATACTGAGTCATTCTACTAAGTTACAATGAACTCCCTTCACAAATATGACCTGTAGTCTGTACTAAAGCTTTTCAGGTTTTGGGCTCGGAAAGCCATCATGGTTGAATGATTGCAACCAAAAGGGGGTGTTGTCATCTGGGCATAATCTGGAGTGATCCCACAAAGTTACAAAGAAATCCCCTCATATATATGACCTGTAGACTGTGCTCAAGGTTTTCGGGCTTCGGGCCCCTGAAGCCGTCACAGTTGACCAATCATGACCAAAAGAGGATGTCATCATCTAGGCATGATATTAAGTCAACCTACCAAGTTACAATGAAATCCTTCCATAAATACGACCTATAGACTATGCTAAAGATATTTGGGTTTTGGGCTTGGGCAGCCATCAAGGCTGAATGATCACGACCAAAAGGGGATGTTCTCATCTAGACATTATTTTGAGTAATCCTACCAAGCTACAATGAAATCCCTTCATAAATATGACCTGTAGACTGTGCTAAAGGTTTTTGTGCTTCAGGCCCCTTTAGCCGTAACAGTTGCCCAATCGTGTCCAAAAGGGGATGTTCTCATCTACACATTATATGAAGTCAACCTACCAAGTTACAATGAAATCCCTTCATAAATATGACCTGAAGACTGTGCTAAATGTTTTCGGGCTTCGGACTCGGCAGCCATCATAGTTGAATGATCGCAACCAAAAGGGGACATTCTCATCTGGGCATCATCTGGAGTGATCCTACGCAGTTACAATGAAATCCCTTCATAAATATGACCTGTAGACTGTTCTCAAGGTTTTCGGGCTTCGGGCACCTGTAGCCGTCACAGTTGACCAATCATGACCAAAAAGGGATGTCATCATCTAAGCATTATATGTAGTCAACCTAACAAGTTACAATGAAATCCTTCCATAAATACGACCTATAGACTATGCTAAAGGTTTTTGGGCTTGGGCAGCCATCAAGGCTAAATGATCGTGACCAAAAGGGGACATTCTCATCCAGACATTATTTGGAGTCATCCTCCCAAGCTACAATGAAATCCCTTCATAAATATGACCTGTAGACTGTGCTAAAGGTTTTCGGGCTTCGGGCCCCTGTAGCCATCACAGTTGCCGAATCTTTTTCCTAAAGGGGCTGTTCTCATCTAGACATTATATGAAGTCAACCTACCAAGTTACCATGAAATTCTTCCATAAATATAACCTGTAGACAGTGCTAAAGGTTTTCAGGTTTTGGGCTCGGGCTGTTGTTACTGCTGACAGGTCGCGACCAAATGGGGATGTTCTCATCTAGACATTATTTTGAGTCATCCTACCAAGCTACAATGAAATCCCTTCATAAATATGACCTGTAGACTGTGCTAAAGGTTTTTGGGCTTCAGGCCCCTGTAGCCGTCACAGTTGCACAATCGTGTCCAAAGGGGACGTTCTCATCTAGACATTATATGAAGTCAACCTACCAAGTTACAATGAAATTCCCTCATAAATATGACCTGTAGACTGTGCTAAAGGTTTTCGGGCTCAGGCTGCCATCATGGTTGAATGATCGCAACCAAAAGGGGACAATCTCATCTGGGCATCATCTGGAGTGATCCTACGAAGTTACGATGAAATCCCTTCATAAATATGACCTGTAGACTGTGCTCAAGGTTTTCGGGCTTCGGCTACCTGTAGTCGTGACAGTTGACCAATCAAGACCAAAAGGGGATGTCATCATCTAGGCATTATATGGAGTCAACCTAACAAGTTACAATGAAATCCTTCCATAAATACGACCTATAGACTATGCTAAAGGTTTTGGGGCTCAGGCAGCCATCAAGGCTGAATGATCGTGATCAAATGGGGACGTTCTCATCTAGACATTATCTGGAGTCATCCTACCAAGTTACAATAAAATCCCATCATAAATATGACCTGTAGGCTGTGCTAAAGATTTTTGGGCTTCGGGTCCCTGTAGCCGTCACAGTTGCCCAATCACATCCAAAATGGGACGTTCTCATCTAGACATTATATGAAGTCAACCTACCAAGTTACAATGAAATCCTTCCATAAATATGACCTGTAGACAGTGCTAAAGGTTTTCGGGTTTTGGGCTCGGGCTGTCGTTACTGTTGACAGATCACGACCAAATGGGGAAGTTCTCATCTAGACATCATACTGAGTCATCCTACCAAGTTACAATGAAATCCCTTCATAAATATGACCTGTAGACTGTGCTCAAGGTTTTCGGGCTTCTGGCACGTGTAGCAGTCACAGTTGACTAATCATGACCAAAAGGGATGTCATCATCTAGGCATTATATGGAGTCAACCTAACAAGTTACAATGAAATCCTTCCATAAATACGACCTACAGACTATGCTAAAGGTTTTTGGGCTCGGGCAGCCATCAAGGCTGAATGATCGCGACCAAAAGGGGATGTTCTCATCTAGACATTATTTGGAGTCATCCTACAAAGCTACAATGAAATTCCTTCACAAATATGACCTGTAGACTGTACTAAAGGTTTTTGGGCTTCAGGCCCCTGTAGCCGTCACAGTTGCCCAATCGTGTGCAAAAGGGGACGTTCTCATCTAGACATTATATGAAGTCAACCTACCAAGTTACAATGAAATCCCTTCATAAATATGACCTGTAGACTGTGCTAAAGGTTTTCGGGCTTCGGGCTAAGGCAGCCATCATGGTTGAATGATCGCAACCAAAAGGGGACATTCTTATCAGGGCATCATCTGGAGTGATCCTACGATGTTACAATGAAATCCCTTCATAAATATAACCTGTAGACTGTGCTCAAGGTTTTCGGGCTTCGGGCACCTGTAGCCGTCACAGTTGACCATCACGACCAAAAGGGGATGCCATCATCTAGGCATTATATGGAGTCAACCAAACAAGTTACAATGAAATCCTTCCATAAATACAACCTATAGACTATGCTAAAGGTTTTTGGGCAGCCATCAAGGCTGAATGATCGTGATCAAACGGGGACGTTCTCATCTAGACATTATTTGGAGTCATCCTACCAAGTTACAATGAAATCCCTTCATAAATATGACCTGTGGACTGTGCTAAAGGTTTTCGGGGTTCGGGCCCCTGTAGCCATCACAGTTGCCCAATCGTGTCCAAAAGGGGACGTTCTCATCTGGACATTATATGAAGTCAACCTACCAAGTTACAATGAAATCCCTCCATAAATATTACCTGTAGACTGTGCCAAAGGTTTTGGGGTTTTGGGCTCAGGCAGTCGTCACTGTTGACAGATTGCAACTAAATAGGGAAGTTCTCATCTAGCCATCATACTGAGTCATCCTACCAAGTGACAATGAAATCCCTCCATATTAAATATGACCTGCAGACTGTGCTAAAAGTCTTTGGGTTTCGGGCTTGGGCAGCCATCACGGTTGACAAATCATGACCAAAAGGGGACGTTCTCATCTGGGGATTATACAGAGGCATCCTACCAAGTTACAATGAAATCCCTTCATATATACAACCTGTAGACTGTGCTATTGGTTTTCGGGTTTTGGACTCGGGCAGCCATACCGGTAGACCGATCATGCCCAAAAGAGGACGTTCTCATCTAGACATGACTCCAAACCTGCATATGAAATTTTTTGACAATCAGACAAGAACTACAGGGTGTGGCCTGTGCTAAAGGAAAATTTAACAGACTCACAGATTCACAGACTAACAGACTTCCGCATGTGTGATGGCAATAGCTTATCTTGACTTTTTCAAGTTAAGCTAAAAAATCAAATAAATAATGAGCATATGGCTTTAACACAAGTTTCTATGAACTTTATCCAACAAAATGATCAAATCAACTCAGATGTATGTGGAGATGGCACACAATGATTTTTTTTTTCTACAAAACATAGATTACTTCCTCTGGAAGGAATTTATATTTTACTCACCAGTTAAGGATTATGCAATATTTCATTTCATTGCTTGAAGAATCCAATAATGAGGTTCCAGAGTAATATTCTACATTCCAAATGTATGAAAGCAAATTTCTTCAGAAGATATTTTTTCACAAAACATTATGCAGAATAAAGACACGTGCTTAACTCTTAACCCGCTGAATATTTTCGAAATATTTTTCATCAAATCTAGTCATGGTTTGCTATGAAGCAGCCATGACTAGATTTAATCAAAAATTGTTCAATATTTAACTCCAGAAATAACTGGTCAACAAGTCATTTCAATTTACGGGAGAGGAATTTGATCATTGTGCCCAAATTATACTTATTTCAGTGGCAAAAGGAATCATGTACTCTGGAGGAATATCCACCAGCAGCATGTAAGGAGTTAATACTTACGTGGAGATTCATACTGACTGGGAAACTCACGCAGCAACCTATCTCTTGCTACATCAGCCAAAGCACCAAATATGATTACAGGTCTTACAAAATCAACTGAAACAGGAATAAAATCATAGTGAATGATAAATAGAGGATATGGAATGAGTGTTTTTCTCATATAATAATTATGAATGAGTCTAAGAAATGAGTCTAAGAAGCTCGCCCAAACGGAAAATTCGGACGAGTTTCATAAATATTATAAGAGAAAAACACTCATTTCATATTCTATTTATCATATGACACACACACGCACAAATTAGCCACTTAGTATGACTTTTTAACCCATCACCTAACTTGAGTTGCAGATGGCACTTGGAAAAAACATCCTCGTATAACTAAAAATTTTCATTTTTTGCTTCCAAAACATGGGTTATGACCCCTCATTGGAATGAGCGTGACATGCTAGTTCCAATGAGGGGGTCATAACTTATGTTTTGGAAGCAAAAAGTGAAAATATAAAAAATGAAAGAGTCAATGACACTGTAGCTTAACTTGTGTGTTGTGTTTGATGAAAAGGATAATGTTCAATGTTTATGAAAGGATTATGAAAAAAGACAAGAATTGTGAAAATTGGGAATATGGTCATTTCTGTTCCAATTAATATTAAATATGACCTGCAGACTGTGCTAAAAGTCTTTGGGTTTCAGGCTTGGGCAGCCATCACAGTTGACAGATCATGACCAAAAGGGGACTTTCTCATCTAGGCATTACACAGAGGCATCCTACCAAGTTACAATGAAATCCCTTCATAAATACGACCTGTAGACTGTGCTAATGGTTTTCGGGTTTTGGGATCGGGCAGCTATACCAGTGGACAGATCACGACCAAAAGGGGACGTTCTCATCTAGATGTGACCCCAAATGAAATTTTGTGATGATCAGACAAGAACTACAGGGTGTAGCCTGTGCTAAAGGAAAATATGAACAGACTCACTTCCGCAGGAGTGATGGCAATAGCTTATCTTGACTTTATCAAGTTAAGCTAAAAATGAATGGCATTTTTCTTGTATTGCGCGAGACGGTTTTTGACGTTACGTAAGGTAAAATATTAATACAATATAACCCACCCTAAATAGGACAGATAACGTAAATTCTCCCTACTGAAATTATGCAAATGTGACCCAGTTGTCCAGTTTTGAAATTGACCAATGAAAGCACCCAACTCTAATTATGGAAATTATGAAAATGTGGCCCAGTTGGATTTTGTTCAGCCAATCAAACTGTCTAGTTTTGAAATTGACCAATGAATGTGACGGAAGGCTTTCTTTATCACTGATTAATATGAAAACAAAATATCAAATGTTTTTAAGTGAACAAAATGGACGAGTCATATGATAAAGTTAAATATCAAAGGTGGAATTACAGAAATCTGAATATTCCTGCCACCAGTCTGTTATTCTCAAGCAAATGTAATTTCAATGTCTTGAAAATATATCAATCAAAAGAAAATATTAGACAAATCTTCAATCAAATCTCTAGTCTTCCCATTACATTCAGACAATATTGTTATTTGATAATAGCTTTTGCCTCAACAAATGAGAGACTTTACTTTTATGGTAAAGTGCAACTCACTTAATTGAATATCTCTTGTTTGAATAACCCTGTTAACTGTATATAACCCACAAATGCCAAACCTTCAGTACAAATTTGACCTGTTAATTGGATATAGGTTATAGAGTACACTCCTGTTAATTGAACAAAGAATGTTGTAAACCCTCAAAGAATTACTCATACACCCACTGAATTCCCCACACCTTTGGCCTCAATACATATGATTTTGGCTCTGTCAAACAAATTATAATGTTTAATTTAGAACTAGAAAATAGGAAAGAACCCCAATTCCTGTAGATTGTATACTCCTGATAATATTTTTCTCTGGCAAAGTGGCTATTTAATTAGCAGGGTTCCACTGCAGCTCCAATTTCATTATTATCCACTTGATACCCATCATTTCAGAAACATCCACTAAAGTAATTTTGCACAACCATTCACATAATGTAAGGTTCTTGTAAATTTTCTGTACTGTTCACAACCACTTCTCATTCCTAATGCATATTTTAATCTAATCAATTGCTTGAAAACACTGGAATGATCATCACCCAAAATTTGAACTGTACGTCCATATCTCTCTCAGAGACGATGTGATCCTGGTTGTTGAAAGTGTCATTAAACTGCAATAAAAACAAACAAACAAAACCACACTCCCCAAAAAACAACAAGAGGAATAGCAAATTGTTTTGATATGATAAATGGGCTTTTTCATCATGGTGCAACAAGAACTGCATGGCATAATTTTGGTACTATTTAATAACACATTACATAATTACAGATTTTTGATGAGGCTGATGCATGGTTTATTGGGGAGGGGGGGGGGGGGGGCATGGTGGCTCAGTAGATAGAGATGCAGGCTGCAAGCCCAGAGGCCCTCGGTTTGAATCCCCAATTCAGCAACAATGTTGTGTCCTTGGTCAAGACACTTAATCCCATTTGCCTATGCGGGGGCATGGTGATGTTGTGTACTAAGGTGTACTGCACATTGATGGTGCGCTTGTCTTCAACCAGTGCTAACCCTGCTTGTGTGGAGTTAGTACACTAGGAAGGCTGATGGTTGCTTGCCATTTTTTAGTGGTTCTCTCCAGGAACTCTGGCTTCCTCCACCCAGAAAACTGTCTGACACAAGGTCAAAAGTATCATTAAACCCCAATAAAGACACTGTATACTGTATGAAAAGAGATCATGTGGCAGCCAAAAGGTCCTTGCAAGAGGAACTGAGGAACAGATTTTTAACTTTTTTAGGCCTATTGAATGAGAATGGACGTTAAAACTACATGCAAACTCATATGATTTCCTAACAATGTGAACATGATACAATGGAATTATATCACATTGTTTTAAAGTATTTCTTCAAAAAGATTCACTTTGACTGCAACATAGGTATAGTGTCAAGTTTAACCATTTGTTTATATCTAGGCTGCCCACTTTAGAGCACTTCCACCCATGGCATTGGTTCCAGTCCTATTTTAATAGTAAAGCAGAACTTGTTTACCACATTAATCAAGCACCGCTCCACCTCCAGGGATTCCCACAAGGGACAGTTTATAGTATTAAGCATTTATTCATTTTCCCCATCAACTCTGTAATGAAAGTGTCAATGACACTGTAGCACAGCTTGTTTAAGACATGTACATGTATAGTATGTGACACAGCAATGACAAACATCTAGGTAATGACCTGATAACAAAGGTACACGTAAAGTATTGTAACGGTCTGTACATAAATGCTGACCGTAGCCTGTAACAAATATATAGGTAAAGTATTGTAAAAGTGGGGTGACAGTTAGATGCTAAACTAGAAAAGAAATCTTTGAGCCCCAGAGTGGGTCTGACTGAACCCAAAAATATTTGTTCTCATAGCACAGTGATAACAAAAGCACCCCAAAACACTCGTTCGTGTCACAAGGTGATAATAAAGGTACCCCAAGAAGTTTCGTGAAGATCAGTTCATAAATACAGACTCCAGCCTGAGCCATATTCACATGTGCACTTACTGCGTTTAAGTGGCACTGAACAAATCAAAGTCCATCTAATTTGCATAATTTCTGCACGAGAAAAAAAAACGTATTATATGTGATGTATTCCATGTTACTAAACATTCCTACAAAAATTTATTCAAATCAGAACTTTCATACAGAAGTTCTGTACAAAAAACTGATTGCACTAATTTTGGTACAAAAAGGCTGCTGGTGGCCATCTTGAATTTTGGACCACACCCCAAAACACTTGTTTTCGTCCCACCGTGATAACAAAGGTACCCCAGAAGTTTTGTGAAGATCAGTTCATAAATTCGGCCTCCAGCCCGAGCCGAATTGGCATTTACATTTACAGTGCTGAAAGTAACACTGAATAAATCTAAGTTAGTCTAATTTGCATAATTTATGCACGAGAAAACAACCTGTATTATATGTGATGTATCCCATGGTACTAAACATTCATACAAAAAATTATTCAAATCAGAGCTTTCATGTGGAAGTTCTGCGCAAAAATCTGATTGCCCCTAATTTTGAACAAAATGGCTGCCAGCAGCCATCTTGAATTTCAGACCGGACCCAAAAACACTCGTTCTCATCCCACAGTGATAACAAAGGTACCCAAGAAGTTTTGTAAAGATCGATTCATAAATGCGACCTCTAGCCCGAGCCATATTGGCATTTGCACTGACAGTGCAGAAAGTAACACTAAATAAATCAAAGTTAGTCTTATTTGCATAATTTAAGCACGAGACAAAAACCCGTTTGATACGTAATGTATCTCATGGTACTAAACATTCATACAAAAAATTATTCAAATCAGAGCTTTCAAATGGAAGTTCTGTACAAAAAACAGATTTCTGCTTTGTCGGTACAAAATGGCGGCTGCCAGCCATCTTGAATTTCGGACTGCACCCAAAAACACTCGTTCTTGTCCTACAGTCATAACAAAGGTACCCAAGAAGTTTCGTAAAGATCGGTTCATAAATACGGCCTCTAGCCCGAACCATATCCAATTGCTGACAGACGGACGACGGGCCATGACAAAAGCTCAAATTTGGCTTTGCCAAAGTTGAGCTAAAAATGTTATCAAACCATTAATGTGAGAACTTTTCAATAGTTTTGTAATTTTATCAACAAGAGTAAATAAACACCCACTGAAAGAAGCTGTTAGAACTTTAAATAACTGAATTCCAAAAAAGGTTTTGTTACAATTTTCCAAATATTGTGTTTTGTAAAATATTTAATAAATAACTCTTGTCATTTTTAGACTTGTAAGAGTTGCAAATTAACATGGAATAAAATACACAGCTAAAAAAAAAAAGATACTTACGGTCCCGCAAAATCACTCGTTCATATACTGGAAACTTTGTTTCAAGGTTTGCTGAAAGAAAGAAATCCTTCATTTGAATGACTATTATAAACTCTCTGTTTTGATACTGAGCACAAATAAAAACGTTTGAATGAAATAATATAACAGCAGGCCATCTCAAAATCTTAGAAACAGCTGAGTTACAGTCAGAAGACTAGTTCAGAAGATTAGTTCCAGAGTACTTTATTTTGCATTTAATTCCTCTAATAAATCATCAAAGATTTTCCAAGAGAAAACTAGAAGTCTCTTGAATTTAGAAACATAATTTGGGAAACAGCAGACACACTGACTGGTTCCAAAATACATCATTCCTGGAGATGAAGTGTTTAGTGAAAGTAGAAAAATATAAATCGATATATTACTTTCTGATAAAACTCAAATAATCTGCCAACAGAATTAAACAACAAAAAAAAAGCATCAAATTGCAAAACAGAAACCCCATGCCCTAAGTGTAACAACTTTTCAAGTTTTTCTCATAAAACATTAAACATTCAATCAAGTCAATGGAATTCACAGGGCAATAAATCTCTCAGTTTTAGAGAAAACATCATGACTTTTTTAACATGTCAAAGACTAGAAAGCAGTATGTTAAATTTGATTGAAATCTGATGATTCCAGTTCAAATTATTGCATAACTGATGAAATTTCAAGCAAAACTTGAACTAATCAAGGGCAATAACTCTCTTAATTTTCATCAAATGGTGGTGGCTATTGAACTTGTCCAAGACATTACTGATATTAAGTAGCAAACTAAAATTAATTGAAATGTAATAACCTCTATCCAAGTTATTGCATAAACGAGTTCCTGATGGATGGATGAATAGATAGATGGGAGAATGGGTGGACAGACAGAATGAGCTCTGGACTACATTCCATCAAAATGGTGAGATAACTAGAACCCCAATAACTTACCAAATAACTACACAAGCATGGTCATTACCATGGTCATTACATAGGCAGGAACATGACTTGGTCGCAAAGGGTACCATTGCAAAAGCTGATGATTGTGTGCCTGAATCTATCCTTGAAGAAAGATTAAGTACTTCACCCCATTCAAAACATTAACCCTTTACTGAAGACAAACAACATCAAAATTTATTATTTTAAATATTATTTTTTCAAATTTTAAAAAAATGTTCAACAAAGCCATATCATATGACCCCTCACTGGAACAAGTTCAACAAGCTTGTTCCTATGAGGGATCACATGACATTTTAGCCTTTAGCATGCAGAAAGCAAGTGATTGAGAGGTCATAAACTTACCAATTCTGGGAAATTTGTTGAAACCGAAAGTCTCGGGTTTTTGTTAAGGCGGTGGTTTGGTTTCAGTTTTGAAAAAAAAAATCCGAACAGATAAACCGCCCAGTCCTAAAATGTATTGAAGTTGACAAATTGCGTCATGCCAAAGGTCAAGTTGGATGAACTTCTGACTACAGGAGTAAATTTTTTTAACTACAGTAGAAGCTTTACACCGGTAGTGGGGTTAAAAGCTAAAATTTAACATGCATGCTTTTCACAGGTTGTTACATAGGTGAGCATGGTATAAAACAAAATTCATTTAGGTTCAAATTTTGAAGTTGCGCTTATTTTACATTTATAAGAAAGAAATAAAATAAAACTGAATGAAAGTGTCAATGACACTGTAGCTCAACTTGTCAAGACAAAGACATGCACATGTATAGTATGTGACACAGCAATGACAAACATCTAGGTAATGACCTGATAACAAAGGTACATATAAAGTATTGTAATGGTCTGTACATAAATACTGACCGTTGCCTGTAACAAATGTATAGGTAAAGTATTGTAAAGGTGGGTGACAGTCAGATGCTAAACTAGAAAAGAAAACTTGAGTCCCAGAGTGGGTCTGACTGAACCCCAAAATATTTGTTCTCATAGCACAGTGATAACAAAGGCACCCCAAAACACACTCGTTCCTGTCCCAAGGTGAAAACAAAGGTACCCAAGAAGTTTTGTGAAGATCAATTCATAAATACGAGCTGTATAGAACTTGTGACAAAAAACTGATTGGACCTAATTTTGGTACAAAATGGCCACTGCCAGCCATCTTGAATTTTGGACCATACCCAGAAACACTCATTCTCGTCCCAAGGTGATAACAAAGGTACCCAAGAAGTTTTGTGAAGATCGGTTCATAAATACAGCCTCTACCCTGAGCCGTATTGACATGTGTGCTCACATTGTGCAAGTAGAACTGAATAAGTCAAAGTTCATCTAATTTGCATAATTTCAGCACGAAAAAAAAACCCTTAGAATATGTGATGTATTCCATGTTACTAAACATTCATACAAAAATTTATTCAAATCAGAACTTTCATACAGAAGTTCTGTACAAAAGACTGATTGCACTAATTTTGGTACAAAAAGGCTGCTGGTGGCCATCTTGAATTTTGGACCACACCCAAAAACACTCGCTCTCATCCCACGGTGATAACAAAGGTACCCAACAAGGTTCGTAATGATTGGTTCATAAATATGGCCTCTAGTCTGAGCTGTATAGCAGTTGTGTACAAAAAACTGATTAGACCTAATTTCGGTACAAAATGGTCACTGGCAGCCATCTTGAATTTTAGACCGCACCCAGAAACACTCGTTCTCGTCCCAAGGTGATAACAAAGGTACCCAAGACATTTCGTGAAGATCAGTTCATAAATACAGACTCAAGTCTGAGCCGTATTGACATGTGTACTTCATGTGTGTAAGTCGCACTGAAATATCAAAGTTCATCTAATTTGCATAATTTCTGCACGAGAAAAAAACCCGTATTATATGTGATGTATCCCATGGTACTAAACATTCACACAAAAAATTATTCAAATCAGCGCTTTCATATGGAAGTTCTGTGCAAAAATCTGATTGCACCTAATTTTGTACAAAATGGCTGCCATCGGCCATCTTGAATTCCGGACCGGACCCAAAAACACTCGTTCTCGTCCCACGGTGATACCAAAGGTACCCAAGAAGCTTCGTAAAGATCGGTTCATAAATACGGCCTCTAGCCCGAGCCGTATTGGCATTTGCACTTACAGTGCTGAAATTAACACCAAAAAACATCAAAATTAGTCTAATTTGCACAATTTACGCACGAGAAAAAAACCTGTATTATATGTGATGTACCCCATGGTACTAAACATTCATACAAAAAATTATTCAAATCAGAGCTTTCATATGGAAGTTCTGTACAAAAAACAGATTTCTGCATCATCGGTACAAAATGGCGGCTGGCAGCCATCTTGAATTTCAGACCGCACCCAAAAACACTCGTTCTCGTCCCATGGTCATAACAAAGTTACCCAAGAAGTTTCGTAAAGATTGGTTCATAAATACGACCTCTAGCCCGAGCCATAGCCAATTGTTGACGTACGGACAGACGGACGACGGGCCATGACAATAGCTCAAATTTGACTTCGTCAAAGTTGAGCTAAAAATCAGTCAAGTTGAGTTTTTTAAGAATACAACTATTTTTACTGCATTATGAAATGCCTCCATTCTTTCATATTCAGACAAAAAATGCACTCAAAGAAGTCATCTTTGTACAAGAATTACTTTTGCTGAAAATGATGTTTGTCCAAGACAGCCTTTTTGAAAATCACAGGAGAGCATCTAATTATCTAATGCCCTTCTGGTAAAAGGTTCAGAAGGATGACTGCCTCCAAAGTATAATAGTCATTTCCTGAGAAGGAAAACCATGTACCATTGGCTTTTCTCTTATTCTATCCATCGGGAGCTATTAGCCATCAATAAGACAGAACACATCAAAGGTGGAGTACTGGGGAATGGAATCAACAAGAGGAGTAGTTTTTTTTCTGTATTCACGAGAGACAAGGAGGCATGTGAAAAACAGGAAAAACTCCAAGGGTCACTGATTTCTGTTCCCTGTACACTCCCCAGGCTGTTTTCTGTATTTATATCATAATAAACCTTGAATTAACCTTTTACCCAACGTAACAGCCAAAACCGGCCAGCGCTATTCTAAACAAGAGGCCCCAGGGGGCCTGAGGGTGCTCACCTGACATGGTAGCCTAAATATCAACCCAGAGAATTGATTTCAACAAGTTGCATCTGCTCCTCCTAAGAAAAGCTTATACCAAATATCCAAAGATTCTGACCAGTGGATCTAAAAAAAAAAGGATTTTTAAAGAATATTCCTCATATGGAACTAATTTATAATTACTTGGCTTTAACAAACTTGAATCTCACCCCCCTAAGGATGCTGCATACCAAATATCAAAACATTCTGACTGCTGGATCTGAAGAAGAAGATTTTTAAAGAAAATTCCTCATTTTGAACTAAGTTATCATTCGGGTGCCTACAGTGAGCCCAAATATTGACCTAGGGACATGGCTTGAACAAACTTGAATCTCACCCCCTTAAGGATGCTGCATACCAAATATCAAAACATTCCGACTGCTGGATCTGAAGAAGATTTTTAAAGAAAATTCCACATTTTGAACTTAGTTACAATTCGGGCTACCACAGTGAGCCCAAATATGAACCCAGGGACTTGGCTTGAACAAACTTTAATCTCACCCCCCTAAGCATGGCGCATACCCAATATCAAAAGATTCTGCCTGCTGGATCTTGAAAAGAAGATTTTTGAAGAAATCTACTTGAAATGCACAAAGTTTAAATTTGGGCTCCTATACTGAGCCCAAATATAAACCCAGGGGGCCGATTTGAACAAACTTGAATCAGATCCACCCCACAATGTTGCATACCAAATATTAAAAGATTCTGCCTGCTGGATCATGAGAAGATTTTTTAAGAAATTTACCTGAAATGCACTAAGTTCGAATTCGGGCTTCTATAGTGAGCCCAAATATGAATCCAGGGGGCTGATTTGAACAAACTTGAATCAGATCTGCCCCATAATGTTGCAGACCAAATATCAAAAGATTCTGCCTGCTGGATCTGGAGAAGAAGATTTTTGAAGAAATTTGCCAGAAATGCACTAAGTTTAAATTTGGGCTCCTATACTGAGCCCAAATATAAACCCAGGGGGCCGATTTGAACAAACTTGAATCAGATCCACCCCACAATGTTGCATACCAAATATCAAAAGATTCTGCCTGCTGGATCTGGAGAAGAAGATTTTTTAAGAAATTTGCCTGAAATGCACTAAGTTCGAAATCGGGCTCCCATACTGAGCCCAAATATGAACCCAGGGGGCCGATTTGAACAAACTTGAATCAGATCCACCCTACAATGTTGCATACCAAATATCAAAAGATTCTGCCTGCTGGATCTGGAGAAGAAGATTTTTTAATCTTTTTCCCATTGCCTACAGTGTTAAAAAGTGCTGACTCAGCACTTTTTCAAAGTCCTGAAAAAAGTACCTTGTGATCAAACCGATAGAGATTTTTTTTAACCATTCTATTCTACTGGATAAAAGTAAGCTTTATACAACATAAGAATTTTCTGTGGCGTGTAGTTTTGGAGATATGGCAGTTTTACGGTTTTTCCTATTTTTAGCTCCTGAGGTTCCCACGGGGCAATGAGAAAAACATTTTTTGCATCAATCAACTACTTATGACCCATTATCATCTCATATCAAATTTGGTTCAAATCGACCTCACGGTTCTGAAAATAGAAATTTTAGGCGTGCCCAAAATTCTTGCCCCTCCCATAACGAAGGCAAATATAGCTCCTCGAATTTCTCTTGAACAAATCTGAGTCTACACATCAAAAGGAAGCTGCACACCTAATATCAAGTCTCTGCTACTGCTGGTTCATGAGAAGATGATTTTTTAAGATTTAGGCACACTTTTTGGGCGTGGCCTTACCAAGGGGCGAGGCAACTTGATCTGAACAAAATCAAATTGCGATGTCATAATAAACTATTATCTCAAATATCAATTAAATTGGTTCAGCGGTTTGGGGGGAGAAGATGCAAACACCATGTTCACGGATGACGGACGACGGACGGTGAGTGATCACTATAGCTCTCCTGACTGAAAGTCAGGTGAGCTAAAAATCGCCAATTAATTTGACTTATATTTTTATTTGTTGTCTCAAAAACATTGGTTATGATCCCTCTTTGGAACATGCTCATCGCACTCGTTCCAATGAGGGGTCACAATCTATGTTTTTGAGACAAAAAATTAAGTTATTCAAGAATTTTGTTTGCAAGAGTCATCTGCTTTTCATGTTAGGTAAAGGGTTAAATGAGTAAAGCAGACATTTTAAAAAAAAATATCACCTTCAGCGGTCTGATAACTTTCTTACTTGACACTGTTTTGTGTAAAGCATTTCATTCATGTCAAAAAGTCACTTAGACATGTTATGTCCTATCAGATATGTTCTTATATTACATTCTCACACCTAATGCAGATTGGTGTATCTAGAACATTTCCCAATATCTGTATTGTATTGCGTAACATTAATTACACGAAGCATTCATCATGACATAACAGTTTATACCCAGCCTTGTGGTCCCAGAATATCACTTATACCAGATACTGTAACATATATCCTAGAAGAGGTCATGTGGCTAAAAGTAAAATTGCATTAGCAGTGGTTTCAAGTCATCTTAGCTGCATCGAAGACAGGTCTGGAAATTACTGCTTAGCCGCTTGACTCACAAGTTGCAGTGTATAGAAAATCCCAGAGAATTTCCTTCAGGAATTAAAAAGAGACTCAGTATGTTTCCAATATATTGTGCAAACACGGATCTTAGAATCCCTTAGGTTATCAAAAAGGGTGCCTGGCCCTGGGTATCATCTCCCCCCCCCCCCCCCCCACCCTGCAATCACCATACCTAAAGTCATGCTGGACCGCAACTTGATGTTCTAAGTTGAGGGAACTAAACCTCTTTCTTGTGGCTATGATCTCCATATTTAGCACTAGCAAACATGCTGGAGGGAGAGGGATGAAACTGATAATAACCCAGGAATTTAAATGTATAAGTTGATATATGTACCACAGTGGCCATCACCTAAGTCATAAGAATTGGACAAACTAAGAACATCACTTAAATACTGTAAAGGATTGTGCTGAAAGATCAAAATAAAATTAAAAATTATTAATTATTAAAAATTATTCTGGAAGACATGGGTAGGAATACCTGGGAGGGGGGGGGGGGGGTGACAGGGAAAATGAGTATCTTCCCAGTGGGGAGATACCCAAGGGTATCTTCCTGAGAGGGGAGGGGGATACCCAGGGAGGGGAAGAGATACTGCAGGAAACGGGAACCAATTGTATCTCTTGTTAATGCAACGTATCTATACAAATAATAATCCTACTGTCAATGATTTCTTGATAACAGCCTCTAACTTACAACTGCCATGACTTGATTTGTAGAAAAATTCTATAAAATACTTAGCATGTAAATTCACAAGTATAAAGCTGATTTTCAAAAACTTTTATTTTCCTTTTCTCCAATTCAGTGGTGCAAATTCTAAGTGTAGGCATCTGCAATTTCTATTAGAATATTATCACACAGGTGCAGAGATGGGAGAGTAGTCTTTTTAATCCAGTGCACGCGTTAAACCAAACTGATTATTTACAAGTTAAAAACATTCCTTGTCTTCTTTAGTTGGATGTTATCTTGTGGCCCTCTGTGAATTGCTCCAATGAAGTGGTGTTTAGAGTGCTTGGTGGTAACTTGTTCCACAATCAAGTTGCCGATTGGAAGGAGTGTTTATATGCCTCTATGCTGGTGTGCTCTTCTTGATACCATTCACTGTGACCTCCAGCTCTAGTTGCTAATATGACTAATATCTCATTTAAAGAAAATTGTACATATATTCACTGCAGTTGCTTCACTGCTCCTGCCTCATTAATTATTAACTGGTTGAGTGCTAGAAGCCACCATCATGGCTCTATTGAAAAGTGCTGGAAGCCCCTTTAGTGTCCTTACACTGTATGCATTGGCTTGAGGTTTGATCAGCAGAAAAATATTTTTATATATAAATTGTTTGGTTGAAATTTATTGGAGATTGCCTATTGACACTCAAATAAATTGTAACAAAACAATTATTTATGAACAAAATCTTTCTAACCTAAGGCAACTTGTGCTGGTAGCAGGGTATCTTGGAAAAAAAATACCCATGTATGAAATCTCCTTTGAAAAATAATTAAGCACTCAACCAATTAAATGCTGATCCAGCTTTTTTCTGCACTCTTAAGCTGTCGGATCTTGTTGTCAGATACCACAATGAAGAGACAGATTAAACAAGTGGGCAGACAAATGTTTGATAGCAGGCTCCCTTGATTGTTGGGCTTCACCCCTTTATCAAGATCAAATCGCAGAATATTTCACAGGCATGCTTTTGAATATCTCATGAAATGATGTTTTAAAAAAGATAGCATGTTAAAACTGTAAATCTCTTCTGCCTGTGGGCACTCTCCAATCATTTTTAATAAAACAAGTTTTGAATGACAAATTCATACCACCAAAAATAATCTCGCCCTCAACCAGTTAATCACGAATGTGAAAAATATCTTATTTGTGCTTTCCGACGTTTGACATTACATTTTGAAAAACGTTGAAGAAACTGAATTCCCAGTGACGTTTGAACATTGGGATAATTAGTCTCAAAGGCTTAAATTGTGTTGAATAGAAAGAGGAAAAATTAACAATCTTCTGAAATCATTTTTTGAAAGCTTTCTTTGAAGCTTTCCAGTAGGCAACATTGGGGAGAATTTGATGAGTATTTTCATCTTGCATCTTTATGCCTTCAAGTTAAAAATGTTAGTAGGATGAGATCACTTCATATTTTAACTTGTGGCTTTAAATATATTTTGTTTATTAACTCCCATAAAATTACACACTGTGTTGAAAAGAAAACTGACGATCAGTTGCAATAATTGCATGGCTTGTGTGCTTAGGTCAAGGTCTCTCACATCATTCATTAAATTTCCTTCTTGAACCCTTTACCCAACTAACACAATGAAAATACATTTGCTAAAAAGTTTATGAAGCGACTAAAACTTTTTTCTTTTTGCCTCCACCCATAGCTTATGAACCCTTATTGGAACAATCCCATTCCAATGAGAGGTCATAGGCAACATATTGGAGCCAAAATAGAAAATGAAAGAGTCAATGACTCTGTAGCTCAACTTGGATATGACAGGAATTAGTACTTGCTGTGACCAAGACAACTGAATAATGAATATGACAGGAATTAGTATTTGTTTTGGCCCAGTCAACAATAATAAAAGAATTACAAGGTGACTGTAATGGACTACAGATTAAGACCAATAACTGAATAATGAATATGACAGGAATTAGTATTTGTTTTGGCCCAGTCAACAATAATAAAAGAATTACAAGGTGACTGTAATGGACTACAGATTAAGACCTATCATTGTAGATTATTATTTTTGTGTGGAAATTTTCAGTCCCAAACAAAATATTTTCAGACTAAAATTTTTTCTTCTTCTTCTTAAAATTGACCAAAATGCATCAAAACACAAAAAACTAATTTCCGGATTTTGGTCCAAAATTTTCTAAGTCCCACCCGGACCCCAAATTTTCAGTGAAAAAAAAATTTTTTTTTTTTTTGTCTTAAAATTGACCAAAACGCATAAAAAACCAAAAAACTAATTTCCGGATTTTGGTCCAAAATTTTCTAAGTCCCACCCGGACCCCTAATTTGCATAATTTATTCACGAGAAAAACTCTGTATTATATGTAATGTATCCCATGGTACTAAACATTCATACAAAAATTTATTCAAATCAGATCTTTCATTTGGAAGTTCTGCGCAAAAATCTGATTGCACTTAATTTTGAACAAAATGGCTGCTAGCGGCCATCTTGAATTTCAGACTGGACCCAAAAACACTCCTTCTCGTCCCACAGTGATAACAAAGGTACCCAAGAAGTTTCGCGAAGATCGGTTCATAAATACGGCCTCTAGTCCGAGTCGTATTGGGATTTGCACTCATAGTGCTGAAAGTAACACTAAATAAATCAAAGTTAGCCTAATTTGCATAATTTACGCACAAGAAAAAAACCTGTAATATATGTAATGTATCCCATGGTACTAAACATTCATACAAAAAATTATTCAAATCAGAGCTTTAGCTTTCATATGGAAGTTCTGTACAAAAAACAGATTTCGGCATCGTCGGTACAAAATGGCTGCTGGCAGCCATCTGGAATTTGGGACTGCACCCAAAAACACTCATTCTCGTCCCATGGTCAATAACAAAAGTACCCAAGAAGTTTCGTAAAGATTGGTTCATAAATACGGCCTCTAGCCCGAGCCATAGCAGCTTGGCACTTACAGCTCTGAAAGTAACACTAAATAAATCAAAGTCAGTCTAATTTGCATAATTTACGCACGAGAAAAAAATCCGTATTATATGTGATGTATTCCATGGTACTAAACATTTATACAAAACTTTATTCAAATCAGAACTTTCATACAGAAGTTCTGTACAAAAAACTGATTTTTGCATCATCGGTACAAAATGGCAACTGGCAGCCATCTTGAATTTTGGACCACAGGATCGAAGCATCAACTTTTGATATAAAGTCAAATATTCTAACCTTTGAGACACTCATTCTCGTATGACTTCAGAGAGAAGCCAATTTTCTACCTACTTGCTTTTTCTTCTACTCAATAAACTGAAAGTTTTATTATTTGGTTATGAGGTACAAAACTAATGTCATCTACTATGTATGTTACCAGCCATCATGCTTTGTGAATTAACAGAAATAAATAACTGATGAAGGATTTGATTGAATAAATGTAAGTGGAATAACAGTTAATTACATCATATGTAACTTAAAGGAATTCACTAAAAACATAAATTAATCTCTTACTTCATACAGGTAAAAGTCAGTCTTAATAATAAGTATGTTAGATGATGAGTTGAAAAAAAGAGATGTTTATGATTTCTGGAAGTGAATCTAAAGTAAATAACAACTAGGGAATGTGTAGTATTTGAGGGATTCTAGCATGTTGAAGTAAATTGTTACTAATAACACTAAGAATGCTAAAATGAACATGTGACAACAAAAGGTGCATTTGAATGATGACATGGAATTGATTATGAACAAGCCTGGAAATATGCATTTGCATAATGAGATCCCAGGAGGTTGAATTTGCTGGTGCTGTCCCATACAGTAAGCTAGAATGGCCCAATTATTCCTCTGGATACCTTTTTCTGTTTAGGCCTGAGACCTTGATTCAGAGTGAGTTACACATAGGCTAAATTTAGTAATACTACCCTGCTGTGCAGGGTATCATCACAATTTCACCCTCTGGGGACCTCATTCTACAGATGATAAGTCTGCTTATTTCCAGGCTTGATTGTGAATTAGCTGTTGCGAGAAGGAATGTTTCACTTTGAAATGGCATTTTTGCCATTAGACTCATTTTTTCCTGGGATATGCAACACAATACAGTGGACCTCTGCTAGATGAATAGCCATATTGTGTGCAAGCCAGGAAATAAGGAATCTGTCATTTGCAGCATAAGATCCCCAGAGGGGGAATTTGCTGATGTTATCCCATACAGTGGACCAATTTATCCTCCAGGTACTTCTTTCTGTTTAGGCCTGAGACCTTGATTCAGACTGAGGTGCACAGAGGGTAAAATTAGTGATGATACCCTACTGTTGAGGGTAGCATCACCAAATTCACCCTCTGGGGACCTCATTCTGCAGAGGACAGTCTGCTTATTTCCAGGCTTGGTTGTCTGTGAAAAATATTCAACCTACAGGATTATTGAAGTAACAGGAATGTGGTCGTTTTCCTATATTATAGTGATAAACTTCGCATTTCATATTTTACATCTTGTTTGAAAGATCACGGACAATTGTTAAAGAGGATATAATTAACTGAATGTTAAAATTCGATGTACAGATGCAAAAGGGGTCTATAAACAATGGGTTTCCATTGGCTGTCAGTAATACTTCAATAGATCAAAATATTATTACTCAATTGACAAAAATGTATTCTGTAAACTAGAGAATTTCAACTCCAGGTACAGGTCACCTGATCCTATTTACCAGTAAAGCAGAAATTATTTACCACACAACTATTTACCACAAGCACTGCTTCACTTCCTACAGTTCCCATGGAGAAATTACAAAGGAAAACAGACTGTTGGAGATAATTTCACTTCAATACAACAGAAACATGTTTAATTTTCATATAAAAAAAGACAAACTTAATTCATTTTTCTGATATCATGAATCAAATGTTTTTAGGAACAATGGAAGGAGAGAGCATAGAAAACAGTAGATTTATCTTTCCGTGTTTTAATTGATAAAAAAACATTTTCAATTAACACAGACTTATTCGCTTACCAATATTGAAATAATAGACACTTCTTTAGAATGTACAAAGAATCACTTGATGACTCAGTAATGTAACTGATAGATACATTTCATTAATCAATGTCTTTAAAGCAGACACTCCTGTATTTTAGCTGAGGCACAAATTCCTGTTCCATTAGTTTGCAGGAAAACAAAGATTTTCCAAAGAGCAATGTTTTTGTTTTTTTTGTCTGAATTTCAGACAAGATGAAGTATGAACTACAATATGATTTTTGGACTGAATGCTTTAATATACTTTGAGACACCCCATCCCTCAATGCCTATTTTATTGCCAGGGCTGATCTCAGCTCCAAGACTACTTTGGCTCATTACTGAAGTTTTCTTTTTCAAGCTGACAAAGAGATGTCATGCATTTGAACAAGTACTCAATTCAAGGAGTGTGCAGGACCTTCCCAGTATGTTGTCAAGGGAGAGAGAGAGAGAAAGAGAGAGAGATGATAAATTTATGTATTTTCAAAGATTTTCTGGGGCAAAAATAAGGAAGCTCCTGCAAGTGCTACACCTAGTTATTGGAACTTGTAAGCTTGTAAAATTAAGCTTAATATATCGCAGCTCAATATATTACACTCTTATAAAATAAACTTAATCATGTTTGCATGGAGGAAATGGTTTCAAAATCAAGCTTTATGTCCTCCACATAAATAATATTCTGTAGAAATAATGCTTTTGGAGACCTATTAGTTCTTTAACCCTTAAGGCCTATTTCTAACTTTTACAACCTCAGAACAGGTGCCTTTAACATGCCATCATGAGTCAGTACTGCTGACAATAAACAAATTACAAAGGTAGTGGTTTCTAGTCAAGTCTTAGTTGCCTATTAAGGCAGCCAAGACTTGACTAGAAATCACTGTTAAGCCACTGGACATGTACAGGCTGCAGAGAGGTGTGAATTCAGGACAATTGTCCAGGCCCTTAAGGGTTAAATGTACATGAAAATTTCAAGAAATAAAATATCCTCAGATGGGTAAGAAAAGATTGATGCACTAACCATTGTTGCAGTATGAAAAAGCAAGTCACATCAAAACAAATTTAGAATTTCACGGGAGAGTACACGTTTGTGTTTAAGGCCACATATTTCTGCACAATGGCTAACCATGACAACAACATGGATATACAGTCAAGTCCAGCCAATTACCTATCCTCCATGTTGCCCATTTTAGAGGACTTCCACCTCAGGCATTGGTTACTGGGTCCTATTTTACCAGCAAAATAGAGCATGTTTACCACAGTAAACAAGCACAGCTTCACTTCCCAGGGATCCCACAGGGAGGGGAGTACAAATACATGAACAAAATATTTGTGTGCATCTGTGAAGGAAACACACCTAAGAATATGAACCCTTTACTTTAAAACTAGTACTTTTCAGTAGGACTCTGATAGTCTCACCCAGGACAGAGACAGTTAATGAATAATGTCAATGAATGATCAAAATGAAGGAATGAATGTTCAGTAAACAAAGCAAAGAAAGCATACACAAGCAGCTCCCAACTTACCATAATGCTCAGCTACAAACATGCAAAGATCAAAGAAATAAAAATTAACAAACATTGAGGCTTAAATAATACAATACAAATGCTGCCAGTTTCAAGTGCTCAAAAGAATAGTCTCCCATCTGTGTTTTAATATTTAGAGATTAACTAGAGGTACTGTGAGCAAACTTTGTGCATGTCTTGTGGGCAGTTTTAAAAGTATACAATTGTCACTTGAACGATTCCAGCAATATGCAGTGGAAAAATATGTCCATGGCAGGAGTGGCATTTGTTAGAAATGCCACAAAATATTACTTACTTGCGCAGCGATTTAAAGACTGATTACGGAGCAGCATGATTGGAGAAGACAATGTGATACGCAGAACTGCCAAAGCAGAACCCTGGAAGCTGGATTGATTAAGTACTCAATTCATTGAAACTGATAAGATAACCCTTCAACGAATAAATAGTAAAAATCAAGCAGGAACAAAACACAATTTCATTTTTCACCTCCCAAAAAATAGGTTTCTTGAAAAAATGTCATTTTTTGGTCATGATTGGTAACGTACCATATGCCCAGAGCCATGATTATCTTCATTTCATGTTCAATGTTAGTTCTAAAAATCATTTTCTCATACATGTAGTGGAGAATGCCAATGTACACTTTTCAATAAATTGTTAAATAAAACCCCACAAACCATTGATGAGGAAAAATTGTGAGTTTGCTGCACCTAAGCTGTGACAGGTGGTAAAAATGAAACAAATCCAAGTCCATAAAGGGCAATACCTCTAACAATCTGCATTGAACCATGGGGCTAGACATCAATAACATACACTTGAATACCAAATATGAAGTCATCCCACCAAGTATTTTAAAAGTTTTAAAAGTTATTGAGTTTGATGGTAAAAATCTAAATTTTATAGTAAATTTCCTTTCTTATTATACCTACCACAATTGTTTACTACAGGCTTGCACTACAGTGGAAGTCCCTAACTCGGATAAAATACTCTCTATTTTTGTCTTTCCCAAGCAAGTTGGGAAAGAAAAGTGGTGCAAAAGCACCAATAAAAATAAGCCAAAACTGGGTCGAGTGCAACCGGCGCAGACCCAGTACGGGACGCTCTCTCCCAAGTACAACTCCACGACTTCCGTTGCCAGTGCGCATATACCGTCTCTAAAGACTCATTCTTTTTGAATCCGTAAACGTTAGAGTTATGTGATCAGCGGGGAGGAAAGATTCTTTACCCGTAAAGAAGACGGGAGGGCCTCCATGTAAACAATTGTGGTAGGTATAATAAGAAAGGAAATTTACTATAAAATTTAGATTTCTTATCAACCTACTCACAATTGTTTACTACAGGCTGAATAGACAAAAGGCTGGAGGGAATCGCATAACCAACCCCCACATAACCCTAGTGCACTGGAACCGTGAAGCAGAAGGAAGAGGTCCCGAGGCTTATCAACCATAATGTCGCAATCATTGGTAAAGGACAATGAAAAAAGACATATGAGCCTGTGTGACACACAGACAGAAAAAAGGGCAGTAACAGCACAAGGCTGAAACTGACCTTCAAGAAGCCTAATGGCTATGGCTGACAGCAGCCTGAGCAGAAGAAAGAGGACCCAAGGCAAAAAGGTCCTCTGACTGCTCCTGCAACTGGCGTAAATAAAAGGTGGAGAAAGTAGAAGCATTTCTCCAGTAGGCTGCCTGCATAACATCCGACAACTTGACGGAGTTAGAATAAGCCCAAGAGGTAGACAGTGCCCGCACCTCGTGGGCAGAAATACGATTGGTAATACAATCGCCAGCTGCTAAACGACTATAAGCCGTACGAATAGCAAGACAAATCCATCGAGAAATGGATTGAGGAGAGATCTTCTGTCGACCCGGAATGAGAGACAGAAAAAAACGTTTTCTGCCCTTCCGAATGAAGCGTGTCCGATCAAGATAAATGCGAATAGCACGGACCGGACAGAGCAAAGGGCGAGTACCCTCAACAGAGGGAAGAGCCCTGATACAGATAGGAGGAGGAGTAGTATCTGGTAACTGATTCTTAGCCAAAAAGGAGCAATCAGTGGTAAAAGTAACACTGTTGGGAGAACTCCTAAAAAAGGCCGGGTCAACCGAGAGGGCGTGAAGCTCACTAACCCGTCTGGCCGAAGCAAATGCCATCAGAAAAGCCGTCTTGTATGTGAGAAATTGCATATCCACCTGGGATAAAGGTTCGAACGCCCCCCCCCCCCCCCCCCCCCCCCGCCCCCAAGCAAAGCAGCTCCCACGAAAGATTCCATCGTGGAGTAAGCTGCAAAGTCCGAGTCCTTTTCAAAGAAAAGTGCCGAACAAGCTTGGAGAGGTAAGGATTAGTGCCGATACGACGCTTCCCCACATAAGAAAAAGTCTCTGAAAGCATAGACCTGCAACCCTTGATGGTAACAGGCTGGAGACCCCGAGAATCAAACAGATATACCAGAAACTCCGCAATCTGTGAAATCGAAGGATTGGCATAATCAACAGAGTGATCAGCACACCATCGACAGAAGACCTTCCATTTAGCTGCATAAGCTAAACCAGTGGAGTGCCTCCTTGAAGAAGAAATGCACTCCACTGCTCGTCTCGAAAAACCTCTACGGAGGAGACAGGACCTGACAAAAGATATGCGTGAAGGCACAATGAAGTCGGGTCGACGTGAAACCTCCTCGGGCGACCTTGACAAAGAAGGTCGCGACGTAGCGGGAGACGTGCCGGAACCGCCGCCATCAGCGAGCGGAGCTGATTGATCCACACCCGCTGAGGCGACAGGGGAGCGATCAGAATGATTCGACAACTGCAGGTTCGAATTTTGGTGAGAACCTGAGGAAGAATCGGAACCGGCGGGAAGGCGTAGCCGACTAGACCGTTCCAATCGAGTGACAGAGCGTCCACGGCAAAAGTCAGAGGATCTGGACACGGGGACACGAAAGTGTCCACCTGATGGTTCCAACGAGTCGCAAAGAGATCGATGTGGGGACGTCCCCAGAGATCGCAAAGCGACTGGAACACTGCCCTGTGAAGCATCCACTCGGTGGAAATAACCCTGCCCTGTCGGGACAGGGAGTCGGCTAGGACGTTCAGACGACCGGGAATGTGACGAACAACCACTCCGGCGTGAACCTCCTGAGCGAGCAGTAAAAGATCCCGAGCTAACTCGTACATCGGAAGCGAGTGCGTGCCGCCCTGGTTCCGAATGTAAGCAACCACTGTCGAATTGTCGGATAGTAGAAGGACCTGGCGATTCGACAGGTGAGGGATCCACTGCCTGAAACTCAGAAGGAGAGCAAGAAGCTCCTTCTGGTTGATGTGTAGAGCTGCTTGATCCTGGTCCCACATCCCGTGTAGGGAAAGACCGAGAGGATCCAACGTCGCACCCCATCCGAGATCGCTGGCATCGGCCGTCAGAACGCGATCGGACGTGGGTAAGTCCAGCGGAACACCCTGCGTAATCCACTGAACATCTGTCCAGGGAAGAAGGTGAGGATACAGAGAGTCCGGAAACGGAAGCACCTGATCCAGAGAATCTACATTCGGTCTCCAACGACTGAGCAGAAAGTGGTGGAGAGGTCTGACACGCAGCCGACCTAGAGGAATGAGATCCGTCACCGAACCGCAGAGACCGATCAGCCGGAGAAAACTCCGAGCGGTCGCGGACCTGGACTGGGACAGAGTCAGAGCAAAAGCTGAGAGAATCACAGCCTTGGCCTGGGGAACAGCCACCAAATTGAATTTGGTTTGGAAAGACATCCCCAGATGACAAAACGACTGAGAAGGGACCAGGTCCGACTTCTCCTCGTTGACTCTGAATCCTAGCGACGTGAGCAAGCTCAACAGAGTGGCGACATCCGACTCCAGTAAGGCAGCATTGGAATGCCTCTGGAGGATATCGTCCAGATATGCCGAAGAGAATATAAAACACTGTTCCTGAGAATACAAAGGATACACTGTGGTATAATGAATCAGGAATCATCAAACATCGAGTTGGTGGAACACTGATAAGCGTGCAAAAACATCTCGACACGAAGCGGATTTTAAAAAGAATGAGTCTTTAGAGACGGTATATGCGCACTGGCAACGGAAGTCGTGGAGTTGTACTTGGGAGAGAGCGTCCCGTACTGGGTCTGCGCCGGTTGCACTCGACCCAGTTTTGGCTTATTTTTATTGGTGCTTTTGCACCACTTTTCTTTCCCAACTTGCTTGGGAAAGACAAAAATAGAGAGTATTTTATCCGAGTTAGGGACTTCCACTGTAGTGCAAGCCTGTAGTAAACAATTGTGAGTAGGTTGATAAGAAATTAAACAAACACAAGTCCATCAAGGACAATAACTTGTAAAAAAAAATCCTCCGAATAAGACTTGCATTGAACATGGTTGCTAGACATCGATAAGATGCACTTGTATACCAAATATGATGTCATTCCACTATGCATTTCAAAAGTTATCAAGTTTAAAGACTCACTGGCAACAGATCGTCTGATGGACCAACAGATCGACAAACAGACAAGGCCACATATTGAGCTACTTGTCACTTAATGAAAGTGTCAATGACACTGTAGCTTAACTTGTCTGTGTGTTGTGTTTGATGAAAAGGATAATGTTCAATGTTTAAGAAAGGATTATGAAATAAGACAAGAATTGTGATAATTGGGAATATGTTAATTTCTGTTCCCTATATGCTATGTTTTTAATAAAAATAATTTGAGAGTAGACTGTACTAAAGAACTGAGGGGTGGGTTAATGTGGCCCACACAGTTAATTTATGTGGCCCTCACAGTTAACATATGTCAACGAAAGTTACCAAGTTACAGTGAAATTATTCCAAAATGAGTCATCCTATCAGGTTACAATGAAATCCCTTCATAAATATGGCCTGCAGACTGTGCTAAAGGTTTTCGGGCTTTAGGCCTGTGTAGCCATCATAGCTGACTGATTGCAACTAAAAGGGGACGTCCTCATCTTGACATTATACTGAATCATTCTACCAAGCTACAATGAAATCCCTTCACAAATACGGGCTTCGGGCCCCTGTAGCCATCACAGTTGACCAATTGCGTCCAAAAGGGGACGTTCTCATATAGACATTACATGAAGTCAACCTACCAAGTTACAATGAAATCCCTCCATAAATATGACCTGTAGACTGTGCTAAAGATTTTCGGGTTTTGGGCTCAGGCAGTTGTCACGGTTGACAGATCACGACCAAATGGGGAAGTTCTCATCTAGACATCATATGGAGTCATCCTACTAAGTTACAATGAAATCCCTCCATATTAAATATGACCTGCAGACTGTGCTAAAAGTTTTTGGGTTTCCGGCTTGGGCAACCATCACAGTTGACAGATCATGGCCAAAAGGGGATGTTCTCATCTAGATATTATATAGAGGCATCCTACCAAATTACAATGAAATCCCTTCATAAATACAACCTATAGATTGTGCTAATGGTTTTCAGGTTTTGGGCCCGGGCAGCCATACCAGTTGACCGCTCGTGACCAAAAGGGGACGTTCTCATCTAGACATGACCCCAAACCTGCATATGAAATTTCGTGACGATCAGACTTTGTCAAGTTAAGCTAAAAATCTGAAATTAAATCGAGTTCCCTGCAGGAAGGTGCAATGAATGGAGAGTTCTAATGGAAAAATTGTGAATCAACAACCGGAGGATCCTCATTAGTACTGGAGTACTCAAGAGTCTTCTTTCATTCTTGCATAAGCTGCCCTAATCCACCATGACTACCCCTTCACTCAATGTAATGGTCAAAACCGGCTGGTACTATTCACGAAAACCAGCATTCAATTTCTTCTTCTTCATTTATTGCCTTAAAAACATAACTTTGGACCACTCATTTGAAAGGGCCACTTAAGATTGTGCCGATAAGGCATCATAAGCTATGTTCTTGAGTCAAAAAATGAAAATATTCAGTTGTGTGAGTCTGCGTTTTTTTTGTTTTTTTTGCAAGTGCGGTCTGCTATTCGTGTTGGGTATAGGATTAAAGAAAAGTCTTGTTAATAAAATGTCATCAGCAACTGTGGGGCTGCAACAACAATGCAGCTAAGAAAAAAGAACTGTTGCAGTGCTTGAAGAGAATATGGTGATGCCCCAGTAAAATATCAATGCATAAGGATATCACAAGCAACCCAAAAAATGAATAAAATAATTCACAAAAATAACAATCAACCCTTTCAGCCCTGTATGCATGAATTTGAAAATTTGTGTAACTGAAATATGACAAATAATGTGCAGATGAGATAATGATGCACAAATTGCTAGACTGGATTAGGAATAATCACAAATTTAATTAAAAAAAATTAAATAAGCCTGAATGTAGCCTTAGAGTGCTACTAAAATAAATTATTGCTGTCCAATTAAAGAAAAAAAAAACAAAGTCATAAAAAGACTTGTTAATTTGTCATGGAAAGTGCAGTAGAACCCTATTAATTGAATAGGCATTTTACTAGCCAAAAATATTCAATTGATATAAGTATTCTACTAACCAGAATTTCATAATTTTGCTTTATTTTGAGGACAAATTGAGTATTTATTCTTTTGTATCTTGTTTGACTCAGCTCTGTGAGCTCTGTCCAACAGGATATAACAGAGTAAATGCTTGTACTGGAAGTACTGTAGCCAAGTAGGTCTCTAATGCTTTTGAGTTTGAGAGCTATAAGATTTTTCTTGGAAAATTACAAAATTTTGAATTTAATTTAACAGATCTAACTACTGTACTGTACATATTAAAACCATTCTAATTCAGATACTCAAGGTTGAAAGGGTTTATTTATAACCAAAACTATTCAGGCCTGGAAATAAAAGGGTTATATATCGTAACACATTGGCAGGCTATGCTATATAGCATGCTGGTAACCAAGAGGAAAAAGGGTGTTATGTATAAATATATACACCAAAATAAATATCAACAACGCACGATCTTGCTTTGGCGAGATCGTGCTTTAGTTGTTGCTATTTATTTTGGCAGAAATTCTTTTAAGATGGAAACAGCATGCTGTTCTATTCTTATATGGATGAAATACGCAACTTTTGAGGAGAAATAGTTCTGAAAGATCATCAAGTCTTTCTGATAAATATGTGAGATTAGTAATTTAAGAAAGTTATGTTGTATTACTTTGTTGTAACCTGTAGATCATTTGCGTATTTTACAAATGACATAACCTAAATGGCCGTTTTGGGGTTATTTGAAGGCCTGACAAATAAATATACCATTACCAGACTTGACAGAACCAGAACCTCAAACTAGAGAGTTTTCAAATTTGTTCAAAATTTCTTTTCAAACGTGAAGCCAATATATACAAAGCAGTATAGTAATAGACCAACAGAATCTTAACTTTTAGTTCAGATGTCTATTTCAACAGCCAGGAAGAGACGACAGACTAATCAAAACATGTTGTGTACAATTCCTGTAAAATATAACTCACTATTCAAATGAAGGTCATAAATACTGTATGAATCCAGGAACAAATATATCATAAAAAATTTAAAATGAAATATACAAAATCATATTGACAACCACATAAGTTAAATACATTTTATCTGATAGGACCGTTTCATGCAATTGAGTTTTTATGCATTAATGATTCTATACTTACAGAAAATTACATCCTCCCAATGATCCTTTCCAAGAGATTTTGACCTTCGTGTGGATTTTCTTTTAAAAAGGCTTCCTTTATTTTTAGACGTAGGTGTATTTTCTTTCTCTGGATTGCTTTGCTGATTAGACAAAGCAACCTGTTCAGCCCTGCAATTGTTATAACCAATATTAACACATAAGGTATTAAGAAGGACAAGGGATTTTCACATAAAGACAAGACCGTTTGTACTGACTCACTGAATGAGATTCACTGTCAATTCTGGTTAAAACTTTATCAGGAAATTTATAGCAAACTGAAGCTTCAACCTTGTTTCAGTGAGGGGTCATAAGCTGATCAACTGGACCCCGACACCCTCCCTCCCCCAGGCAAAAAAAAAACCACAAAAAAAAACACAAAAAACTTTAGTTAGAGGGGTAAAAATATTGATATTTATGTCTGCATTTTGTTTTAAGAGCAAAAGTTGTCCTGAAAATATATGCTGCTATGTTAAGAGACCACTTTCAAACACATGTCCACAAAACCATGATAAACAAAAAAAACTCTAGGGGTTTAAAGAACTTTTCAATGGACCTTTCATACAAGATGGCTTTCCATATAACCAAGAAAAAAAATAAAGAAATTTCACAAATTTCTCAGCAGATTTTTCAAGTGTTCTCAAGGATCATCATCCCTTAATCATCTGTGGTGTATGTATAAATACCAGTTAAAAATTCTTCTGTATTCCAAGCACATAAGACTTGAGTGAGCATGCCAAGGATCAGTGGTGGCAGTTTTGCCTCAACAAGGGGTGTGGTGGGGTGATTTCTACAGCTAACTCATGACTACAACAGAAGTAAAAAGTCAAGTTTAGCTATCATTTATACCATGCTCGCCTATGTTACTACCTGTGAAAAGTCTGTATAAATTTTAGCTTTTAACCCCACTACCAGTGTAAAGCATCTGCTGGGGTTAAAAAAAATGTACACCCTCAATACGAAGTTCATCCATGATGTAACATGACGAAATTTGCCAACATCGATATATTCACACTTTGCGATGTTTCATTCAAACGTACAACATTTTGCAGTACTATCTACTATGTGCAATGACTTATTGAGTTTAAAATACCTACAATTAAATATTTAAAATAAAATTTAAGAATTGTTAATAATAATTTGACTGAAAAAGCAAGATAAATTCAATCAACTTTGACAATGTGTCTAGCTGTCAATCAAGCAATCATGTGCAGCAGGTAGTAATGTAATCAAAACGAACTTGTGTGTTTGCGACAGAAAATGTCGTTTTTTCTCCATTTAAGTGACAAAGTTGATTATTTATTAAGAGCATGGTATAAATAAAACAAATAGGTACTGGGGCTGGTAATCAGATTTAAACCACTCGTAGAATAAGGGTTTTAACCACTTTGCAAGCAGACTGGTTAAAACCCTTATCCTACTGGTGGTTTAAATCTGATTACCAGCCTTAGTACCTATTTATTCTATATTAAAACCTATGCTGCCAACTTCAGGACTTTCATAACAGGCATTGGTTACAATGTCCTAGTATACCAATAAAACAGAACTTGTTCACCACAATAAACAAGCAGTGCACCACTTCCTGCAGCTTCCACAGGGAATCTCAAGTTAGGACAAACTATTTAGGCTCTGTTACAAAACAATGGTACAGTGGAACCCATTGAGCTCTGTCAATCAAGATATAACAGATAAAATGCTTATACTGGCAAAAGGTCCATAAACAGGGGGAATTCAGTGATTGTTAGAGTAACTCTTCAGTAGATCACAAGATTTCTTATTCAATTACCCATGTGTAAGCTGTAGTTAAACAAGTTGCAGTTAAATACGTACAATGGAATTACTGAGGCCCAAGAGATCTATAAATTTGGGAAATTTGTGGGTGTGTCACTTCAAATTTCTGTTTGCTCCCAATAATGTTTATCTGACCCATCACACATCATAAAGGCAAAAAACAGCAAGCGATATTCACAAAAATCTCCTATCAAATGTAATTATTTTTGTCTAAAATACATAGCTTATGACTCCCTCATTGGAATCACTGAGAGCACACAGACTATGTTCTTAAGACAAAAGAAAAAAGAAGAAAATATTCAGTTATTCAAAACAATTTTTTTAAAGTGTCGTCTTCTTCTATTTGGGTTGGGTTGATGGTTAATTTTATCCTAAAGGTATGGAGAATGGCTTACGGTTTGAAAGTTATATACAATTAACAGGTATATTTTATTTAAGTATTATCCACATAAGTGAGACCCACTGCATAGATACAAAATCATATTTTCATAAAAAGATGTACCTATTCTTGTTTGGAATGACTCCTCTTTGTGCCTCTTGGTTGTTTTTCCCAAGTTTCACAGCCAACCATGAACCCACTACTCCTCGATACAAAGTGTCTTTTACATGGAAAACTTCGCCTATACTGAATGGTATTTCTCCAACATCAGCTTGGTCGAAACTGAAATGGGTTCTAAAACAGAAATATCAACATTTTAATTCAAAATTTGATTACCAATAAGCTGGAAGAAGTGCTTCTAGAGACAATTGGTGAAATTCAATAATTTTTCTAAATATTTTTGGCTTGCATTCAAGTTCATCACAAGAATTTGTTAACTGTTTTTACAAAGACCACAGTACCATTAAAATCAAAATTGGTCTTGTCTCAAAATAGGTGATTTTAGGGATGTCAATCATACACAAAGATGGTATACTTACTTGATATAAAATGAATCACCTGCTTCATGACTTGCCATTATTCTGTCATACTCTACAAAGAGTGAAAAAAAATTCTTAAAAGTTGCCTGTGAAAACAGAATAACGGAACTGAAACAAGAAATAAATTTGAAAAAAATGTCAATGTTGCTTTGAATCTAAAGATTTGATTAGAAGGTAAAATTATGAGTGACTGTAGGATAAAACCACAGCTTTAGCCAACACAAATGACACTAAATGGAATCAACTTAGCCCTTAAGGGCCTGGTCATGTGTCCTGAATTCCCCCACCAGCCCACAGCCTCTATACGTCCAGTGGCTTAGCAGAGATGACTAGCCAAGTCTTGGCTGCCTTAACTAGAAACCACTGCTAAACTAATTTGTCTGTTGTCAACAGGACTTCATCATGATGGCATGTTAAGGGCAACTGTTCTGAGGTCATAAAAGTCAGAAATAGGCCTTTAAGGGTTAATTAAAAATACAAAAGTGAACTGGTTGAGGGCTAGATTATTTTTGCTGGTCCGAATTTGTTATTCAAGATTTGTTCTATTACAAATGACTGGAGAGTGCCCATAGGCACTCTCCAGTCATTTGTAACAGAACAAATTTATAAAAATAAAATATTATATGCATTTGACTGAATAAAAAACATAAGCAAGGAAAATGTTGGCTTCTGATCTGGTGTCCTCAGTTTTTTAAAGCCCTGATAGTGGCTTCTAGCACTCAACCAGTTAAAATAAACTATATTTCTTGTGACCTGCCCCAGTTAGGAACTTGTCAGTGAACATGTAAATGCACGGAAAGAAAACGACAAACTCAAAATTTTTCTGATAACATATGTTATGCTTTTAACTTTTAACCTGCTGAGAATTTTCCTGGATCTGTCATAAGATCAAGTCATGGTGGCTGCAGCATACCTCTGACTTGATATCATGAAAAAAATTCAAAAGAGTCTTGTGTCAAGAAATCATTGATTTGTGAACAAATACTAGGACTACAGGGGATACCTCTACTGGGAGACAAGAGTATTCTTGTACGGGGCAAGAAAATTAATACTTCAAGAAAAGTTTTTGAAGTTTCAAAAGGTACAAGAAAAAACATTCATTCACTGTTGATTTAATTTAAGTGAGAGACTGATTCGATGGGCCCCCAAAAATTTCAGGTTTTGCAAAAACGAAAGAAGTTAAAACATTCACCTTCCTTTCTGTACTG
The DNA here is from genome assembly GCA_031216915.1 of Pictodentalium vernedei. Classification (NCBI taxonomy): domain Eukaryota; kingdom Metazoa; phylum Mollusca; class Scaphopoda; order Dentaliida; family Dentaliidae; genus Pictodentalium; species Pictodentalium vernedei. The sequence goes on along the minus strand of CM062292.1, from coordinate 308,848,638 downwards.
CACAACCATTGTTACTTCCCCTTCTAAACTAGTCAGAAATGAGACAGCTTCTTCTCTTGTAAGACCAGTAATATCTGAATCATTGGCCTAGAAATGGAAAAAAGAATAATTCCAATATTTTATTACCTTTCAGAGTCAATGTATTGTGTAAAATATTAACAATTGCTTATTGTAACAGTAATATATAGTCAGTGCTATTTACAGAGAATAAAGGTCACTCTAGCCCCAAGTCACTTTGGCGCTGAACATTTTGGCCTTAATCATTTCAGCCTTAGACACTTCAACCCCAACACAACTAGTCACTTCATCCCCTATAATGTACTGCTAAATGTGAATTTTTTTTTTTTTTAATTTTACCAAATATTTTTAATATGTACATACACTTACCTCCATTGAAGAAGTTTTTTATCCATAAACATTCAATGAACATTTTCGTAACACAAATTAGATCGGAGAAGATTAAAGTTAACTTTAAAACTGCTTGTCCATGTGTTTGCACAACATGTTGCCAATGTAACTAAAACCTTTGACTTCTAAGTACTTTCAAATTAACAAATGATACAATTCCAGTAATCACAAAAAATACAGATTATTTTTTGTATCCTATGCATTACACATTAATTTTCTTTAGATTTGAACTTTGTGAGCAGAAACAAGGAACAAAAATGTAAGCTTCAAGGGATTAAAACTTGAAATCCATCAAGTCAATGGATATTGAGAGATATTTTTGTAGCCTTTTAAAGTTATCCTAAAAGGGTGCATGTAATAAAATATATTTTGGATGAGATAATTTTGCCCATGTTGGATTAAGAATTTAAGCAATTATAACTTGATCGACAGGTACTCAGTGAGCTCTATATTACAAAATATAGTTGATTAAATTCCTAATTGCAAGATGGGAAATTATTTCAACAGCAAACTTTTGCTTTGTTTACATCTCAGTGTAAAGACATAACTGGTAAAGTGCCAAAACCAGAGCTTTATTTTAGCAAGATTGTGTTGATAAATAATTGTTTTGTTGCAATTTATTAGGGACTGCCTACCAAACAAATTTACATAAATTTTTTTCCTACTGATGAGCAGACAAGCTAAAGTACACTGTGTAAAGCCACTCAAGTGGCTTTTAGCACTTTTCAATAGAGCCATGAGAGCGGCTTCCAGCATTCACCAGTTAATGCCTCAATAATCTACTTGATATTTATAGAAATATACTTTCCTTTTTATACAATTCATCTTGTAACAATTTACAGGAACCTGCCTGTATGTTGACACTATCCATGATGTCAGTAATTAATTGTATACAATTGGAATGGCTGGGATTCCAACTCCTGCAAAAGTGAGTTTCCTTCAGTGCAAACTGCCAAGCAAAACTATACTAAACCATGACCACTTGCCTACAGTTGTATAATTTTGGTGGAATTTGGGCCAGTGGTTCTGAAAAGGGAGTGATAAGCAAAAGCTAACATATGAAAGACAACAGATACAAAGTGATAGCAAAAGCTCTCTCTGACTGTTAGTCATGTCAGCTAAAAATATAATATAAAACCAGTAAAAAAAGATCATTAGAAATGTTTCCCCATGTAAGTCCTCCACTGATAACACAAGTGTCTGTTTTGAAAAGCTCTTTCAAAGCTTGAATGGAATTATAATACTCACTCTAAGAATATGATCTCCTTCAACAAGACCTTCTGCCTCAGCATTGCTTCCCATTTGTACAGATGCCACAAATATACCAGTGTCATTTCCTCCAGCTAATCTCAACCCTAAACCAACTTCAGGCTCTTTCCGAAATCGAACTGTCCTTGGATCTAAGCTGCAATCAAAAAGTTATCAATAATCAATTCAGCATAATACAGTACCTACCTCAAGTGACTTCTCAAATGATTTTCAACTCTACAATTAATAATGAAACAAAGTTCAAACATTTCACAAATAAAAATCTCCAACGCTTTTTTCAGAATTTTCAACTTTCAATCTCAAAATGACTAATATTTTAAAACAAGCTCCTCCCAAAGCTAACAGTTTTGCTACATCAAAAATGCTGCAATAAATTGCATGAATACAGGATCTTTCTCAAAATAATTCATCCAGGTACATTAGTGCTGACATTGTTATCAGTTCTAAATTAACTTCATTTTGTTTATTTTTCATGAAATCAAGTTATGATTTCTTCAAAGAAAACAATTTGATAACAGATTCAGAAAATTATTAGCTTAGAGATTCAAGAATTTATGTGAAAATTTTTCAACAAAAACTGTTGACACAATCCATGTAATGGGCAGTTCTATTTGTGTACATTTGGCTGAAGCAGCTGTCATCTGATCTTGTGATATAAAGTCCTGCACTCTCTTGCATAGAATGCAGAATTTAAAGCATCAAGACAAAATACCCAAATTTCAAGCTGTAAACATTTCCCCATAATACAACTAGGAATTTAACCAATTCAATTTTATTTGACAGAGCTCAATGAGCACATCAGTTAACTGTTTTAGTGCTGTGATCTGTACTTGAATGGGGACAACAGCTTTGCATCTCTTTGCTTTTGTTAATAAAAAGTGGAGTGAAACACTGCAAGAAAGGACTCTGTGAGACTTTTCTTACAGTGTATCATGTATCTTAAATACAACCTAATGGAGGAACCACCAACAAAGATCAGAGGTATTTTAACAAATCCATGGATGGTGAAATGTGCTGACTATTTCACCAGGTGCAGTGGAACTCTGTTAACTGAATAGCCATTTTACTAGTGAAAAATATTCAAACAACAGCAGAATCCAATCAAAGAATAAAATCTTGAATTCTGAGATAACCTATTTACCATTCATCTGGATATAATAAAGAGGACCAATTACAGTACAGCCATTGTGGACAGGCAAAAATCTATGGGTGAGTATTTTTCCATGCATATAATTCAGAGAAATTAGCGAAATTTCCACTAATGAAGCACCAGGATAATCCTGGTGCTTCATTGGTGGAAATTTTGCTAGGTGTCACAGTGGATCATCTCTGAATTATCTGTGTGGAAAAAATGACAACCTGTGGATTTTGACCAGTTCACGATGGCCCTACTGTATGACAGGTCACAGATTTCAGAAGCATCCGCAGCAAGCACTGGGGCATCAGCTGACTTAGGGAGTTTGAGCATTGAAGAGAGGGGTCTTCCCACAGGAACATTTTAAAACAGTGCTATCAAATAAAGTGATAAGACACAACTTTTTGACAGACTGTTTGTAGTTCCAGATGAATAACCTTTCGGTTATCTGTTTTTTCATTTACATAACCACCAGAAGAACGATAAAATCATTCCTCTCAAATTTTGTGACCTACCAATTAACAGGAATTTGCTCATTTTTCTGATTGTAGTGATAAACTAAGCATTTACTGTATTATGTCTTGTCTTGACATGACTCATGAAGCGCTGTCAAAGAAGATACAATAGAAAAAACGCTCATTGTGTATACTGAGGCTGAATCAGTCAAGAAAACATTGGGAATTGAAGTAACTGTCCAAGTAAATTGCCAATAGATCACAAAATGTTTTGTTTCAATTAAGAGGAGTTTACTATATCTAATATATAAATGCGAATGTCTGTATCTCTCTATCTATCTTTGTTCTGGGTGAACTCCTCTGTTTCTCGACTGATCGATCTCTCATTTTCTACACAGGGGGTAATTCGTCCGAGTAACAGGGGATGCAGTATTGCCATCATAAAGGCAGTCTCTTTCTCATTCTTTCTCACTCAGATCGTAATCTAGTTGTGACACTCTCACACTAATCATTATTTCATAAAAACATAGGCTACTATGAAATGAAGACCAAAAATAGAAAATAAAATAGCATACTCAATGTTTTCATATACTCTTTTTCCGACAGTTATTATTTTCTAGTGCAGTGGGGAGGAAGGTGGAAAGATAATTTTGAATGGATCGCTTCTGTAATCACAGTACTGTAAATACAGAATACTATGATACTAAAGTGACTTGGTTTATCATAGTCATCAAGTGGATAAAGTCAGACTGCCAGATTTATCCAGTGACCTGATCTAAAAATACAAGAACGAATGTGACAAATCAGATTACTATACACGCCATAAAATTCCATGCAGATCCATGAATAGATTCATGTAGAGAAAAGCATGCAAAATCCAAGTAGATTCACGATGGTGTTTCTTTACATTTGCACCTGAAAATGTCAGTGGAAAAAAAAATGAAGCCAAGAGAATACTTGAGGTACAGGCGTGTATTCAATGATGAGGAATCCATAACTGGAAATGCCTACATGTACATTTACACACCTTTAATTACTGTTATCAATAGCTTGCAACAGGTTCACACTTCAGTGCATATCGGCAGCATTCAATTTGCATTGTTTCGGTAGCAGTGCTGTGTGAAAAAAATCTACCTAGAACCGGGTCATGGAGTCCAGACTTTAGTCTGCTTATCAATCTCTGAATATTATATACATATAATCGTCGCTACAGGCTCTATTTTTCAGGTTTGGTGCCATCAATAATGACATCAATGTGCGGATATGAACAGCCAATCTTTTTGAAATAACTACTAAAATACAGGAAATCAATTGGGGTTTCCAAAATGAAACTTCCAAGTTGTAAATCCTGTGAACAAAGCCACTGTCCAACATCCAATGTTACAAACTGCACACGTTTACAATAATAATGTCTTCTCATCTCCAGTTGCTTTAAATTCGATGTAGCCAATATTTTATCACCTATGTTAATAATAGTGACAAATTACTTGAACAGTTTGGAAAACCAACCTTCAAAGGCCTGTTGAGGTAGCAAGAGAAAAGACCGAAACTTAAACCAAAACCAAAACAATTCTTCATGTATCGGCAAATTGATGCACAGCTGTCAGTGATAAACAATGAAATACATATTATTGAACAGTGTTTTGAAAGATACAAATATTTTGGATGAATCTGACTTCCAGAGTGGACCTTGTATGCAATGAATCTACTGTCTGTAAATTAATTCAATGGTGAGTATGAAGTGCACTAAAATGTGCCATTTTTGTAAAATTTTCCAGCTTTCCAAACCTACCTCCCCCTCAGCACTTTGCATTACAATAATGTGCTATGTGTGTTGAAAAAATCCATAACAGAGTGTGGATTCACATGATCAAATTTGCACCACGGTAATTCTCTACTAGTATGTGCATTGAAAAAATGCATAACAGATTGTGGATTCCCCTGATCAAATTTGCATGAATCTATTTGGACTCATAAAAATTAAAATTTTATAATAAATTTCCTTTCTTATTATACCTACCACAACTGTTTACTACAGGCTTGCACTACAGTGGAAGTTCCTAACTCGGATAATATACTCTCTATTTTTGTCTTTCCCAAGCAATTTGGGAAAGAAAAGTGGTGCAAAAGCACCAAGAAAAAAATAAGCCAAAACTGGGTCGAGTGCAACTGGCGCAGACCCAGTACAGGACGCTCTCTTCCAAGTACAACTCCACGACTTCCGTTGCCAGTGCGCATATGCGTCGCTAATGACTCATTCTTTTTGAATCCGCCAACGTTCGAGTTATGTGATCTGCGGGGAGGAAGGATTCTTTACCCGTACAAGAAGACAGGAGGGCCTCCATGTAAACAATTGTGGTAGGTATAATAAGAAAGGAAATTTACTATAAAATTTAAATTTCTTATCAACCTACCCACAATTGTTTACTACAGGCTGAATAGACAAGAGGCTGGAGGGAATCGCATAACCAACCCTACACATAACCCAAGTGCACTGGAACTGTGAACAGACGGAAGAAGTACCAAGGCTTATCAACCATAGCATCACAAACATTAGTAAAAGACAATGAAAGATGAGGCATATGGTTCTGTGCGATGCACAGACAGAAAGGGCAGTAACAGCACGGAGCTGGAACTGACCCTGTGAAAAGCTGAATGGCTGGGATAGACAAGAGTCTGAGCCGAAGAAAGAGGGCCTGTAGGACAAAGGTCCTCTGTCGGCTCTTGCAACTGTCACTGATAAATGCAGAAGGTAGCATTTCTCCAGTAGGCTGCCAGTATAACATCCGACAACATGACAGAGTTAGTAAAAGCCCCGAGAGGAAGACAATGCACGCACCTCGTGGCAGAAAAAACAATTGGTAATACAATCACCAGTAGCTAGACGAGAGGAAGCTGCACGAATAGCAAGACAAATCCATCAAGAAATGGATGCAGGAGAGAGCTGGCATGTGAGAAAACGCATATCCATCCAGGATAAAGGCGCGAACGCTCACCACCCCCAAGCAGAGCAGCGCCCAAAAAAGTATCCATCTTTGAGTAAACTGCAAAGTCCTAGGCCTTTTCAAGGAAAAAAGCTGAACAAGCTTGGAGAGGCAAGGATGAGTGTCGAAACAATGCGGTACCACATATGAAAAAGGTCTCCGAAGCATGGACTTGTACCCATTGCTGGAGACCCCCAGAAACAAACATATACCAGAAACTCCGCAAGCGGTGTGATTGAAGGACTGACAGAAGCAACAGAGTGATCGCACACCATCGACAGAAGAACCTTCTACTTAGCCACAGAGGCTAAACCAGTGGAGTGAGTGCCTCCTTGAAGAAGAAAAGCAACCCCACTGCTTGTCTCGAAAAACCACTACGGAGGAGACAGGACCCGATAAAAGACATGTGCAAAGGCACAATGAAGTCGGGTCAACTTGAAACCTCCTAGGGCGACTTTGGCAAAGAAAGTCGTGATGCAGAGGGAGACATGCCGGAACCACCGCTAACAGAGAGCGGAGCAGATTGATCCACACCCACAGAGGCGACAGGGGTGTAATCGAAAGGATTCTTCGACTGCAGGTTCATATCTGGGCGAGAACCTGAGGCAGGAAGGCGTAGCCGACAAGACCGTCCCAAAGCGTCCACGGTGAAAGCCAGAGCATCTGGACACGAAAGTGTCCACCTGATGGTTCCAATGAGATCGATGGAACACCGCCATGTGGAGCATCCACCCGGTGGAAAAGAACCTGCCCCGTCAGAACAGGGAGTCGGCTAGGACGTTCAGACGACCGGAAATGTGACGAACAACCACCCCGGCGTTGACATCCTGAGCGAGCAGAAGATCCCAAGCCAATTCGTATATTGGAACAGAGTGCGTGCCGCCCTGGTTCCGAATGTAAGCAACCAATGTCGAATTGCTGAACAACAGAAGGACCTGACGATTCGACAGGCGAGGGATCCACTGCCTGAAACTCAGAAGAAGAGCAAGAAGCTCCTTCTGGTTGATGTGTAGAGATGCCCGATCCTGGGCCCACATCCCATGAAGGAAAGACCTAGAGGATCCAACGTCGCACCCCATCCGAGATCGCTGACATCTGCCGTCAAAACGCGATGGGACGTGGGTAAGTCCAATGGGACACCCTGCGTGATCCACTGAACATTCGTCCAGTGGAGAAGGTGAGGATAAGAGATTCTGGTAACTGAAGCACCAGATCCAGAGAATCGACATTTGGCCTCCAACGACTGAGCAGAAAGTGTTGGAGAGGTCTGACATACAGCCGACCTAGAGAAATGAGATCCGTCACCGAACCGCAGAGACCGAGCAGCCAGAGAATACCCCATGCTGTCGCGGATGTGGACTGGGAACAGAGTCAGAGCAAAAGCTGAGAGAATCACTGCCCGGGCCTGGGGAACCGCCACCGTATTGATCTGAGTGCGGAAGGCCTTCCCCAGATGACAAAATGACTGAGAAGGGATCTGACTTCTCCTCGTTGACTCTGAATCCTAGCGACGTGAGCAAGCTCAGCAGACCTGAAAGTCTCCATGCTGAACTTGGGAGCAATGATAGACTGGTTCAGGATACTCAGATCGATAACTGGTTGGAGTCGGCAGTCCTTCTTCGGCACCAAGAACAGGTGGGTTTAAAACCCCACTGACTGAATGTTCTTGATGAACTCGATCGCCCCCTTGGCCAGGAGATTGTCTATCTCCGTGGACAAAAGCTCCCGAGATAAAACGTCTGAAGGAACTGTGGTTGGAAGAGGCACTCTGCACAGAGTTGGGTGGATATTTGCAGCCCGGACTGAACAACATCTAACACCCAAGGATCGGATGTGATGGTGGCCCAACGGTCTGCGAACTCTGCTATCCTTCCTCCAACCTGGACGAATCGAGGTGAGGACCTTCAGTTCGAGCCCCGAAGAGACCCACGAGAGGAGAAACCACCTCCTCTACTAAATGAAGAATCCGGAGACTTCCCTCTAGCCTGCTGGCGCTTACCCTTACCCCGCGAGTAAGAAGTAGAAGTGGTGGCAGAAGGATCAGCAATTTGCTTCGCAGAGGAAGCAGAAGGGTACTTGTTAGGCTTTGAACGGTCCCTGCCTCCCCTAGAAGGCTGATCAAGGTAACGAAGTAGCAGCTGATCTTTGGAATGACGTAGGGTGTCATCCCGGACCGTCAACACGGAACCCATGGAACAGTAGTGGACCTGTCAAAGAAGCAGATCGAAGAGCAGAGCGCTGCCCCCAGGAAGAGATCGGCCTGTGTCCAGCACAGAGTCCCTTTGAACTAGTTCCAAAATAGCCGTGTCACAGACATGCGTATGAGTAAGATGCATGAGCACCTTGGACAACACACGCAAAGGAGCCTGTACATCGTCAAACCTATCTGGAGGCAGATACAACGTGATCGGAGAGAGAAAGCATACCCAGCATTTCTCTCGATAAGGCCAACATGGACTCCAGAGTCGTCATTAGAATGACGGCCGACTTGGGCTTGGAAAGCCAGAGGGAATTGGCGTCCTGATCCAAAACCATCAAAGTCGTGCAGACAGACGGATTGGCGAAATCGTTGTAACGATAACGCACCGGAAGCAAAAAGGTGTCAACCCTGGTGAAGAACGGAGCCTTCATAGCCTTGGAACTCAGTTCAATGTTGAAAATGCTTCAACCACCTGTACTGACTGGCACGGTCGAAGACGCCCAGAAGCAGATTGCTCCACAGGCTGTAGGCGCACGACTGATGATCGTGGCCTGGCTGACACTGTTGGCTGCTTTGATGGTTTGAGATCCGGAAGGAACCCAAACACAAAGTCAAGAGCTGTCCCCAAGTCAGAAGACTGCGGGCTCTCGACATCAAGGATGTCTGACTCCTCCCTGGAGTCGGAAGACACATACATAACCCATCATGGGCAAACCAGCCGACGCCTCCCATGGGGTAGGCACCAGGGGGGGGGATCAGAAAGCGGCCTGTATCCAATCCCAGGAGGCGGCGCCATAGGGGGCGCCTGGAAACCACTCGCTGCCTCACTGGAAGCAACGGGAAGGCTCCTGGACAGAACCTGAGTGAGTAAGGAGAAGGGCTCCCTAAGCTCACTGCACGTACCAGCCGGTTCGACATGGGAACGAACCAGCAAAGTGGCTTCACACCTGACCCTCTTAACCAGCGAAGGGTCACGATCCTCCAATACACCCGAAGTGGGGCGACCGGCGGCAGCCGAAACATCTGAGGGCAGACGTGTATAGCGATACGACACACCCCGAGGATCAACATAGCGGGAACTCGGGAGAGTTGCAGCAGACCTCTGTGGGCAGAAGGTCCAGGCTGCACAGAAGGCATTGCTCCCGCAAAACTGGCTGTGTGACCACAATGAGTGGACGGAAAACGCCAATGACAAAACTGTGGTACTCGACGGCGCAGAGACCACAGTAGAGGGGCCAGCCGGCAGCCACTTCCAACTTCGCCGAGTAGAAGTCAGGGAAGGCTGAGGCCGATACCCCCACGTCTACACTTCCAGACACCGCTGCAGACCACTGCAGGTATAAAACTACTGTGCTCAACGGCTGAGAGGACACAGTAGGGGGTTCAGTCGGCAACCACTTCCGACTTCGCCTAGTTGAAGTCAGGGAAGGCTGAGGCCGATACCCCACAACCACACTACAGACATCCCTGCAGACCCTTGCAGGGATAAGCCGAGGCCGGCTAAAAATGGTGCCCGATGATGTTGTAGACGGAACAGCAGTAGCAGCAGATATGACGGGAGCTGTTGGAACTTGTGGAAAAGGGGAGAGAGCCACCTAGCTCGGCCTCCAAAGGAGGAGTCACAACCCTAGTGACAGCCTCAGATGTCGACTGGAGAGGGCACAAAGTCCCAAAACAAGGCATCTCTTCACCAGAAATCCAACAGCTCCCGCAGTATCCACCACAGTAAAAAAAAACTGCACATACCCCATGGAAGGGGAATAACTCTCACCAGACGTGGTCAAGTCGGGAGGCCCTGAAACAACAGCATTCCCCACCCCACCGCTGGTGCGGGAGGAGCTGCACATTCCCCACAGAGGGGGAGTAATTCTCACCAGATGTGGTCGAGTCGGGAGGCCCCAAAACAACAAGGTCCCCCCCCCCCCCCCCCCCCCCCCGCAGGTGCGGGAGGAGCCACACATCCCCCACGGAGGGGGCATAACTCACACCAGATGTGGACGAGTCGGGAGGGCCCGAAACGACAGCGTTCCACACCACCCGCGGGTGCGGAAGAAACAGCCACGAGAACGCACCAAGGTAAAGGCAAAAGGAATTGCCCTAAAGGAACCGAACCGAAAAAAACAGAGGTGAGAGCAGTAGAAGAAAAAGGTGAACTCAACAGATACAGAAAGTAGAAGAACACCCTCAACTATGAGAGAAGGTGGCAGAAAAAAACCGGTGGGTTCATGACAGAACCCAGATGGCCGACAGGGACCGAAAAAACAGAAATTCAGCCCTCAACAGAGTGAAGAAATCCTGTCCAGACAGTCCCTCATTGACACCTAACTCCAATAACAATTAAATTTATCAACCGAAAAAATTTCATTTTCGACCCGCATTGACACGATGTTGAAAAAACATTTGCGAAAACGGAATAGTAAATAATATACAATGAGAATATGGTTGAAAATATTAACGAGAATATATAAAACACAGTCCTGTTATTATACGATCTTCAGATCCATAATTCCAGTCACAGGAAAACCATTGTCGATGAGTTGAATTATCACTGTTCGTAATGCACATGGCGGAGACACATCCTTCACGAGTCTCGGGTAAAAAAAAGAATGGGTCTTTAGCGATGCAAATGCGCACTGGCAACGGAAGTCGTGGAGTTGTACTTGGAAGAAAGCGTCCCGTACTGGGTCTGTGCCGGTTGCTCTCGACCCAGTTTTGGCTAATTTTTTTCTTGGTGCTTTTGCACCACTTTTCTTTCCCAAATTGCTTGGGAAAGACAAAAATAGAGAGTATATTATCCAAGTTAGGGACTTCCACTGAAGTGCAAGCCTGTAGTAAGCAATTGTGGGTAGGTTGATAAGAAATGAATGGATTTTATATGTTCAGACTGTTATAATAATCTGTTTAGTGTCAATGTGATCTGTTTATTATATGCATTTGCAGAAATTTACCTTTTACACAAAAAATCAAGCCTGGAGTAAATAACGAGTAACTGAAACTGGAATTGTTTCATTATTTTGTTAGAGTTTTATGTACACAGAGAAAATGGCACAAGTTGATTATATATGTCATTTTAAAAAAAATCATGCATTGTAATAGTGATATATAAACAAAATAACTAAATTTGGTTAGGTATAGAATCAGAAAGTCAAGTTGTAAGAAATTTATAAAACTGATGCATTCCTAGAAACAGATATGATGATAGGGGGAGCCTCACTTAATTTTATACCATGCCAGCCTTGTTCTGAGACTAATTATCTGATACAAAAATTGAAAACCACAATTCAGCAGTCCAAACTTAATAATCAAAAAATAAACCATATTAATGATAGGTGTATGATAAAATGTTATGTGATTCACCATTAAAAAGGGTACCATGAGTCTCACAGTTTGATATAGACCTGAACATCATCAGTTCAATGAAAGAAATAAAGGTAATATAATCGAAGATAATCTGGGTCAGGTACATTAAGTGGAAACCTGTTAACTGTATACTAAGTTCATCTATATTCAGAGGTTTGTGTGGAAATTGAACAGAACCCATCCAAAATTTTCCATCAGAAAAACTATATGATCTTGAAGAAAATATGACTGCGCATACTCATAATGTGGTATATATTACATGCTTCCAAACTTTAGTGACAAAATTGTCTTTTCTTTTCACAATTGTTTCATGTGCAAGTGAATATCATTTAATATACTGCTGCTGAACAATTTACATATTACACTAACAATTGCAATCAGCAGCAAGATAACTGAGCTTGAACTCAACCAAGCAATCTCACTCCTCCCCCAACCACCACCAAAAAAATACAATTAACTATCTTCAATCTCTGAAAAACAATCCAAGCCTTTTATGAATATTGTGAATGCTTCTGTAAAATTGAAGCATACTCACAGCTCTACCAGCAACTGGGGATTTTCAAATATTTCCCTTTTTTTATATCAATATTCCATATAATTTATTTACTATTAAAATTTATTTATTATATACTGATGTGACTATGTTTGAAAGTCTCAAGTTCAAACTGTCTTTGGTCCAAATCATCCATGTTGTATATCTGAAAGTCTTGAGGTCTTAATCATCCACACTAGAGGTCTGAATCATCCACTGTCCAAATCGTCCAAGGTCCATGTCTGAAACAAAGTCCTGAGGTCTTAATTGTCCACCAGCAAGGTCCAAATCGTCCATTGTCAAAAACATGCAAGGTCCATGTTTGAAAATTTTGAGGTCCGATTTGTCCACACTCGAGGTCGAAATTGTCAAGGGACCGAATCAAAAACTAATTCAGGGCCATAACTCTGATCAGTATAATTGAACAGCAACAATTTTCAAACTCGTTCAATACATTGTTAAGAGTTAAGAAAGTCTGATATCCCAAATGTCAACAAAACCTGTTAATTTTTGTTCAAGTTATCAATCATGCTAACAAGCTGAAAATGCACAAAAATGAACTAATTAAGGATTATAACTCTGCTCAGTATGATTGAACAACAATGATTTTCAAACTGATTCAAGACATTGTTAAGAAAGTCTCATACACCACATCTGTTAATATTTGTTGCAGTTATCACACTAACGATGTGAAAATGGGCAAAAATAAACTAATTAAAGGCCATAACTCAGCTCAGTATGAGCGAACAGCACCGGTTTTCGATTTTGTTCAAGACATTGAGAAAGACACATTCCAAATTTTGACCAAATCCATTTATATTTGTTCAAGTTATCATGCCAATGAGAAAGGTGATGCCCCAAAACCCACGCTTCTGATACCCCCCTCCCCCTAACTCCACCCACCCACCTCCTCCACCCACCCACCTAGCCACACACCAACTTCATCAAACTAAAGGGAGATGTTTTTAAAAAACTTGACCAAAAATTTGAAATACCAACAGTCAAGCATCTCGGAGATACAGGTTGTAAGATATAAAAATAGGCCGATGAAATTGTCAGATGTGTACCCATACGCACAACTAGTAGAAAGCTGTATGACGGGGGGCTACCACAGATGCCGACATTATGTACACCATACATGGTATGGGTACATATAGAAATGGATTGGAGGAGTGTCTAATTTGATGGATAAAGGGTTAATATCTCCGGATCAAATTATCAGATTTACATAAAAAAAACTATACAGCACAGCACATCAGTAACCTGAATAAATATATAAAGTAACATGACAATCGGACTGATATTTTTGGAGTTATCTCATGCCAAAGGGATTGGAGGAATTTTCAATTTGAAGGATAAAGGGTTAATATCTCAGGAGCAAATTATCAGATTTACACCAAAAACTATACAGCTCAGCACATCAGTAACCTGAACACAAATATAAAGTAACTTGACAATCCACGCAATATTTTTCAAGTTATCGAATGCCAAAGGGATAGGAGGAATTTTCAAATTGAAGGATAAAGAGTTAATATCCCAGGATCAAAATAACAGATTTACACCAAATACTATAAGCTCGGTACATCAGTAACCTGAACACAAATATAAAGTAACTTGACAATCCAAGCAATATTTTTCAAGTTATTGAATGCCAAGGGGATTGGAGGAATTTTCAATTTGAAGGATAAAGGGTTAATATCTCAGGATTAAATTATCAGATTTACACCAAAAACTATACAGCTCAGCACATCAGTAACCTGAACACAAATATAAAGTAACTTGACAATCTAAGCAATATTTTTCAAGTTATCGAATGCCAAAGGGATTGGAGGAATTTTCAATTCGAAGGATAAAGGGAAGGATAAAGGGTTAATATCTCAGGATCAAATCATCAGATTTACACCAAAAACTATACAGCTCGGCAAATCGGTAACCTGAACACAAATATAAAGTAACTACACAATCCAAGCACTATTTTTCAAGTTATCGAATGCCAAAGGAATTGGAGGAATTTTCAATTTGAAGGATAAAGGGTTAATATCTCAGGATCAAATTATCAGATTTACACCAAAAACTATACAGCTCGGCACATCAGTAACCTGAACACTGAAAGTAACTTGACAATCCAAGCAATATTTTTCAAGTTATCGAATGACAAAGAAATGAATATGGATGCCGGATGGACGGACAGATGGACAGACAAAGGATGGACGAACGACGGATGGCCACCCCGGATGCCGGCATTATGTGTACCATACATAGTATGGGTACACATAAAAATATGTAAAATACATAAAATTTACAACAAAATGGCTGCCATTCAGTCATGTTTAAATTTTTTCTACAAAATTTGACATGCATCCTATTTACATAATGGCTGATTAAGGTTAAAAATTTTAAATGCCCACAGCCAAGCAACTTGGAGATATATATTTATTTATTGGTGTTTAAGGTCACATACTTATGCACAATGGCTAATCGTGACCCTGATCGTTTTGTGGAGGAAGCCGGAGTACCTGGAGAGAACCACCGAGTATCAACAAGCAACTGTCAGCTCTCCAACATTCTAACCCTGTTCAAGCTCCGCTCAAGCAGGATTACAGCAGCTGAAGACAACATGCACCATCAACATGCAGTACGCCTTAGTACACAGCGTCATTGTGCCCCCATATGGGCAATTGGGGTAAAGTGCCTTGCCCAAGGATATAACACGGGTCATCCCATCTTAGAGATAGAAGTGGTAAGATATAAAAGAAGGAAAAAATATGAAGAAATACTACAAAAATGGCTGCCATTCAGCCATCTTTAATTTTTCTTCTACAAAATTTGACATGCATCATATTTTCACAATGTCTGATAAATGTCAAAAATTTGAAACACCAACATCCAAGCATCTTGGAGATAAATTTTAAGTTTAACCAAAATTAAATTCCATACTTTTTCAATACCTTCAAAGCTTTAATGTCTATTTTTCCATTATTTTTCAAGTCCTTTTCCAAACCAACATGAATTTCCATACTTTTTCCAAGACCTGCATCTGTACCCTGGTACCAGTTTGAAAAAAATAAACTGCCGCCTCAGACACCAAATTATTATGACAACCACTGAATTCCCAAGCTTTACAGATATTTTTGGCCTCAGTGCCACCAACATGGGCATTTTATCTATGATCCATCATATCTTGTTTGAAAGTTCCATATCAAAAAGGAGAGGTTAGAATAAATGCACAATTTCTCACCTGAATGTAGAAAAATGCACAAATGTGAGTTAATTAAACATTCCTGTTAACTCCTTTCCTAGCACAACTAGGAGATGAAATTTGCCAAAGCATTGCTCTAATAACTAAAATGTTCAATTTCAGGAGGTGTAGAACCCTGAATAACAACAGCTTCCAATCAGAGACCCCAGGGTCAAGATAGGAATCTCAATTTGCACTTGAAACTTTGAAACAATCAAAGAGGCATAGGGCAAAATTGGTTGAGATCAGAAAAAAATTTGGGCAGGACTGGTTTTCGAACTCATCCAAGACATTCTTGAGAAGAATTCACAGACCAAATTTGGGCTAAATCAGATAACGTTTCTTCAAGTTATGCTGACATTTCCAGAAAGTCAGCAATTTAAACAAGAAAACAATCTGAGACATACCTCTTGAAAAAGATTCTGGCAAGACTGGTTTTCGAACTCGTCCAAGACATTCACAAGTAGAACTCACAGACCAATTTTGGTAAAAATCAGATAATATTTGTTCAAGTTATCATGCTGACACCAATTGCAAGTCAGAATTCAAACAAGAAAACAATCTAAGAGGCACAACTCTTGAAAAAAAAATACTTCCAGGGCTGATTTTCGAACTCATTCAAAACATTCCTGAGTAAAACTCACAGACCAAATTTGGTAAAAATCGGATAATGTTTATTCAAGTTATAATGCTGAGGTTGAATTGTAGACACAACCTGACAAAAATTCTGAAAAACTGTTTGCACCTTTAAGTTTTAAGTAAAATATTATTGGAAAGGCTAAAAAAGCTCTTTTCAACAGAATGACACCTCACAGCATATCATCAAGTGAAAGAAAAAAAAACTGAAGCAATTGACTGTCATATTCTGTGGCATTTTGATCAGTCATTCATGTTTAAACAGTTGACAGTTAATGTATGATTTAATATAATTGATGCATCAAACAGAAAAGACAAATACTGTCCATTCAAAATACAGAGTGAAGGATACTGAATAAAAACAGACAAAATATGCAAACAAAAACAAAAACTTTAGAAATAGATGCATGCTTTAAAAATAAAGCACAAAAAAGGATTTATACATGTATTTTTAATTCAACATATCAACAAACTTGAAAAGAAAAGCTTACCAAAGACATGTATTGACAACAGAGAAAAAGGTGAAAATAATTCTCAACAGTGACACTTATTCAGAGTGAGGGTAGAGTTAAAATAAAATCCAAGAATAGACTACCCTAACCAGAGCTAAAAGGCAATAACTTGAATGAGTATTGAAATGCTAGGGGACATAGGCATTATGAATTGAGTTATAAGTTATGGCCAGTTACATTGTGTGATGTTCCTTGCAAGAAAATTATAACTTTTCATGCAGAGTACATCAGAGCATGTTACCAGCCAACCATCAGAATGTATGTTCCTTGGAACATCACAATAAACAAAGAAAACAATTTCTTTCAAAAAACGTTATTTTAAGGATAACTCCAAAGTTAAATAATTTCAATTAATCCAGTCAACATAGATGAAAGATACTGTTAACCCCTTACCCAACGTAAAGGCCCAAACCGGTCAGCGCTATTCATAAAAATCGCCAATTAATTTTTATTAGTTTTTCATTTTTTGTCTCAAAAACATAGGTTATGACCCCTTTTTGAAACGAGCTTGTTCCAGTGATGGGTCATAACCTATGTTTCTGAGACAAAAAATGAAACAATTAGTTATTCAAGAATTTTGTATGCCAGTGTCGTCTGTTTTTTATGTTAGGTAAAGGGTTAACTCCCTGTCATGCCCATCTTGACCTCAAAAACAAGTTTTAAGATAATCAAAGTTAAGGTTGGTATTGTTTGTGAAGTCTTAATTCATTGTTTTTTGGGCTTTTTTTTTTTGGAAAGGGGTGGGGGGGGGGAGGATTATAAGTGTTTATATACTACTCAAAGTTTGCTAAGCGCCAAGTATATCCAACTACCTGTTTTACGTTTTAGTAGAAATATTGTAATGAAAAGTGAAAATATTTTTTATTTAAGGCCTAAAAAAATAAAAATAAAAAATCTGTTTCTCAGGCCCTCCCGCATGGTCCTTTTGGCTGCCGCATGCTCTCTTTTTATAACCAATTTAAACTTTAAAAAAATTAAAAGTAAATGGTTTATGTCTGATATTTTACCCAAGTTAAAAAAATTGATGAATTTGTCCCTTGAGTGCAAGAAGGCTTTGCAATGCTTTAGCATTGCAAAGCCTTCTTGCACTCAAGGGATGAAATACACCACCACCCATGCTATTCTGTAGATTATGAGGCCTAAAACTCGAACCAAGAACATGAACTTTTGATGGCAAAGAAGTAATTACTGAAATAAAAAATA
The DNA here is from genome assembly GCA_031216915.1 of Pictodentalium vernedei. Classification (NCBI taxonomy): domain Eukaryota; kingdom Metazoa; phylum Mollusca; class Scaphopoda; order Dentaliida; family Dentaliidae; genus Pictodentalium; species Pictodentalium vernedei. The sequence goes on along the minus strand of CM062292.1, from coordinate 308,830,706 downwards.
AAATAAAAAACGCTCGCCCGCATGGAAATTCACAAATAATGGCCTGAGAAACAGAAGATCTACTTTGTGTGGCCTAATTAGATCTTTAATGATTTAAGTACAGAAATTAAGATTTTATTTGTGGTTGACATTATTTTTTAGCTTTTGAATAAGATAACCATGGAAAATGGATATTATTGGTAAAAGAGGACATTTTTCAATGTCAAAAAGTTGACGGAGCGAACTGGTATGGGTTCAATATCAAGTATCAGACCCATTACTGTTAAATACAGCTTGATGTCTTCTCATGCTCCCAATCAGGTTCCTGGTGGTCCTTTGTGGGATGTTGTTCCATTCTTGGACCAGCATGATACCAAGCTGCTGGACACTTCTTGGCTGTACTGGATGGGCTGAAATTGCAAGCTGCAACTCATTCCAGACATGTTCGATTGGATTGAGGTCAGGGGATCTTGCTGGCCAGTCCATACGCTCAATCCCCTCCCTCTGTCGGTACTCGCTGACAGCATGGGCAACATGAGGACGGGCATTATCGTCCATCAGAATGAATCTATCACCCACTGCACCTGCGTACAATCTGACATGGACATCCAGGATCTCATCAATATACCATTGTGCAGTCAATGTACCACGTTCAAGGACACAGAGCTCTGTACGTCCATCCCAGCTGATGCCGCCACAGACCATGTTTGACCCTCCACCATAGCGGTCATGCAGAGCAATGTTGGCTGCATGGAATCGCTCTCCTGATCTTCTCCAAACCCTAGAATGCCTATCTGTGTGGTCTAGGCAGTACCTTGACTCATTTGTAAAAAGGACAGGTCGCCAATCTTCTCTGGTCCATCCAACTTGGTTCATGGCCCATTCATATCGTGCCTGGCGGTAGTTCTGGGACAGCGGAATGCAAATACATGGTCTTCTCGATCGGAGACCACCTTCATGCAACCTTGCCCGGATAGTCTGCATCGAAACATTTACCCCAGATGTATTCTGAAGGTCACTGCAAAGCTGGGATTTTGTGGCAAAGCGGTTCCTACAGGCCTGAATGATCAATGAAAGTGTCAATGACACTGTAGCTCAACTTGACAAACTTGAACTTGATAAATTATAAATGAAAAGGCAAAATTGAAGATCACTGGTACCAATGTTATTTGATGAAATTTCAACATAACAGCATTGTGTGTGCACAACATCAGAGTAATCCATGCATTTTTAAATGTGAACTGTAAGACTGGCTAAAGGAAGAATGTTGATACACAAATGCAGTATGTTCAGAGGTTATTGTAAATGGCAACTTTTTCACAGAAATGAATGCTAATCAATAGCTCTTATCTAAAGGTCTTGCCTAATGAGCACACCAAGTACAAAAACAATCCTATGATAAATGTGGCCTGTGGGCCATGTCAAAGAAGAATGTTGAAGCACAAATGCAATAAATTCAAAGATTGTTGCTAACAGAAACAGTTTTTGATGGAAATGAGAAGAAAATCAATAGCTCCTATTTTTGTCACTCTGCATAAGCATACAAAGTTTCAAAACAACCTGATAATGAATGTGCCCTCTGAGGCATGCCAAAGGAAGATGTTAATGCACAAATGCACTAAGTAGAAGGTCATTGCTTGTGGCAATGTTTTTTTATGGAAATTCATAAATATACCCTGCAGAGAGTGCAAAAGGGATAAGTTGGTGCACAAATGCAGTAAGTTCAAGGGCTGGTGATAACGACAATAATTTTTTATGGAAATGAAAAAAAGCAATAGCTCACATCTAGAGGTCATTCCAAACACACATACCAAGTTTCAAAGTGATCCGATCATAAATGTGCCCTGAAGGGTGTGTTAAAGAGAAATATTGAGGTCTGACTAAACTAAGTTCAAAGGTCAGCGGCAACATTTTTTGACAAAAATGGAAGAAAATTGACAGCTCCCATACAGATGTCACCCCCACACAAGCACACCAAGTTTGCAAGCTATCCAGTCATAAATGTGCCCTGCAGGGTGTGTCAAAGGGAAATATTGATGCTTAAATGCACTGAGTTTTTACTTAGTTCATCGAGGGTCATTGCCAGTGACAACATTTTTAGACGGAAATCGAAGAAAATCGATAGCTCCCGTCTAGAGGTAACCCCAAACAAGCATACAAAGTTCCAAACCAATCTGATCATAAATGTGTCCTGTAGGGCATGCCAAAGGAATATATTGATGCCTGACTAAACTAAGTTCAAAGATCGTTGCCAGCTGCAACATTTTTTGACGGACAGTAATGGAAGAAAATCGATAGCTCCCACCTAAAGGTCACCCCAAACAAACATGCCAGGTTTCAAAGCAATCCGATCATAAATGTGCCCTGTAGGGTGTGCCAAAGGGAAATATTGAGGTCTGACTAAACTAAGTTCTATGAACGTTGACCGCTGCAACATTTTTTGATGGAAATGGAAGAAAATTGATAGCTCCTATCTAGAGGTCACCCCAAACAAGCATGCCAGGTTTCAAAGCAATCCAGTCATAAATGTGCCCTGTAGGGTCTGCCAAAGGGATATATTGAGGTCTGACTAAACTAAGTTCTGAGAACGTTGTCCACAGCAACATTTTTTGACGGAAATTGTAAAAAATTGATAGTTCCCATCTAGAGGTCACCCCAAACAAGCATACCAAGTTTCAAAGCAATCTCATTATAAATGCGACCTGTGAGGTGTGCCAAAGGAAATTGTGACGTGCATACGTACGCCCGGACGTACATACATACACCGATGGAGGAGAAGTGATCTCAATAGCTCAGCTTGACTTTGTCAAGTTGAGCTAAAAACCAGTCTTCAGCTGCAGATGTTGCCCTGTCTCTGCCACCACCATGCCGTCTTACTGGTGTGCCATACTGCTGAAATCTTGCCCAGGCTCTGGTGATCACCGTATGGTGCACACCAAGGGCTTCACCAACCTGACGATGGGTAGCCCCTTGCTCCACCATCCCTACAGCCTGTCACATTTCTGCTTCAGACAAATGTCTTCTTACATTTGGATTCGTCATATTCAATCAATAAATCATAAGGGTTTGTGTTGAAATGAAGACTAAATACACTACACATCTCATGTAAACAGTACACGAAAACATCATGAAAATCAAGGGGTACATGCTTTCCATGACTGTCACGAAAAGTTTGCCTGTCAAGAGAGCTAATGTAAACTCTGGGGACCATCTTAATACATTCCTCAATCATATCCACCAAAAATATCGTAAATATGTCACCAGCAAATTTCACAATGATGTGTCAAATATTTGGTGCTAAGCAAACCTTGAGTAGTACAGTTACATTTAACATATGGATGGTGCTACACGCAGCATAGGGCTTTGACTACGTTTGACAGTGTAGACAGGGAGTGCATTTGCTCATTGGTCACAGCATTGGACTTTAAACCGAAAGTTCGAGTTTGTTCCTGACCTACGCCATCTGTCAGGGTGTCCTTGGACAAGACACTTAATCCTGACTGCCAATGTGGAGGGCATGGTGGCACCATTAACTAAGGCATACTGCACGTCGATGGTGCTCTTGCTTCAATCACCAACTCTGCCAGGACGAGGTTAGTAAGTTGGAGAGTCTGATAGTAGCTCAGTGGGTCACTCCAGATACTCTTGCTTCCTCCACACAAACAAAAACAAGAGGCCCACGGGGCCTGAAGTGCTCATCTTCAACGGAACACAATATAAACAGAGTCCAAGAATGAGTCTACTACATTAAGCAATCCATCTTCATCAGATACACTGTCAGTCCTCTAGTCCCTCAGGAGAGGCAAAAATAATCCGGGCATCATGCCTTTTCTTCAGTTGATCATAATGTAAAATGTAGAGCTCCCCTATGAAGGCCCTTGATACAACCTTTGCGGATTAATCTTAGTTACCCACCTCTAGAGGGTACTGAATACAAAATTTTTAATTCTTCAGCAACATGGCCAATTCCGGTTCCCATCTCCCATATTGAACAAAGTTAAAATTAACCTAGGGACTTGATTTGAACATTCTTGAATCTGACCCTCATAACAATGATGTATACCAAACATTAAAAGATTCTGACTGGTGGTTTTGAAGAAGCAGATTTTTAAAGAATATTTCCCATATTACCCTATGTTAAAAATTCAGGCTCCTGTATTGAGCCCAAATATGAACCAATGGACTTTATTTTAACAAACTTGTATCTGACCCCCCCCCACCCCCCCCCCCCCCCCCCCCCACCCCCTATGAATGCTGTATACTGAATATCAAAAGATTCTGATGATTGGTTCTGGAGAAAAGATTTTTAAACATTTTTGCAAATATGCTGACTCCGCATTTTTTCGATGCCCATTACAGAACACCCTAACAAAACAGATGGCAATTTTTTTTTACCTTTCAATTCTACTGACCATAAGGACACTTCATACCAAATAACAGCTCTTTGTTCTGTGTGGTTTGGGAAATATGGGCGTTTGAAAATATTTCTATTTTTAGCTCCCAGAGTTCCCATGGGGATGCAGGAATTTTTATTTTTTTTTGCATGGGTCAAGTACTTATGACCCAATAATACCACAAACCAAATTTGGTTCATACCAGACCATCAGTTCAGAAAATAGAAATTTTGGGCGGGGCCAAAAAATCTCCCAATACAAAGCCAAATATTGCTTCACGAACTTCGTTTTAACAAACTTGATTCTACACCTCAAAAGAAAGCTCCATTGCAAATATCAAGTCATTGTACACTCTGGTTCTTGAGAAGATTTTAAAAATATTTTGGCGTATTTTCCCCCACTCCCTCCCTATGGGGCTAGGCATGTTGAGTTGAACAAAAATTCAATGGCCCTTCGGGATCATCACTCACACAAACTTTCACTTCAATTGGCCCAGTGGCTTTGGAGGAGAAGACCAAAACATGGTGTTGACGAACGACAGACGGACGGACGGTGAGCGATGAGATTAGCTCAGCTTGACTTTGTCAAGATGAGCTAACAAAGAAAAACTGGGGAGAGTCAGGGTAATTTCTTGATAGGTTACAAGATTTTTTTAGCATTAACAGAAGTTTACTCTATAACCTATATTCAACTAACAGGTCAAATTTGTACTGGAGGTATGGTAAATGATTTTGTTTTGGGAAATTATATTCAATTAACAGGGTTATTCAGTTACGAGTTATCCAATTAAGTGGGCTCCACTGTAGCATCTGAATATTCTCTTCTTTCTAAATAAACAGACAGTGCTGACCATGTTATCAAGCTATCATTTCCACAGAAACGACTGAAAAATCAGGACAATTCCACCAGATTAACATGATGTACATCATGCTTATAATAAACTGTCAAATATAACTTCCATTACCAGAATGAGTGATATGTGCAGCCAGTGATAGCTTAGGTCACTTGCAACATCAGAAAAACATGGCGAAAGTATTCCAAGATTTGTCACAAACTGTGGATGGTACAGTAAATTATATCATCGATTGATATTCAATTGCTTATGTCATTCATTAAAGTTAAATTATGCACAAAAATAAGCAATTTGGGTGAGACCATGGATATAAATTCACAGAACTTTAATCAATCAATAATTTGATTTTGAGGTGAAAATCAACATTTCATTGTGTTAAGTAAAACCAAAGATTTTTTCTGGAAAAATAATTACAGTGGAGCCCACTTAACTGGATATCTCTTAACTGAATAACCCTGTTAATTGAATCTATTTTCCCAACACAAACCCATTTACCATACCTCCAGTACAAATTCCACCTGTTAATTGAATATAGATTATAGAGTAAACTCCTTTTAATTGAATAAAAAATCTTGTGACCTGTCACGAAATTACCTTGACTCTCCCCAGTTTTTCTTTGTTTATAGAACTATTTGGCCTCAGTACATCCAATACAGGCATTTAATCTATTATATCTTGTTTGACAGAGCTAAAGGAGCTCTGTCAAGCAAGATATAATAGAATAAATGCTCTAGAACACAGGGAAGTCACACAATCCCTGTTAATTGAATACTCCTGTTTATTGAATAATTTTCATTGGCAAAGTTGCTATTCAATTAACCACTGTACCTTGATTCAAGTGTCATAAAAAGTAACTATGTTATATTTAATATAGCTGAAAATGGAAGTGATTGCGAGACACCTAATTAATACAAAAGACAAAACTGAACTTCAAATGCACATTATTTCATAATTTCTAACAATGCTAAGGCTCATACAAATATGTACAGTCTGAGACCAACAATGAAAATACTTTTGATTTGTTGTCTGGTCCTAACACTTATATCACATGCCATGACAGTGACATGTTTGTATGTAAGCAACTGTGAAACATAGTGATGCAATACAAAAAAAACACTCATTCTCAGCTACAGTTCAATGAAATATATGTGTTACTAAAAAGACTAAAATTAGACAGGTAACTTGTAGGACCTCAGGAATGGTTCCCAAATATATAGTTAGTAGAAGTAATCCAAATCTAAGTAAAATCCCATTTGTAGTGGTCTCCACTCAAGGTTTTGATCAAAATTATGCTTACCTAACAATTCTTTCAAATGGGGAAGAGCCAAGGGGAAATTTACTGATGCTATTCCATACAGTGGGCCAGTTTATCTTTAAGTCTGAGACTTTGATTCAGATTGAAGTTCACAGAGAATAAATTTAGTGATGCACAGCAGGGTAGCATCACCAAATTCACCCTCTGGGGAACCTCATTCTGCAAATGACAGTCTGCTTATTTCCATGCTTGGGCAGAAGGGAGTGAGACATTAGGGAAAAGGAGGCATTCTCATATGAGAACGGTGAGAAATCAGTAGCAGGATGAATTGTTATTAATAAGTCCAAGAAAGTTTACTATGATTATCAGATATACAAAGATCTCTGATTAATACAGTTCACTTCGCTGTGCTAGCAACAAAGCTCCAGGTGCCATAGCAAGCAGCGTAGTGCAACAGGGGTGGGCAGTCTCCAACACACTTTGGATAAATGACAACCTCATACACATTCATGCCTGAAATCATAAACTGGTTCATTCAGGCACTCTCCCTGATATTTCCCTAATATTTCTTGGGTAATTTTGCTATAGTTATATCTCCACTTTCTGGGCCCATCCACCTTAAAATAAGTATTCAGGGTGTTCCAATTGGCATTAAAGTTATCTTTTTTGCTCTTGAGAAGACCCTGAACCTTCACCAAGGTGAGAAACACACTCTCAACCCAGCACAGGGTAAAATGAATTGGGGGGGGGGGGGGAAGGGGGGGGGGGGCTACAATATTTTTCCATTAGCTGCCGAAAAATATTTGTCGCGCCACCAACTTCATTTACTCTAGGTCATTAAGGCTATTTCTTAACATTTAAGAAAGAAAAAAAACACAACATAATCATCGTACTGGGTAATCATATATACTGCTGGTATGTTTGGTCTGTCGAAGGACAAAAATAACTAAAAACACAAATGAAGAAAAAAGCTAATTCAAAAGTGCGGCTACAAACATTATGTGTAGAATTGACTCTCTGTCACTAAAAGTTCAACACTTAACCCAAATTAAATACTAGAATTTTATATGGTCAATTTTTCTTCTTTTTTTTTTCTGAAAATAAAACATGATGCTTTTTCTGAAGTGATTTCAAGATGAATTTTTTGAAACAAAATAGAATAATTTTGTTTTTCATTTCTGGAAAATAAAAAAAAATTTATTATGTAGCATCACCATCGTCAAAATGGGTAAAGTGTTCAACACAAACATTTATGCTTTTCGACCTTCTTACCTGACATCATATCTCTTGTCAACATATCTCCTGAAATATGAATTGTGATGATGATGAAGTGTCAACGTCTTATCAAAAAGAGTTTAACCCTCTGCACTATGATGTTAAAGTATAAAGTTCTCAGCATAAAAGCTCTCTCATAATGCAAATGGCAACTTTACTTTATGTCTCCTGCAGGCTGACTCTCCAGTCCAGGACAAAAAATACTTGAGCGACTTAGCAGAGTATGTTATTTCCTGCCCAGTCCCCCAAATACTTTGGCTATACAGTTGAGGATGCAGAATGTAAGTGTGGATGAGAATAAACCTGAAACAGATCTATTGGAATGAGCTGGGGACGATTACAGGGTGTCCCGATCCTGTTGGGGGTGGGGCCATGGGGAGCATATGCCTAAGAAAAGTTTAGATTTTTAATGTCCGGAGAAGGTATCAGATGGAACCCTGAGCTGCAAAATAGGTGAAATACTGTTGCAGGAAAAATGGATGCTGCATTAAAAACAAATTCAATTGGCAGTGGTTGGAGAAGTACATTTTTGGCGACTTTCTTCTATTATGTGTGCATAAGTTAAATATTTTGGGAAAAGTGCTATTAAAATTCAAATTTCCTGAAGACAAAGATTTGTAGTCAATTTAAGTGTTGGTAACTTTTAATCATTTGAATTTTGTGGTTTGATTCTATGAACATGTTCAAAGTCAACAAGTGGAAATGCTGTTTGGAAGAGACTTTCTATGGGAGGTAATTCTATCTGTCTTGCATTCAATTCATCAGAGTCTGTCACACCCCATGAGTTTATTCCACATTTCTTCCTAAGAACAAATTGCCCCTTGATCCGAGAAAGTAACAATGAACACTGGATGACGATGTGATCTGAGAGTTAATTTCATTAAGAGGACCACTCTACATAAGAAAACCAAAAGGAAAGGGTGCAAGAATTACCAGTACTAGGCACTACACTGGGCTGGCTGCTGTGCAACAGCTCATCATCGACATGGTTTGAAATTTGAACTTTGCCTTCAACAGTGGTAGTGACCTAGTGAGACATGAATTAGCATGGATGGCAGCATGGGTGCATATGCTATTATCAGGGCTTTAGATTGGTATAGTTTGGGAACATCAGGAAAAACATAAAATCCTCTAAATCAACAATGGTTCAACCCACAGGGAGAAAATTTGACTTTCTGGACTACAAAATCGCAAAAATCCTTGCATTTTAGATGTAAGTTTCTAGAATTTTAAGTACCTTGACACACACATCAGAATGCTATGAAATGCTAGTTTTTCTGCCGTCCAAAATTGATTTCCCAGAAAATAACTTAGGGGTAGACGGCAGATATAGTGCTGGGCAATATTAGCAAAATAATAGTCATGTTTTTGGGGAATGAAGATTGTGATTAACGATATAATCATGATATTGTTCTCTTGGGTTGTGTTTATTCTAATAAATAGTGTTAATACACTTTAGTGTTTGAATACAATAAACTCAGCTATACTAATCAGAAATATGCTGAGCACATATACTTTATGTCTCAATTTAATAATATCTTTGATTTAAAAAGTGTGTTGTGAGCTTGTGTCCGTGAATGGTCTGCAGATGGATTGGTAAGGGATGTATCAGAATGTAATGTTCATTTTTCGGCTTTTTACCTCCCTTAGATGTTTTCTGGAATGCAGTCAACATTGAAGAGACACATCAAAGGAGGTAACTGGATTGAACAATGAACTTTCCATTCCGAAAATGTGGTCATGACAACCATGCGGTGTACATGTCGCATAACAATTATCTGCCATTGATAAAAGATTGCATTTTAGCTTTTTTCTCCATTTTATTCTCCTATTGTGTTGTGAATTCTGCATCCCTGCATCCTGAAATCATACTGCAGACTACAGTCTGACCACATTGTATTTATTCTTTAACTGAATGTACTTAATGCAGCATTGTGTCATGGTTGAAGGCCCATGACTTTGATCAGCTGGGAAACATCCCGGCCAGTGGCACAGCGAACAATGATCTCTTTTGGGCATTTTAGAGATGACTTTCTAACTGTTTTATCGCCTGGAAACTTTTTATTTTCTAATTTCACACGATAATTTCGTATAATTTGTTATTGGGTCAAAATGTTTTTGAGAATCTTTATTTTAGGCACATTTCTATAAATAGGGCACGACACATACCGGGGGAATCTCAACTGCTATTATGTCAGTATTGCAGAAATTACACTAAGCCTTTATTTTTAGCCATATTTATGTACAATTTCTATCTCAACTATACATTTTGTGAGACAATGTAGATAACCGACATCAAGCTCGATTCCTGTGAAAAGAACCGCGATGAAATGAATCGGGCAGCCAATATCAAATTGAACTGAACAGCAACTTAAGACTGAAACCCAATCACATCTCCAAGCTTCCCAGGGCTTTATTATGACCCCTCATCAAAATGAGCTAACAGAGTTCATTCCAATGAAGTGTCTTAAGCTATGTTGAGGCAAAGAATGAAAATGTTTATATATTTAAGAAATTATTTTACAGGTGTTGTTCACTAGTCTTGTTAGGTGAAGGGTTGAAAATGAAGCTACAAGAATCTTTTGCAGTATTCAGCCTTTGATCAGTCCTAGCAGCAAAAATATTTTAGCGATAACATTCAAAATGGCTGAGAACAAAACATGAATTTTTACAAATATCTGTAATGGCTTCACATATGTGCAAACATCTTTCAATTCTTAATATAAATTTACAAAATAACCAAATATCTTCATCCTTTTTTTCTGGTGGTTTTTTACAAAAATTGAAGACAAATTTGTATTTCTGTTCCCTGTATGCTATTTTTTCAACAAGAATAATTTGAGGTGTAGGCTGTACTAAAGAAGTGAGACCTGGGATGATGAGGCCCTCACAGTTAACATACGTCAACCAAAGTTACCAAGTTACAGTAAAATCATTCAAAACGAGTCATCTTACCAAGTTACAATGTTATCCCTTCATAAATATGACTCCAAGACTTGACTAAAGGAATATAGGTCACGTGTCCAGCAGTTACAGTTGACCGATCACAATCAAAATAGGAAAATCTCATCTGGATGTCATACTGAGTCATCCTACCAAGTTACAATGAAATCACTTCATAAATATGAACTGTGGACTGTGGTAAACAAATCTAGGTCACATGCTGATGCGGCTATCATGGCTGACTGATGACAGCCAAAATACAATGTATTCATCTAGACATTATAGCGAGTCCTCATACCAATTTACAATGAAATCGCTTCATAAATGCAACCTGTGGAATGTGCAAAAGTAATCTATGTCGCGTGCCTCTACGGCTGTAGTGGTTAACCGAACCCGACTACAATGGGTCATTCTCATCTAGACATTATACAGAGTCATCCTACCAAGTTACAATGAAATCCCTTCATAAATACGACCTGTAGACTGTACTAAAGGTTTTCAGGTTTTGAACCCATGCAGCCATCACGGTTGACCGATCACAACCAAAATGGGACATTCTCATCTAGACATGACCTCGAACCTGCACATGAAATTTAGTGATGGCCATGCATGAATTACGTAGTGCAGCCTATGCTGAAGAAAGTGTGAACAGACTTACAGACTTTCGTTTGCATGATGGCAATAGCTTATCTTGACTTTGTCAAGTCAAACTAAAAATCACGAATGAAAAAGAAAGGTGGCAAAAGCCGGTTTGCCTTAAAGGAAATAGCCTATGTCCACAAAGTTTATTTTGTTTACATTTGTTCAAGCCAACATCCATTTTTAAGCCAGCTTTCCTCAGTGGAATTAGCCAATGTCTGCAAAGTTTATTTTGTTTACATTTGTTCAAGGTAACATCCATTTTTAAATCAACCATTTTTTACAAGCGACTACTTTTTTTTTACCCGTCCCTTTACTGACGGTAATGGCCATATCTGCCTTGTGCTATTAACAAAAATTGCCATTTAAATTTTAATATTTTTCAATTATTGCATCCAAATATAGCTTATGACACCTCATTGGAATGACCTTGCCAAGCTCATTGCAATGAGGGGGCATAAGCTATGTTTTGAGGCTTAAATTGTAATTATTTTCGCTATTCAAGAAAATTTTGTGCAAGTGTTGTCTCCTAGTATAGGTCAAAGGGTTAAATGAGGATAAAAGGAGATGAAACCAACCAGTTAACATTCCGAAAAAAAATCAATTATAGCATAGCGATTGAACAAATCAATTACTTACTCTTCATGATGTCTTCGAACCATCCCAACATCTGGACTATCTGAATACTGATTATAAGGGCCATTTCTGTAATCATCAGGGATTTCTCTTCTACCATCATCCCTCAACCTATCGTCATGTCTAACCTCATCCCTGCTGCCATAATACCCATCCTTACTGCGATTTGTTGAATAAAAATCATCTGATCTTAGTGGTTCTCTTCCGGGACTTGGAGGCCGCGGTGGAACATCTACAAACAGACATCAGTTACAACTTCAGAATAAATTGTGAAACCTGTTTTTACTGCAATGGTGCCGATTTATTTGAGCTAACAGGTTTTAATGAAATTTGATTCATAATGAAGCCTGCAACCTGGACCAATGTGGTTTCTGATGTAGAAATGCAATTGAAATTAATTCACAAGGGAAAGGAATTTATTTTTATCAGGAAGATTTTGTTTAAAACTGCAAAAACTTGTTCAAGGATCCAAATCATTAGGAAGACTCCTATTACTGTTGGTTATCTTTTCAATAAAATATTCATATGTCAGATGGAAAAAATGGCTTGTAAAACAAAACCAAACAACAATCTTCTATTGTTGTGGTAATGATTGGAAGAATGAAAGTGTTAATGACACTATAGCCTAACTTGTCTGTGTGTTGTGTTTGATGAAAAGGATAATGTTCAATGTTTATGAAAGGATTATGAAATAAGACAAGAATTGTGATAATTGGGAATATGTTAATTTCGGTTCCCTGTATGCTATGTTTTTAATAAAAATAATATGAGGTGTAGACATTACTAAAGAATTGAGGGGTGGGTTAATGTGGACCTCATAGTTAATGTATGTGGCCCTCACAGTTAACATATGTCAATGAAAGTTACCAAGTTACAGAGAAATTATTCCAAAACGAGTCATCCTATCAAGTTACATTGAAATCCCTTCATAAATAAGGCCTGTAGACTGTCCTAAAGGTTTTCGAGCTTCAAGCCTGAGTAGCCATAATGGTTGACCGATTGCAACTAAAAGGGGACGTCCTCATCTCGACATTATACCAAGTCATTCTACAAGTTTAGAGACTGGCGGGTAATCGAGGACACAACTTGGTTTCGGTTGTGAAAAAAAAAAATGCGAGTTGCACCGTTATTTAACCAAAGTTACATTTTTTTTAATTAATCATTAATAAAACGCATAATCTGTGTATCCTGGAACAACGGTCGAGCTAATTTGAAAACACAGATATTATTTCTTAGAACTAACCCATATCATCCACGATCGGGTGTGTGGGGGAGGGGGGGATCGGAGTGAATGCACCAAGCGCCACGAGCCGATGTCTACTGATTACAGAAACAACAGTAGAACTTGGTAACCAACCGTGTGCACCACGTGAGAGTTACAAGTTTTCTTGAGTTATTTATTTATTATTTATTTATTGGTGTTTATGGTCACATACTTATGCACAATTTCTTGAGTTAAAATGGCGACTAAAGATCCGAGTCCCAAGTAGGATAATCAGAATGACCCGAAATCAACATTTTGTCCCTGAAGTATCTGCAAAAGAGAAATAGCTTCCGAACGCATAAATACGAGCAACATAATTCGACATAGAGAGTCAAAGCATAAAAATTTACCCGAAGCTTAAAAAGTTACTGGATGAGAGATCGTCTGCAAGAAATCAACAAAAACGATCATCTGCAGTAAGATCAAAATTAAAGTTCACCTGAATGTATGCACACACAACGTGTAAACCCAGATGTGCTAGTGGTAAGATTGTTATATGAAATATATAAAAGTTTTAATGCAACATTCTACGCTAAAATCATTTCCGAACCCCTTGTCATACATTACGTGTATATATTTATTTATAGCATAAAAATACTCTAAATGATTTGCATTGGTGACAGTATTAAAATTTTCCTGTCTCCGAATCTCATTAACCTTATAACAGTCCTTGAAAATCATGGTCAGAGGCCTAAGGTGCTTAAATTTGATTTTCTGATACCCTGCAATAACAATTTTGAATTATGAACAACCTGAATGAATTCACCTGGAAAAAAACATTCTTAGACTATCACTTCATACTTGAACATGAATTCACTGGTTCTTCACTTCCAAATTCCCAAAATTAGTTGAGAATGCATAAAGTAGAAAGAAAAAAAACGAAACCCGGGTCTTCACCCCCCCCCCCCCTCCCCCCACCCCCCCAAAAAAAAGACGAAACCGAAGTGAAAAAATCACAACCGCCAATCTCTAACCAAGTTACAATGAAATCCCTTCACAAATACGACCTGTAGTCTGTACTGAAGTTTTTGGGGTTTTGGGCTCAGGCAGCCATCATGGTTGAATGATCGCGAACAAAAGGGGACGTTCTCATCTAGGCATTATCTGGAGTCATCCTACCAAGTTACAATGAAATCCCTTCATAAATATGACCTGTAGACTGTGCTCAAGGTTTTCGGGCTTTGGTCCCCTGTAGCCATCACAGTTGACTAATCACGACCAAAAGGGGATGTCATCATTTAGGCATTATATGGAGTCAACCTAACAGGTTACAATGAAATCCTTCCATAAATATGACCTATAGACTATGCTAAAGGTTTTTGGGTTTTGGGCTTGGACAGCCATCAAGGCTGAACGATTGCGACCAAAAGCGGACGTTCACATCTAGACAATATTCGGAGTAATCCTACCAAGTTACAATGAAATCCCTTCATAAATATGACCTGTAGACCGTGCTAAAGGTTTTCAGGCTTCTGGCTCGGGCAGCCAACATGGTTGAATGATCGCAACCAAAGGGGACAATCTCATCTGGGCATCATCTGGAGTGATCCTGCGAAGTTACAATGAAATCCCTTCATAAATATGACCTGTAGACTGTGCTCAAGGTTTTCGGGCTTCGGGCACCAGTAGCCATCACAGTTGACCAATCCCAAAAGGGGATGTCATCATCTAGGCATTATATGGAGTCAACCTAACAGGTTACAATGAAATCCTTCTTTTAATATAACCTTTTGCCTATGCTAAAGGTTTTTGGGCTCGGGCACCCATCAAGGCTGAATGATCACAACCAAAATGGAACGTTCTCATCTATACATTATTTGGAGTCATCCTACCAAGTTACAATGAAATCCCCTCATAACTATGACCTGTAGACTGTGCTAAAGGTTTTCGGGTTTCGGGCACCTTTAGCCGTCACAGTTGCCCAATCATGTCAAAAGGGGACGTTCTCATCTAGACATTATATGAAGTTAATCTACCAAGTTACAATGAAATCCCTTCACAAATATGACCTGTAGACTGTGCTAAAGGTTTTCGGGCTTCGAGCTTGGGCAGCCAACATGGTTGAATGATCGCAACCAAAGGGGACAATCTCATCTGGGCATCATCTGGAGTGATCATGCGAAGTTACAATGAAATCCCTTCATAAATATGACCTGTAGACTGTGCTCAAGGTTTTTGGGCTTCGGGCACCAGTAGCCATAACAGTTGACCAATCACGACCAAAAGGGGATGTCATCATCTAGGCATTATATGGAGTCAACCTAACAAGTTACAATGAAATCCTTCTATAAATATAACCTTTTGCCTACGCTAAAGGTTTTTGGGCTCGGGCACCCATCAAGGCTGAATGATCACGACCAAAATGGAACGTTCTCATCTAGACATTATTTGGAGTTATCCTACCAAGTTACAATGAAATCCCTTCATAAATATGACCTGTAGACTATGCTAAAGGTTTTCGGGCTTTGGGCACCTTTAGCCGTCAGAGTTGCCCAATCATGTCCAAAAGGGGACGTTCTAATCTAGACATTATATGAAGTCAACCTACCAAGTTACAATGAAATCCCTTCATAAATATGACCTGTAGACTGGGCTAAAGGTTTTTCGGGCTTTGGGCTCGGGCAGCCATCATGGTTGAATGATCGCAACCATACAGGACAATCTCATCTGGGCATAATCTGGAGTGATCCTACCAAGTTACAATGAAATCCCTTCATAAATATGACCTCTAGACTGTGCTAAAGGTTTTCGGGCTTCGGGCCCCTGTAGCCTTCACAGTTGCCCAATCACGTCCAAAAGGGGACTTTCTCATCTAGACATTGTATGAAGTCAACCCACCAAGTTACAATGAAATTCCTCAATAAATATGACCTGTAGACTGTGCTAAAGGTTTTCGGGTTTTGGGCTCGGGCAGTCGTCACGGTTGGCAGATCATGCCCAAATGGGGAAATTCTCATCTAGACATCATAAGGAGTCATCCTACCAAGTTACAATGAAATCCCTCCACATTAAACATGTCCTGCAGACTGTACTAAAAGTTTTGGGGTTTCGGGCTTGGGCTGCCATAACAGTTGATAGATCATGCCCAAAAGAGGACGTTCTCATCTAGGCATTATACAGAGGCATCCTACCAAGTTACAATGAAATCCCTTCATAAATATGACCTGTATACTGTGCTAATGGTTTTCGGGTTTTGGGCTCGAGCAGCCATAATGGTTGCCTGATCACGACCAAAAGGGGACGTTCTCATCTAGATATGACCCCAAACCTGCATACGAAATTTCGTGACGATCAGACAAGAACTGCAGGGTGTAGCCCGTGCTAAAGGAAAATGTGAACAGATGTCACAGACTCACAGACTAACAGACTTCCGCACGCGTGATGGCAATAGCTTATCTTGACTATGTCAAGTTAAGCTAATGAGGATCATTGGTAGAGGGGGTTACAGTCATCAGTCACACTAAGTTTTCAAACCATTTGGCCTTGTAGTTTCAAAGATTTTCTTGAAAATGCACACATTTATGAATTCCGTTTCAACAAAAAAACTAAAGGCTCTACAGAGCCTGCAATCGCGCACCTGGAACTACAGAAAACTGGAGAGATGTCACGCATGCAGCCCGACTGTCCCAGGAATGGCAATGCCTTGATGCAAAATAGTCGGAGCCATTTTTTGTTAACAGTTTACCTAACAAATCTGCCATATCTGCACTCGTGATATACAAAATTTGCTATTCAAATTTCATTTTTTCATTTCTCTGCTTCAAAACATACCTCATGACCTATTAATGGAACAAACTTGATGAGCTTGTTCCAATAAGGAGTAATAAGTCATGGTTAGATGTAAATGAAAGTGTCAATGACACTGTAGCTCAACTTGTCAAGACAAAGACATGTACATGTATAGTATGTGACACAGCAATGACAAACATCTAGGTAATGCCCTGATAACAAAGGTACATATAAAGTATTGTAACGGTCTGTACATAAATACTGACCGTTGCCTGTAACAAATGTATAGGTAAAGTATTGTAAAGGTGGGCTACAGTCAGATGCTAAACTAGAAAAGAAATCTTTGAGTCCCAGAGTGGGTCTGACTGAACCCCAAAATATTTGTTCTCATAGCACAGTGGTAAGAAGGCACCCCAAAACACACTTGTTCCTGTCCCAAGGTGAAAACAAAGGTACCCAAGAAGTTTTGTGAAGATCAGTTCATAAATACGAGCTGTATAGAACTTGTGACAAAAAACTGATTGGACCTAATTTTGGTACAAAATGGCCACTGGCAGCCATCTTGAATTTTGGACCGCACCCAGAAACACTCATTCTCGTCCCAAGGCGATAACAAAGGTACCCAAGAAGTTTTGTGAAGATCGGTTCATAAATACAGCCTCTACCCTGAGCCGTATTGACATGTGTGCTTACATTGTGTAAGTAGCACTGAATAAATCAAAGTTCATCTAATTTGCATAATTTCTGCACGAAAAAAAAAACTTACAATATGTGATGTATTCCATGTTACTAAACATTCATACAAAAATTTATTCAAATCAAAACTTTCATACAGAAGTTCTGTACAAAAGACTGATTGCACTAATTTTGGTACAAAATGGCTGCTGGTGGCCATCTTGAATTTTGGACCACACCCCAAAACACTCGCTCTCATCCCACGGTGATAACAAAGGTACCCAAGAAGTTTCGTAAAGATTGGTTCATAAATATGGCCTCTAGTCTGAGCCGTATAGAAGTTGTATACAAAAAAGTGATTAGACCTAATTTCGGTACAAAATGGCCACTGGCAGCCATCTTGAATTTTAGACCGCACCCAGAAACACTCGTTCTCGTCCCAAGGTGATAACAAAGGTACCCAAGACATTTCGTGACATTTCGTGAAGATCAGTTCATAAATAGTAGTAGAAGTAGTAGTAGGAATCTTTATTAACGTGACATGTGCTAATACAATAATAATAGAAACAATTATCAAATAGAACAATAGCACCCGGCCCGCTGGGCCAATATGTCACCTAGAGTACGTTAATAGGCAAGCTTGATAAGGGAGATTAATCATCGACCGTTCTTTTTTCAGTATAATCATTGAGGTCCGATATTCGGATAGAACTGATGCTCCCCCGCCCTCAAATTGGGATGGTGGTATTTATATAGCAAGAAAAATGGGAGAGGATCCTCTTTGGTAAGAGATCGTCTGGACACGATCAACGTGTAACACGAGAAGGAGAAAAGAGGAAAGGGGTAGTGGTTGTTACCTTTTTGCACTCTGAACATGGGGCATGTCCACCAGGTGGGACGAGCACATAGCACTGGTTCCAATGGGCGGTCCTGACCCATGTTCTACGGGCAAAAATATGAAAGGACTGGGCAGCGTCATTTCATGTTTACTTTCTGTCAATTTATATATGTGCAGAGACTAGCTTTTCAGTTAAACCTAAAATCTTATAATTTCATATTCCTTACAGAGTAATAAAGTTGAATGGGTAGTATAATCTGTAATAGATCGCCGCCTAAATTGTAGCAACAATCATTTAGGTATCTAAGGACTATTCAAGTTTTTACCGTCTAAACCCTTAAAATCCTGTGAGTTTTATGTTTCTTTATTGTCAAGGTGGTGGGATTAGTTTAACTTAATTGTACCATTGCCTTTTATGTCGCCTAAATGCTTCACATATGAATGAGGCACATTGCCGTGGATATTCTTTCACAATAATATACATTATTTCTGGTGACCAATTTTCGGTGACGGGATACGGTGTAATATAGTTAAAATATTGTTCACGTATATCCAAGTAACTTGGGCATTCTAGTAAAAAGTGATATTCATCCTCAATTTTGGACATGTTACACTGCATGCATATTCGCTCGTCGACATTTTCGTTCCTAAAACGGCCAGTCTCTATTCTAAGGGGCAGTATCCCACACTGGAATTGGGCTAATAGGGACCTATGATGACGTTTTAAATTCATTGAAATATAATTTTCGGTTTCAAATTCTGTTTTGAATATTCTATATGTCCTTAGTTTTGGCACGTATTGGATGCTTTGTTTCCATTTAACTTTATTAAGGTCAGAGAGTTTAGATGACAGTTCGCTAATGTTACAAGGAGTCAATGTATCATATAAGATTTCTAAGTCAGCATCACGAAAAATGTTTTGAATTTGTCTACACCAGCCATTAGCAACTGAGTTATAGTCCCATAAAAACAATCGTTTAAGCAAACGACTGTTATCTAGGTTGACCAATTTATTCCACAATTGCAACATATTAACCCATCGTCTGTTTACCGAAGGCTCAATCCCTGTATCCCCAAGCATCCGTAATATTGGACAAAACCTATGCACCCCTAAGTAATATCTAATAGCTCGATTTTGTACTGCGTCAATAGAAGTGTACTTTCTATACCCCCAGACTTCAGATGCGTACTCTAAAACCGGACATACACACATCAAGTATAACTTTTGAAATGTTTTAAAACCCACATCCCTTTGTTCATATGTTTTTGATATCACAGAGCCAAGTGCTCTTCCAGCTGACCGTGCAAGAGACTCAGCTGCCAAATCGAAATCTTTATGCTCATGAAAAATTATACCAAGATATTTATATGTTGTTGAGTAATCTAAAATGGATTCCCCGACTTTAAATTGAAATTTGCTACAGTTTTTTTGTTTATTTCTAAAATGAACCACTTTTGTCTTTTCTTTATTTATTAGCATTTGCCATTTCCGACACCAATTATGAAGGATATCAAGCAAGACCTGCATGTGAATTTCATTATCTGTAATCAATACTATATCATCTGCATACATTAAAATTGAAACATTGTCTTCATTAATGTGAACTCCTTTCTTTGCCGCCTTTATTTCCCTCGCCAAATCGTCAATGAATAGTGCAAACAGTGTTGGAGATAAATTGTCACCCTGTTTCACACCCCCGTGACATTCAAAATATTCAGTGACTTTATCGTTTATATGAACACATGCCAATGTATCCTGATACATATTTTTTATTGACTGATACATACTACCATCAATTCCACATTTAAGTAATTTATATAAGAGCAAATCTCTGTCGACCATATCAAAGGCTTTTTTCAAATCAACAAATGTTGCAAAAATTTCTGAGTTTCCTTTTATAATTGCCGAGAGTGAATAAGATATGATCAAGACATGAACGATGTGGGCGAAAGCCATTTTGTTCGACTACTAATAAATCATGATCGTCGATATACTGCATTAACCTATTATTTAGAACACTGCTGTATATTTTACCCAGACAGATGACCAAAGAAATTCCTCTGTAATGTAAGGGAACCCTTTTATCAAGGGATTTATCTTTTGAAATGGGACATATAATTGCTTTTTTCCAAACGGACGGAAAAATACCAGTATCAAATATTAACTGAAACAATTTAAAAACTACCTCAATTACAGTTTTCGATTTTAAGGCTTCATATGGAATTCGATCTACTCCAAATGATTTACCACTTTTAGTTTTGAATACAGACTCTAGCCAGAGCCATATTGACATGTGTACTTACTGTGTGTAAGTTGCACTGAAAAAATCAAAGTTCATCACATTTGCATAATTTCTGCACGAGAAAAAAACCTGTATTATTCGTGATGTATCCCATGGTACTAAACATTCACACACAAAAATTATTCAAATCAGCGCTTTCATATGGAAGTTCCTTGCAAAAATCTGATTGCACCTAATTTTGTACAAAATGGCTGCCATCAGCCATCTTGAATTTCGGACCGGACCCCAAAACACTCGTTCTCATCCCACGGTGATACCAAAGGTACCCAAGAAGTTTCGTAAAGATCGGTTCATAAATACGGCCTCTAGCCTGAGCCGTATTGGCATTTGCACTTACAGTGCTGAAAGTAACACCAAAAAACATCAAAATTAGTCTAATTTGCACAATTTACGCATGAGAAAAAAACCCGTATTATACGTGATGTATCCCATGGTACTAAACATTCATACAAAAAATTATTCACATCAGGGCTTTCATATGGAAGTTCTGTACAAAAAACAGATTTCTGCATCGTCGGTTTAAAATGACAGCTGGTGGCCATCTTGAATTTTGGACCTAACCCAAAAACACTCGTTCTCGTCCCACGGTCATAACAAAGGTACCCAAGAAGTTTCGTAAAGATCGGTTCATAAATACGGCCTCTAGCCCAAGCCGTATCCAATTGCTGACGTACGGACAGATGGACAGACGGACGACGGGCCATGACAAAAGCTAAAATTTGGCTTTGCCAAAGTTGAGCTAGAAAAATAATTTGTACTGTTGGCTTCAACTTGTGTTAGGTAGAGGATTGAAGATGCAGTACATAAAGCAATGTTGGGCTATATGAGTCAATTTTCTTTTTTGCATGTAATAACTCCCAATCCTTCAAAATGCATTTTGGGAATAATTGCCTTAGTGTGTGTGTGTGTGTGTGTGTGGGTGGGTGGGTGGGTGGGTGGGGGGGTTTGGGGGGGTTATGGGGGTTGGGGGGGAGAGTTGGGGGGTGGAACCTATATTGAAACTTGGCCTGTATTACTAGCTGGAAAATACACATATCAACTTTGGTTGAAAACAAATAATCAAAACTGGAGTAATCAGTTGGAAACCAATTGTTTGCAGCCAGATGGACGGACGAAAGTCATGACTATAGCCCTGACTATAGTCAGGCTAAAAATGCATTTTGTACCAAAGAAAAAATATTGCATGAATGGCCCTGGGTGAGGAGGAGGGGGGGGTAGGGGTGAGGGGTGGGGGGTGTGTTAGGGGAATCCATTTTTTTTTCGACATGTGGTCAATCTAAATCCTTCAGAATGCATTTTGAGCAGAGAAAAAAAAAATACCTAACTGGCACCTTGGGGGTGGGAGGTGGGGGGGTGGTGTTTGTCTGGGTTTTTAACCACAAACTTTAACCCAAACTGTAAAACTGCATTTTTGACGAAAGAAAAAAAAAGTGCCTAATTGGCCCCCCGGTGGGTGGGGTGGGGGTGGGGAGGGTTGGGGGTTATGTGAGTTAAAAAAAAAGGTTCCGCATGTAGTGACTGTAAATAGTTCAAAATACATATTCGAGGAAAGAAAAAAAATGCCTAATTGGGGGGGCGAGGGGGGGGGGGGGGGGATAATTTCTGTCTGGATTTTTAACCACAAACTTTAACCATAAAAGCATTTTTGACAAAAGGAAAAAAAAAGGTTCTGCATGTAGTGACTGTAAATAGTTCAAAATATAAAATGCCTAATTGGGGGCGAGGGGGGGGGGGGGGGGGCAGTGGTGCTTGTCTGGGTTTTTAACCAAAACTGTGAACAAGCATTTTTGACGAAAAGGAAATAAAAAGTGCCTAATTGGCCCCCAGGGGGGGGGGGGGGGGGGGGGGGGGGGCATAAGTTTAAAAAAAGGTTCCGCATGTAGTGACTGTAAATAGTTCAAAATGCATATTGGAGAAAAGTAGAAAAAAATGAAAGCGTCAATGACACTGTAGCTCAACTTGTCAAGACATACATGTATAGTATGTGACACAGCAATGACAAACATCTAGGTAATGACCTGATAACAAAGGTACATATAAAGTATTGTACATAAATACTGACCGTTGCCTGTAACAAATGTATAGGTAAAGTATTGTAAAGGTGGGTGACAGTCAGATGCTAAACTAGAAAAAAAATCTTTGCATCCCAGAGTGGGTCTGATTGAACCCCAAAATATTTGTTCTCATAGCACAGTGATAACAAAGGCACCCCAAAACACACTTGTTCCTGTCCCAAGGTGAAAACAAAAGTACCCAAGAAGTTTTGTGAAGATCAGTTCATAAATACGAGCTGTATAGAACTTGTGACAAAAAACTGATTGGACCTAATTTCGGTACAAAATGGCCACTGGCAGCCATATTGAATTTTGGACCGTACCCAGAAACACTCATTCTCAACCCAAGGTGATAACAAAGGTACCCAAGAAGTTTTGTGAAGATCAGTTCATAAATACAACCTCTACCCTGAGCCGTATTGACATGTGTGCTTACATTGTGTAAGTAGCACTGAATAAATCAATGTTCATCTAATTTGCATAATTTCTGCACGAAAAAAAACCCTTACAATATGTGATGTATTCCATGTTACTAAACATTCATACAAAAATTTATTCAAATCAGAACTTTCATACAGAAGTTCTGTACAAAAGACTGATTGCACTAATTTTGGTACAAAATGGCTGCTGGTGGCCATCTTGAATTTTGGACCACACCCAAAAACACTCGCTCTCATCCCACGGTGATAACAAAGGTACCCAAGAAGTTTCGTAAAGATTGGTTCATAAATATGGCCTCTAGTCTGAGCTGTATAGAAGTTGTGTACAAAAAACTGATTAGACCTAATTTCGGTACAAAATGGCCACTGGCAGCCATCTTGAATTTTAGACCGCACCCAGAAACACTCGTTCTCGTCCCAAGGTGATAACAAAGGTACCCAAGACATTTCGTGAAGATCAGTTCATAAATACAGACTCTAGTCTGAGCCGTATTGACATGTGTACTTACTGTGTGTAAGTCGCACTGAAAAAATCAAAGTTCATCTAATTTGCATAATTTCTGCACGAGAAAAAAACCTGTATTATATGTGATGTATCCCATGGTACTAAACATTCACACAAAAAATTATTCAAATCAGCGCTTTCATATGGAAGTTCTGTGCAAAAATCTGATTGCACCTAATTTTGTACAAAATGGCTGCCATCGGCCATCTTGAATTTCGGCCGGACCCCAAAACACTCGTTTTCGTCCCACGGTGATACCAAAGGTACCCAAGAGGTTTCGTAAAGATCGGTTCATAAATACGGCCTCTAGCCCGAGCTGTATTGGCATTTGCATTTACAGTGCTGAAAGTAACACCAAAAAACATCAAAATTAGTTTAATTTGCACAATTTATGCACGAGAAAAAAAAAAAACGTATTATATGTGATGTATCCCATGGTACTAAACATTCATACAAAAAAATTATTCAAATCAGAGCTTTCATATGGAAGTTCTGTACAAAAAACAGATTTCTGCATCGTTGGTACAAAATGGCTGCTGGCAGCCATCTTGAATTTTGGACCGCACCCAAAAACACTCGTTCTCGTCCCACGGTCATAACAAAGGTAACCAAGAAGTTTCAAAAAGATCGGTTCATAAATACGGCCTCTAGCCCAAGCCGTATCCAACTGTTGACGTACAGACAGACGGACGACGGGCCATGACAAAAGCTCAAATTTGGCTTCGCCAAAGTTGAGCTAAAAAGCCTAATTGGGGGGTGGGGGGTGGGGGGTAGGGGGGTGGTGGTGTTTGTTTGGGTTTTTAACCACAAACTTGGAGTCACCCTACCAAGCTACAATGAAATCCCTTCATAATTATGGCCTGTGGAATATTCTTTTTTCGGGCTTCGGGCCTCTGTTGCCATCACAGCTGCCCAAAAGGGGACGTTCTCATCTAGACATTGTATGAAGTCAACCTATCACGTTACAATGAAATCCCTCCATAAATATGGCCTGTAGACTGTGCTAAAGGTATTCAGGCTTTGGGCCCCTGTTGCCGTCACAGTTGCCCAAAAGGGGACGTTCTCATGTTGACATTATATGAAGTCAACCTATCAAGTTACAATGAAATCCCTCCATAAATATGACGTGTATAGTGTGCCAAAGGTTTTCGGGCTTCGGGCTCGGGCAGCCATCAGGGTTGAATGATCGCAACCAAAAGGGGACATTCTCATCTGGGCATCATGTGGATTGATCCTACAAAGTTACAATGAAATCCCTTCATAAATATGACTGTAGACTGTGCTCAAGTTTTTTGGGTTTCGGGCACCTGCAGCCATCAAAGTTGCCCAGTCACGTCCAAAAGGGGACTTTCTCATGTTGACATTATATGACGACCCCCCCCCCCCCCTCCCCTCCCCATAGACTGAGCGACTTTGCCTTCGGCATCTGCATGCTGTGATCGTTCGTCTACGTTGTTTTTGGACGAACTGTAAATCGGCTGTCTC
This sequence comes from Pictodentalium vernedei, assembly GCA_031216915.1. Lineage (NCBI taxonomy): Eukaryota > Metazoa > Mollusca > Scaphopoda > Dentaliida > Dentaliidae > Pictodentalium > Pictodentalium vernedei. The sequence goes on along the minus strand of CM062292.1, from coordinate 308,805,439 downwards.
AATAACATAAATTGTATGCCCTGTACGCAAAGATATGATGAACTTACTGTGTATTATTACACACTTCTATCAAATATTGAATACTTGCATTGTTAGTACGTGTAAATGTTTCTGTTTCGTTTATAGACAGTCATTTAAATGTTTACAATTTTGTCTAAAGCCTTACACACCGGCTCAGCGGTTACAGAGAAGAAGATGAAAATGTGAAAAGTTTACGGACGCCGGACAAAGCAGGACGACAAGTGATGAGAAAAGTTCACGTGGCCTTTTAGGCCAGGTGAGCTAAAAATCAGTAAAAGAAGGTTAAATATTTTGAAAATTACAATTTTCTTAGACAGTATTCTGTTTTCAAAATAGCTTTGGATAGGTAAAGGGTTACAGTCAAACACATTTTACTCCAATTTTTATCAAATCTTAAAAGATATACAATAATTACTGTCATCTAAGCTGACATGATTGCAAGAGAATACAAACAAAAACTTTCCTAGTTTTCCAAACACCTGTCATCAATCAGTATTTTCTGATAAGTAACATGAGACTAATGATGCATATATCAAGATACAGTTGCAATGGTTTACAGTAAAGTCAAAATAAGTTGTGTAGGATAATACTATAAAGTATGTATCTTTTTCTCTTCCTACACTGATAAGACCTGAAGCTGACATCATTTTCTGGAAAGCTCTCACTGATAGCTCTCCAGAAAATGGCAGATTCTGATCTTGTCAGGGCAGGTGCTGTAGTTTACTTAGTTTATGGCACTTATGGTATACAGGTTATTTTGACTTGTACTGTATACACAATATTTTGGGTTTTTTTTCCCAGTTCTCAGTGGAGAAAACTGGAACAAACCCTTACCAGATTCTCAAAAAACAAGTATTTTGCTGACAGTACCGATCTTCGTGCAGACAGGAGAGGCATTGAGTTAAGCATTAGAATATAGCCTCCGGTGGCCACACATTTCCATCCTCTCCTAGACCATTCCTGCGAAGTTTGGTTCACGTCGGCTCAGTAGTTTCAGAGAAGAAGATGAAAATGTGATTATTTGAACATACTTTAATCTGACACCCCTAGTGATGTTGCATACCAAATATGAAAGCATTCTGACTGATGGATCTGAAGAAGAAGATTTTCAAAAATTTTCCTCTATATTAAACAGCCCAAATATTAACCTAGGGACTTGGTTTGAACAATCTTGAATCTGACCCTCATAACAATGATGTATACCAAACATTAAAAGATTCTGACTGGTGGTTCTGAAGAAGACTTTTAAAGAATATTCCCCATATTACCCTAAGTTAAAAATTTGGGGTCCTGTATTGAGCCCAAATATGAACCAATGGGCTTTATTTTAACAAACCTGTATCTGACACCCCTATGAATGCTGTGTACCACATATCAAAAGATTCTGATGATTGGTTCTGGAAAAAAGATTTTAAAATTTTGTTAGCAAATATGCTGACTCAGCATTTGTTCGATGCCCATTGCAGAACACCCCAACATCAGCGATGGCAATTTTTTTTTACCACTCAATTCTACTGGTCCTAAGGATACTTCATACCAAATAACAGCTCTCTGTTCCGTGTGGTTTGGGAAATATGAACGTTTTGAAAAATAGTTCTATTTTTAGCTCCCAGGGTTCCCATGGGGATTTTTTTTCATGAGTCAAGTACTTATGACCCAATAATACCACATACCAAATTTGGTTCAAACCGGACCATCGGTTCAGAAAATAGAAATGTTGGGTGGGGCCAAAAATCTTATCCTTCCCATTACAAAGCCAAATATTGCTTCACGAACTTCATTTGAACAAACTTGATTCTACACCTCAAAAGGAAGCTCCATAACAAATATGAAGTCATTGTACACATTGGCTCATGAGAAGAAGATTTTTATAATATTTTATATATTTTAGCCATGCCCGACCGATGGAAAAGTTTCCCATTGCTTATGAAAGGAGATAATAAAAGCTGGAATTCCAAGCTGGATGGATTATGTGACAGAATTAAGGACTTCCCATTCATATGACAGGTTAGCAGGCTGACTCATCCCAGGACGGGTAGCCACATCCATGCAACAGAAAATTTATAGCTGGAATAACCACTGAATTCTCTGTGTTAAGAGACCTATTTATTTATTGGGGTTTAATGACAGTTTCGACAGCCAGGGTCACCTCGTGTCAGACAGTTTTATGGGTGGAGGAAGCCAGAGTACCCAGAGAGAACCACCGAGCAATGGCAAGCAACTGTCAGACTCCCCAACATACTAACTTCACACAAGCAGGGTTAGCATTGAAGGCAAGTGTACCATCAATGTGCAGTATACCTTAGTACACAATGCCACCATGCCCTCCTGTTGGCAATTGGGATTAAGTGTCTTGCCCAAGGATACAACGTGGTTGCCACAGGTGGGATTCGAATCAAGGACCGTACAGCTTGCAGCCTGCATCTCTACCTACTGAGCCACCACGCTCCTATTTATAGACCTATTTGGATTCAGTTTACCCAATACAGGCAATTAATCTATTCTATCTTGTTTGACAGACCTCATAGAGCTCTGTCAAACAAGATAAGATAGAGTAGAATAAATGTTCAGTTTAGCTCTCGATTATAGAAAAGTTATCAAATTCTAAATGTTTATTGAATAATCCTGCCAAATGAATAATTTTCAATGGCAAAGAGGTTATTCATTTAGCATGGCTCAACTGTACCTGAATGTATTTTTCAAGGACTTTCAATTACTTTTTTTGAAAAAAGTGAAGCTTTTGAGGACTTTCAAGATCCAGGAATTTCAGTTTGCAAATTCTAGAACTTGTGAGGACTTGTACAAAGTTGGGTATGTAAATCAAATTCCAATGATGTATTCTCAGAGTATATCTCAGTGAGAGTATGGTAGAATGTATTGACACTATTCTTACCTGATGCTATCCCATGAGGTAGTGGTGGTCGTGGAGGAAGTTCACTCTCGGAATGATAACGTCCATCATACTGACCATGTTCTCTGCTCGAGCTTGGGTAAATACTTGATGGAATGTCCGAAACATTATGATTAGATAGTTTGTGTAAGTCATCAAAGGGATTTGAGGCAGGAGGTCTGTAACCTGGACTATTAATAGATGGTCGATATATGTTTACATCGTCTTGATCGTGTGGAGATCTCTTCATTGTACCATATCCAAGTGAGTATTCTATGAGTAAAAATAAATAGGTATATATCACCAGTAACACAGTTCACCCAAGACAAACTGGATGCAAAGACAGCATATCAGAATATACTTGACATTAAAAGACTGTGTATTTAATCTGTAACAAATGTGCATTTCAACAGATATGCAAGTTGTATTTTTTTATTCAACGTGTCTAGATTGAATCAGCTTCTTTTACATACAGCAAGCAAATCCTAAAAGTATTTTCAAAGAGATGAGACTATTTAAAAATAAATGGCAGATGGTAATGCCAGCATTGAACAGGGCAACAACAGTTGTACCCTTCTTTTTTTAACTGGTAGTGCTAAATTACTTTTCAATGGTCATTTGTAATGTGAGTATTTTTTTTTTCAAAGATGTCACACTAACAGCAAAATGAGCATTAGCTTAGCAAGATATTGCTCATCAATAATTGTTTTGTTGCAATTTTATATCAATATCTTTCTTCTACTGCTGAGCTAACAACAAATTAGTGAGAAAATTGTAAAGCCACTACTGTGGCTTTCAGCATTTTTCAGTAGAGTCCTGATAGTGGCTTCTAGCACTCAACCAGTTAATCAATGTTCATGTAAGTATTGTATTAGTGCTAAACATGACAGGAAAGTCATGTGACATACTGACCAATCAAAATGGTTAAGTTTAGAGTCTTTCCAGGACTCTGACCCTGGGGGACTTCCAAATTGTAGCATTTTCCATTGCAGAGATGCGGAATGAGCTAAGCATGTTGTGTTTAGGTCGTGCTATGGAAGGAAATATATACTAAAGTTATGTTGTACTGACTTGAATATATGTCAAAATAAAGCAATAAAAAGGGGGTATACAAGCTCCTTTCAAGTATTTAGGACAATCTCCATTAAGACTAAATGCATACATATAATATGACATAGAAGAGAGTTAAATCAAGTGTTAAACTCAATATGCAGTACTTTACCAGAAATCAGTATGCAGTATTACTCACTCAAGCCATATACTGTCACCTCGTAGTTAAGTCTCCTCATATTGATCCATATGGGGTGAGTAGATACCATTTTGGATTCCCAATAAATATTCCTGCCCCGCCTCCAATAAATACTTATTGCCAAAAGAGTGACGCCAAAATATCTCACTGCTTAATGCAGTCTTGTGCTATTTACAAACCGATCGATAATGTATAACTCGATCAAAATAGAGTTAGCACCCTTGAATTACCTGAAGCAGAGGCTTTCTTTATCAACAAAAACACATGCGTAAAAATTGATCAGTTACACTGTGAAACGTTTCAGAATTCGCAAGTACAAGATGTAACAGAGAAAAAGAGGAAGGTACACTCTCAAAACACAACAACTTCAAAGGATAAGGTTACAAATACGTTCTTGTAAAAGGGAATCAGATGGCTGGTAAAATGAAAAATACATATGTTATGGTGTGCTTAGTTGGTGGATATGGTGTCATATGAGGCTAGGCAAAAAGACAATATTGGGCTTGACATACCCCCAGCCCAATATTGTTTTTGCTTCGCCTCATATGGCATCGTATCTGCCAAATAAGCACACCATAACTTATAGTATACAGAGGTCCAAAAACACATAAAAACCAGAGGCTCAAGTGAGTCTAAAATGCTCACCTGGCTCAAGTTGTCAAAAGAGTTGAGTGCATCAGTAAGTGATCAGCAGCAAGAGCAATCTTTTGATTTGCTATGACACAACCAAAGGCAACTTTTTTGGCCATTCATTTCTGCCAGTCCTAGGAAAGCTTCCTAGCAAGCTCTGTTCTGTGAAGTATTAAAAAAAAACAACCGAACAAAATTTTTGTTTTGTTTTCAACTGCTGTGGTTCTTTTGACACCCCCCCCCCCCATCCCCTCCCCCCCCCCCCCCCCCAAAAAAAAAATAATTCTGGCATAAATGAAATACCTACGACCTAGTTGTATACTACATGACAAATTAATTTGGGAGCCCAGATTTTGACTTACTGAGTTTCTTTGAAAAAAAGTGAATCTGCATCACTAAAGTAAGTTCCAAACAAGAAATATAAGCATTTCTGCAAGTGGCTTATAAAAAGAGGATTTTAAAAGCATTGTAGGCTTATGGAACATAACCCCACCCCAAGAGATATAGTAATTGGGGGGGGGGGGGGGGATCAGAGAGTAAATTCCACCCGATGGCAGCAGCTTCATTTGGACAGAGAAAAGGTTTACTCCAAAGATGGCCTGTGCCATAAATGAATGAATCTGGCCCAGTGGTTTTAAAGAATAAGAAAGATTTCAAACTAGAGAAACAGAATTTTACTGCCACCAGTAAATTCAAGTCTGTGTGAAAATGGTTAAAGCATCAAAAATAAAGACAAGAAGCCCCATGGGGCCTGATCCGCTCATCTTGAACAAAACACAATATAAACACAGTCCAAGAATGAGTCTACATGAAGCAATCCATCTCCATAGGATACTCTGTCAATCCTTGAGTCCCTCAGGAGTGACAAAAATAATCCGGGCATCATGCCTTTTATTCAGTTGATCATAATGTAAAATGTAGAGCTCCCCTATGAAGCCCCTTGATACAGCCTATGTGGATTAATCTTAGTTACACACCTCTAGAGGGTACCGAACACCAAAATTTTAATTCTTCAGCAACATAGCCAATTCCGGCTCCCATAGGGAGCCCAAATATTAACCCAGGCTCTTGATTTGAACAAAGTTGACTCTGACTTCCCTAGAGATGTTGTGTACCAAATTTAAAAGTTAAAATTTGGGCAACCATAGTGAGCCCAAATATTAACCTATGGATCCGATTTGAACAAACTTGAATCTGACCCCCTAGAGATGTTGTATACCAAATGTGAAAGCATTCTGACAAGTGGATCTGAAACAGAAGATTTTTGAAGAAATTCCCTCATATTGTACTAAGTTAAATTTCAGGTTCCCATATGGAGCCCAAATATTAACCCAGGCACTCGAATTGAACAAACTTGAATCTGCGCCTCCCTCCCCCCCCCCCCCCCCCCCCCCAAGATGTTGTATACCAAATATGAAAGCATTCTAACTGGTGAATTTGAAGAAGAATGAAGAAGAAGATTTTTAAAGAAATTTCCTCATATGGCACTAAGTACAAATTTGGGCTACCATAGTGAGCCCAAATATATACCTAGGGGTCTGATTTGAACAAACTTGAATCTGACCCCCAGAGATATTGCATACCAAATATGAAAGCATTCTGACTGGTGGATCTGAAGAAGAAGATTTTTAAAAATTATCCCCCATATTGAACAAAGTTAAAATTTGGGTCAAATATTAACCTAGGGACTTGGTTTGAACAATCTTGAACCTGACCCTCATAACAATGATGTATACCAAACATTAAAAGATTCTGACTGGTGGTTCTGAAGAAGAAGATTTTTAAAGAATATTCCCCATATTACCCTAAGTTAAAAATTTGGGCTCCTGTATTGAGCCCAAATATGAACCAATGGACTTTATTTTAACAAACTTGTATCTGACACCCCTATGAATGCTGTACACCGAATATCAAAAGATTCTGATGATTGGTTCTGGAGAAAAGATTTTTTTAAATTTTTGCAAATATGCTGACTCAGCATTTTTTCGATGCCCATTACAGAACACCCTAACATAACCGATGGCAATTTTTTTTTTACCACTCAATTCTACTGGTCCTAAGGATGCTTCATACCAAATAACAGCTCTCTGTTCCGTGTGGTTTGGGAAATATGGGTGTTTGAAAATATTTCTATTTTTAGCTCCCAGGGATCCATGGGGATGCAGGAATTTTTTTTTTTTTTGCATGAGTCAAGTAGTTATGACCCAATAATACCACATACCAAATTTGGTTCAAACCGGACCATTGCTTCAGAAAATAGAAATTTTGGGTGGGGCCAAAAAATCTTCCCCCTCCCATTACAAAGCCAAATATTGCTTCACGAACTTCGTTTGAATAAACTTGATTCTACACCTCAAAAGGAAGCTCCGTAACAAATATCAAGTCATTGTACACGCTGGTTCATGAGAAGATTTGAAAAATATTTTGAAGCATTTTCCCCCACTTCCTCCATATGGGGCTGGGAATCTTGAGTTGAACAAGAGCGCACGTATCGCTGAAGCAATACAATGTCCCCTACCGGACTAATGAGCATTAATAATTATACAAATGTTATAACCCAGATGTGATCAGCATAAATTTCGTTGAAGCGTTTCCAAAAAAAGTCTGGAAAACTGATATTTTGGCACTTTTCCATATTTCCAAGGGCCATAAGTCACACAAGAATAATGCAATCAGAATGAAACTCAAACTTGATCTGTAAATCATCGTTCTATAGTAGGTTACCAAGAATGAAATCATTCGGTTGAAGCATTTCCAAAAAAAAGTCCGGAAAACTAAAGTATGACTGACAGACTGACTGATAAGACTGACGGATGAACAGAGTGCAAATGAAACTTGATCTGTAAGTCATCGTTCTATAGTAGGTTACCAAAAATGAAATCATTCCGCTGAAGCATTTCCAAAAAAAGTCTGGAAAACTGACATTTTGGTGCTTTTCCATATTTCCAAGGGCCATAACTCACACAAGAATAATGCAATCAGCATGAAACTCAAACCTGATCTGTAAGTCATCGTTCTATAGGAGTTTACCAAAAATGAAACCATTCCGTTGAAGCGTTTCCAAAAAAAACTCCGGAAAACTAAAGTGTGACTGACAGACTGACGGACTGACAGTTGACAGAGTGCAAACCTATAGTCCCCTCCAGAGATGCCGGTAGGGGACTAACAAAAATGCAATGCACCTTCGGGACCATCACTCACACAAACTTTCACTTAAATTGGCCCAGTGGTTTTGGAGAAGACTAAAATATGGTGTTGACGGACAGATGGACGGCGGACGGACGGACAGCAATGAGATTAGCTTAGCTTGACTTTGTAAAGATGAGCTAAAAACGGAAAGAGAATTTATGGAGGCTTATTTTAGGGCGTGAAATATTTTTAAAGAAATCAGAAATAGGTTTTTGTTAACAGTATTACACAAAATAAAATCTTTGGAACCCACATTGAAGTCTTGAGAGGGTTAAACTAAAGATATTCATACAGGAATCAGACAATTGTCTCCAAGAAACCAGAATGAAAGTGTCAATGACACTGTAGCTCAACTTGTCAAGACATGTACATGTATAGTATGTGACACAGCAATGACAAACATCTAGGTAATGACCTGATAACAAAGGTACATCTAAAGTATTGTAACGGTCTGTACATAAATACTGACCATAGCCTGTAACAAATGTATAGGTGAAGTATTGTAAAGGTGGGTGACAGTCAGATGCTAAACTAGAAAAGAAATCTTTGAGTTCCAGAATGGGTCTGACAGAACCCCAAAATATTTGTTCTCATAGCACAGTGATAACAAAGGCACCCCAAAACACACTCATTCCTGTCCCAAGGTGAAAACAAAGGTACCCAAGAAGTGTCGTGAAGATCTGTTCATAAATACGAGCTGTATAGAAGTTGTGACAAAAAACTGATTGGACCTAATTTCGGTACAAAATGGCCACTGGCAGCCATCTTGAATTTTGGACCGCACCCAGAAACACTCGTTCTCGTCCCAAGGTGATAACAAAGGTACCCAAGTAGTTTCCTGAAGATCGGTTGATAAATACAGCCTCTAGCCCGAGCCGTATTGACATGTGCACTTACAGTGCATAAGTAGCACTAAATAAATCAAAATTCATCTAATTTGCATAATTTCTGCACGAGAAAAAAACCAGTACTGTATGTGATGTATTCCATTTTACTAAACATTCATACAAAAATTTATTCAAATCAGAACTTTCATACAGAAGTTCTGCACAAAAGACTGATTGCACTACTTTTGGTACAAAATGGCTACTGGTGGCCATCTTGAATTTCAGACCATACCCCAAAACACTCGTTCTCATCCTATGGTGATAACAAAGGTACCCAAGAAATTTTGTAAAGATCGGTTCATAAATATGGCCTCTAGCCTGAGCTGTATAGAAGCTGTGTACAAAAAACTGATTAGACCTAATTTCGGTACAAAATGGCCACTGGCAGCCATCTTGAATTTTGGACCGCACTCAGAAACACTCGTTCTCGTCCCAAGGTGATAACAAAGGTACCCAAGAAGTTTCGTGAAGATCGGTTGATAAATACAGCCTCTAGCCCGAGCCGTATTGACATGGGTACTTACTATGTGTAAGTAGCACTGAAAAAATCAAAGTTCATCTAATTTGCATAATTTCTGCACGAGAAAAAAACCCGTATTATATGTGATGTATCCCATGGTACTAAACATTCACACAATTTTTTTTTCAAATCAGCGCTTTCATATGGAAGTTCTGTGCAAAAATCTGATTGCACCTGATTTTGTACAAAATGGCTGCCATCGGCCATGTTGAATTTTGGACTGCACCCAAAAACACTCGTTCTCGTCCCACGGTGATACCAAAGGTACCCAAGAAGTTTCGTAAAGATCGGTTTATAAATACGGCCTCTAGCCCGAGCCGTATTGGCATTTGCACTTACAGTGGTGAAAGTAACACTTAATATATCAAAGTTAGTCTAATTTGCATAATTTACGTACGAGAAAAAAACCTGTATTATATGTGATGTATCCCATGGTACTAAACATTTATACAAAAAATTATTCAAATCAGCACTTTCATATGGAAGTTCTGCGTAAAAATCTGATTGCACCTAAGTCCGTACAAAATGGCCGCCAGCGGCCAACTTGAATTTCGGATCGCACCCCAAAACACTCGTTCTCATCCCAGGGTCATAACAAAGGTACCCAAGAAGTTTCGTAAAGATCGGTTCACAAATACGGCCTGTAGCCCGAGCCGTATTGAATTGTTGACGGACAGAAGACTGGCCATGGCATAAGCTCAAATTTGGCTTCGCCAAAGTTGAGCTAAAAAGCATATATGTGCACAGCATGGAAAGGGTTCAACACGAAATAAAATCTTTGGAAACACAATGAAGTCATGGGAGGGTTAAATGTAAGATATTCATGCAGGAACAAGATCAATTTTTTTCAAAGGAACCAGAAAAAACATGTGAACAGCACTGAAAAGGTTTGATCAAGGCATCAATAAAATCTCTGAAACCCACATTGAAGTCTTCAGAGGGTTAAAGACATTCATACAGGAATCAGACAAATGTTTCCAAGAAACCAGAAAAAGCATATATGTGCACAGCATTGAAAGGGTTCAACATGAAATAAAATCTTAGGAAAATATACTGAAGTCATGAGAGGGTTAAATTAAAAGATATTCATACAGGAATCAGAACAATTTGTTTCCAATGAATCAGAAAAAAAGCATACACGTGGGCAGCATTGAAAGGGTTCAACATGAAATAAAATCTTTGGAAAACACACTGAAGCCATGAGAGGGTTGAATTCAAGATATTCAAACAGAAATCAGATCAATTTTTTCCAAGGAATCAGAAAAAACATATATGTGCGCAGCATTGAAAGGGTTTGATCAGGGAATCAGAAAATGGGCATTCTTAAACTGAACAAAATTTCATTTTCTGATTAAAGTAACAATATTAACAAGTGTGTTTGACAGTTAACCACTTTAATAAGAGGAATATGCTATTCTAGCTTGAATAAGTGTAACAGATATTCCGCCAGGATAAATTACTGCAAAAATGCTGACCCATCATTTTTTCAATACCCTCTACCAGGCACCCTGATAGAATCAGTAGCAATTTTTTTAACCATTCCATTCTACTGGTCATAAGGATGCTTCAAACCAAATAACAGTTCTCTGTTCTGTGTGGTTTGGGAAATATGGGCTTTTGAATTCTTTTCTGTTTTTAGCCCCTGAGGTTGCCATGGGGCTGTGAAAAAAAAAACATTTCAGTCATCAATCAATTACTTAGGACCCACTTATACTATGCCAAATGTGGTTGAAATTGGCCCTCCAGTTCTTGAAATAGAAATTTTGGCCAGAGCCCAAAATGGATATACCCCCACAGAGAGCCCAAATATTGATCTACCAACTTTCCTTGAACAAACTTTAATCTTCAACACCAAAGGATATTCCATACCAAATATCAAGGCATTCCCTCTGGTGGTTTGTGGGAAGATTTTTAAAGATTTTTAAGCTTTTGGGGCATTAACCAGAGCCCTATTATTTATTTATTTATTTATTGGTGTTTAAGGTCACATATTTCTGCACAATGGCTAATCATGACCACAACAGTTTTACGGGTGAAGAAAGCCGGAGAGAATCACCGAGCAACGGCAAGCAACTGTCAGCTCCCCAACATAATAACTCCACACAAGCAGGGTTAGAATTGGTTGAAGACAGGTGCACCATTGACATGCAGTACACCTTAGTACACAGCATCACCGTACCCCCACGTGGGCAATGGGGGTGAAGTGCCTTGCCTGAGGACACAACGCGATTGCCGTAGGTGGGATTCGAACCGAGGAACTTTCGGCTTGCAGCCTGCACCTCAGCCAGAACCCTAACACGGCAGCTGCTTCATCTGAACAAAATAGAAAGGGTATACTCCATAGATGATCTGTGCAAAATATGTTTGAATTTGGCCTAGTGGTTGTGAAGAAGTAAACAAGTTCGCAAAAGTTAATGGACAACGGTCGCAAGATGTCAAGTGATGGCAATAGCTTCCGACTTGCAGTCAGGTGAGCTAAAAAGTAACTGAGTACATTATGAATACATCGTAACAAAGTTGACTGGACATCAAGACTTCAACTGCTACAGTCGGTAACAGATAGGCATTATCATAAAGACTACAAAAATCAGTGGTGCTGAACTGTTTCTCATGAGGAACATTCAACACTGCAGATGTTTTTGCAATCTGGTTATCATAATCGCTGAATGTATGTGCTGGGCAGGAACTTTGAAGGTTCAAGTGACCAATTTTAGTGCCGGGGGGTTACTGCCCAGCGAGGACATATCCCTCTTCCCCCACCAGAAGTATAAAGGAAGGCAAAAGATTTGATTAAAACTTCAGGGCCTACATTCTGACTTGGCTAACTTTAGAGGCTCAGAACAGGAGCGCCACAATTCACTTTTGAAGAAATTTTCTAGAAAGTAGTCAATTTATCCCAGCATAGGCTTCTAGTTAAGTCTTGGCTGACTACACAGGCAGCCAAGATTTAACTTGAAATTGCAAACCATTCTTTTAAAACCATGGGGTGAGGTCTGGACAATTTTTCAAGACTTTTTGCTGCATCACCATTTCTGGGCCGAGTGCCTGAGCACTGACTTCTAACCATGTCTTGGCTGCCTCCAGATTAGGCTAGAAACCACTGCCAAGGCAATATGACTGCTGACTACTACTTCTTCTTGATTTTATATGCTCTCCCAAAAAAGAAAGTGTGCATGCTAAAAAATAACACTAAAAAAAGATATATATCATTTTCATTCATGGAAATTTTATTCAATCACAGATGAATCAATTTGTGATCAACACGAGAAATTTCATTACGCTACGGCGAATACTCTTGGTGCCATGGGGAGTCAAAGACACTAAGGGTCAAACACAAAAGTCACACACTCAATATCTGGTATGACCTCTGTCTGCATCAACTACTGCTGTGCATCTACACCTCATGGAAGCGAACAAGTTAGCATGGAAGTGTTGTGGGATGTTGTTCCATATTCTGATAAGCTGTCTTTGGAGTTCCACAAGCGTTGATGGTGCATGGGGAAGCCGGCATAGCTGACGTTTCATTTCGTCCCATACGTGCTCAATGGGTGAGATATCGGGCGAATTTGCGGGCCAGGGAAGAACATCCACTTGTTGTTGCTGCAGATACTGTTGAACAACACAAGCTGTGTGGGGTCGGGCACTGTCCTGCTGTAGAATGACGCCGGGGCCGTGACGTTGCAGAAATGGGACAACAACAGGTGTAAGCACTTCGTCACGATATCTGGCTGCATTGAGATTGCCATCAATAATGACCAGCTCAGTTCTGTTACGGGCAGTGATGCCACCCCACACCATGCGAGACCCTCCCCCATAACGGTTTCGCTCCACGACACATGGATCTGCGTAGCGTTCGTTTCGACGTCTGTACACTCTCTGGCGACCATCTGATGATGAAAGATGGAAACGACATTCATCTGTGAATAAAACACATCGCCACCAGTGTAAGGGATGCCTGAGATGTTGTCTACACCACTGCAGTCGAGCATGACGATGACGTAACGTCAAAATCGGACGAATTGCAGGTCTTCGAGGACGTAAGCCGTATTCTCTCAGCCGGTTGATTACTGTTTGAGGATGTATCCGTCTCAGGTTAGGGATTTTCCTGCCTGTTGTCGTTGCTGTTTGTTGCCAGTTCCGGAGATGGATGACACGGATATACCGATCTTGTGCAGGGGTGGTAACTCGGGGTCTCCCGGAGCGGGGTCGGTCTCGAACGTCATCATGTTGTGCATGTCGATGGACTAGCCTGTCTACAGTGTTAAGGTGGCAGTTCAAATGCTGGGCAACCTCTCTGTGTGTTCTGCCAGCTCTAATCATACCCAGGGCAAGGAGACGTTGATTCATTGTCAATCTTGGCATGCTAATGTGGAGTCGTTTTAACAGCAGCGCAAGTTTGAATATGAATGATAGGAAGGCCTTACTTCAGTGTTTAAATACCCAAGGAATCACACTGCTGCATGAATTTTCAGACTCTCCACGTGCAAAACATGCCTTTTCAAACGTGCATCATGTCATTTAACGTTAATGCAATTTTAACGGAGAAAGCTGTTTTGTGTTCAATATAACTTATTCATGAACAGGTTAACACTCTTTGCACCTACGAAATTATTTTTTTGGAGTTTGATCAATTTCTGCAATGCACACTTTCTTTTTTGGGCGAGTATATTAAAGTAACTGTTTAGGACTATAAAGTCCTTCAGTTAGATACCTGCCTCTTAAGGTTAACAACTCCCAGGGAAGGACAATGTGGTACAGGTCTTTCCCATCATTGTAAAATCACTATCAATAACCTTGTTCTAGGAGGGAGTTGCCTGGCCTCCTATGATTTTTAAACTCCAGGTCTGCCTCATGGGTAAACACTCTAATATAGCTTGTTGAGATTTGTTTTATCAATAATGTACAATCAAGAATATAATAGATGAAATATTACACAAAATGTCATCTAAACAGAAGAACAGAGCAAAAAAAAGTAAATGTCAAGTGGACACACAGTCCGACTGTTAATGAAACAGATTTGGAATTAGAATTACCTCCTTGATATGACTATAAAACAATTATCAAATGTCTTATGTAGTGTGTCATTCAAGCCTGTGTAATAGCTGATTTGAGTATTATCATTTATCAATAACACTATCCGTTTTTCAACTCTTATGCTGCTATTTTCAAGACAATTTCATCAAATCTACTCATGGCTGCTTAACAGCAGCCATGACTAGATTTGATGAAAAATTCATCAAGCTTTAACTAAAGAAATCATTGATGAAAAGCTCCATTCAAACCTCCATTAAATGTGCCTAAATTATCCCTACTTCAGTGGCAAGATAGATCTTATTCTGGACAGGAATATCTGCCAACAGCATGCAAGGAGTTAACTGTTACTTTTTCATTTTATTTTTACACTATTCTTTCTTTATTTTGTGAGGATTCCTAAAATGGTACTGAAATTGTATCAAAGTAAAACAAAGCAGAAGAGAGCAAGACATAAATATGTACTAAAATGGAGATGTTCAATTTGGTTGCTGTTTGTTGAAGACTAGTGGGGATATTAATAATATTAATGTATACTAAATAAGCTGAAAAAATAATTATGACAAAACTTACCATCATCTCTCTGTTGGCTGTTTGTCCTTTTATGTTTGTCATCAAATTTCCTTTTGGTTATTGTCATAGACAATTTATCTTTGGATTTTTCCAATAACCTTTTGGCTTCAGACAATGACATAGAATCCAACAATATATTGTTAATCTGGAATCAAATTTATAAGTTCAAAATATACCATAAAAAGCAAACTGGCAAATGATCTACATGTGTTTCTGGTAACATTAGGATAACAGGTATGCAACAATTCTATCAAAACCATATATTACACTTAATAAAAAATACTAATTAGTAAAGATACAAAAGGAATAATGTTTGGACCATACCATAAAATCCTCCACACCAACCCTGCAACCACCTCCCAATTCTCCCTTGATTGTTTGCCAAATACATGAAAGGGTAGTGTTACCTCAGAAGATTAATGCACCCTCAAAATCAGTGCTACTTATTATTTTGTGAATGAAGACTTTACACAAACACACTTCAGTCACTAATGCCACATGAAATTTCAATATGAAGTCCAGCAAAATTCAGCAACTGATGAGTATCATACTTTTTTGTGTTCCTATTACTACAATGTTATGTATATGTATTGTGAAGTCAGATTTTAGGCATACGTTTGAAAGTATAGGTGTAGGAGATCATTGCAACACTTTGTTAGTGAATTAGTTACTTTTTCCTACTTCTCCTATTTTTGAAACACCTCATTTGATAACAGAGTTTGGAATCATGTTTTACAAGAATTAATGCAGCTTAGAATGGGACACACAAAAGTGTACAAATGTGCATCATATTTGTATTGGCAGCTATACTCTTAGATTGATGACCTCCACTTTGTTTGACTTGGCAATCATCCACCCACATCATATTCACTGAAGGTAACTGAACATAATTCTCACTATTATTGCTACAAGTACTCCTCTATTTTCTCCTTCTGCTACTGTCAATGAAGAACAGTATGGAAATCCCATCTTAGTCCTATACCTTACTGACTGAGAATAAGCCAAGGGACAAAGTGGACTAAAAGAAGGCAAAAGTATATGAGTGGCTTATTTTCAAGTGATCAAGCCTAGAATTTCAACATAAAGTTGACACAAAGGTGACCCGGTCAATCCTATAACAAAGATGCATTACACTTTTACCTAACAAAATGGATGTATGCACTCGCAAAATTTAAAACAATTTCAACAAACCATATCATGTGACTCCTCATTGGAATGAGTTCATTGAGCTTGTTTTAATGGGGGAGGGGGTCACATGATATAGTTTTGTTGAAATGTTTTCAAACATTTGAAAAAAAAAAAAATAATGAAAAAAAAAAAAATTTTGATATCATATGCATTGGGTTCCTTTTTTCATTTTAACAACTTGCATGTACCAGAATGGTTGTCATTGATGTCATTACAAAGTCAGAAACTGAGCTTATTTACAAAGAGGGGACTCAGAAACTGAAATCTGAAAAATTGCTAAGTGGGAATATTTTGATTATGGGTCAGTACAGCAATACCAATATGTATATATCACCTCTATACAGGAGACGATTTATAAAAGCTTAAATTGCTGTTGAATTCTGGCATCTATTCTGTGCATTTACATTATTTCGCTATGTACAATACAATTCGAAATATATATAAAGATTACTATTTTTTGCTCTTCAAATAAAATATTGTTTAGATGAGAAGAAAACCTGAGATTTTAGAAGTTTATGCAAAACTGTGAAAGGTGATGTGTTAACGATGGTAAGAGAGAACTTGATTTAGACTTTAAAAGCAAGTCAGACAGGATGAATTTAAGTAAAACTGGAAACCACAAAAGAATGTCAAGTAAGATAAGAGGATCTTCAGTAAAGGACAAGCTTCTCCTAATTACAAATCAATAGATCTAATAGCCTCTTCCTTGAAAGTACCCTGCATTCATCAAATAAAGTCAAACGTCAGATCATAATCATAAATAAGTATCAAACTCTTTTAGCACTGTACTCATAGGCCAGTTCAGAAGTATTGCAGCACTTTTCTTTCCTATCAGCATTTATTAACATTTTCATCTGCACACAATATTCACACTACTCAAAGATAACCAATCAGATCTTAACAATATTTATGGTCTAGGAACACGTACTAAGAATTTTCAACATTATTTTTGTAAAGGCATAGTGGTCTGTAGTGACAGGCAAAAACTGAGCAAACACTGTTGTGTTGAAGATCATTGTTACTTCATTTTAACACTTTCAACCTGTTATACATAGATTTTTGAGTAAAGTTGACCCTCCATGAAAAGGCAATAATACGAACACCAAACTGGGATGTTGGAAGAAAATATTGCATATAAAATCTAATGAATGGATTTTGCTGTGATTTGATGACAAATGAATTTAAACCAACAAAAGAAATTTCGAAAAAAGCGTAAATAACCTGGTGAAGCTACTTTTTGAATCCAAGTGTCTGAGATACTGTCATCACAATGCTATGCACAGTGTTTAAAGTCAAAGTGTAATAACCCCAAAAAACATGACTGGGTTTGTCTGAATTGCACACATTTGAGATATTGTCACCAAAAAGCTAGGTATGTAATTTGAAAATAAATCAACAAAGTGATTCTCCTTAGACAGTGATTACAAAATTATAAACAGTTGGTAAATTTGCAAAAAAAAAATGAAGATAAAGGCAGTACGTCGAGAAAAAGAGATCAGGTGAGGCCGATTAACCCTCCAAATTTCAATTTTGAGTAACTGTGCTTGTGCACCATAGTGCGCCTCATGATTTTTCAAATGTAGATTTCATTTTAATGCAGCAGAGGGAAACAGGACTTGGCATTAGCAGTATTAGTATTACATCAGAACAAACTGTGAATGATCTAGCAACTTATTTTCAACTTGTCAATGAGCACAGTGTTGCAGACAACATGTAATAGACTAAGTCGTTAAAGCTGGCTTTGTAATTTAATTGCAACATGATCACTTACTGTACATGTGCAACTTGCAGCCAACCATTTGGGCTGAATGTTCCTGTTTTTTGTGCAATTATTTTTAATGTGATATCCAGCCACCAAGGCTATGCACTCTATCACCAGCACAACTCAGTGGTGCTCATGAATGAAAGTGTAGGCTTGATGGCTGTATTCTCAAGTACATTTGGAAAATTTGTAAGTAGAAAAAACTATAGATGAAGGCTTGGAAGCATGAAATTATAAAAGTGTTATAACTCACATAATTTATTCTTATCACATGACCCGTACATACAGATAAAAGTTCTATCAAATTCCGGTATGTGCACAAAAAGAAAATGGCATGCCTGGATTCTAGGACTGGCATGATTAATCAAGAAATTGACAAATCATCGGTAGCTCACATAATCAACTTCAATTTCCAAAAGTTGACTTTAATCACTCTCTGTGACCTCTGGAAACAACAATAAGGAAAGTGTTTTATGGGTTCATATCAATTCTTGATATACTCCATTTTAAACATCTGGGAAATGAGTGTGGAATAATTCATCAACATACCTTCAATACTGTGTCTCCTTCCTTCAAACAACCCTCTTGTGCTGCCAGGCTATTGCCGATTATTTCTTTTATGAAAAATTTACATCCAAGTATAATGCCAAAATCTAAAGTAAGAAGATCAATTAAATTTATATCTGGGAAAGAAACAGATTATTTTAAATTAAATACAAATATTTACACAAAAATGAGAAAGACTATAGAATGTAAGAAAAACAACTTGACTATGGAAAAATGTCAACTGTGAAATTCACACTCCTAAAATGGAAACAATTTTCAACTCATAAACAGATATCTAAATACAATGATGTGTGTGTGTATGTGTTTATTTATCTGACATACTTCATAGCATGGGATATTCGAAAGACAAATATCAGAGGCCTAATGATATTTCCAAAAGTACACAAGAAAAGCGTGAACAAAATGGGAATCAAATGTCTGTCCATGGCATCCATTATGTATACACTAATTACATGGAGGAATAATCAAGCCTGGAAATAAGCAATCTGTCAATTGCAGAATGATGTCCCCGAGGGGGAATTTTTTGCTGATATCTCATACAGTGGGCCACTTTATCCTCAGGGTACCTCTTTCTGTTTAGGCCTGAGACCTTGATTCAGATTGAGGTGCACAGAGGATAAATTTGGTACTGATACACTCTGGGGGGGGGGGGGGGGGGGGTTAATGTGGACCTCACAGTTAATATATGTGGCCCCCACAGTTAACATATGTCAATGAAAGTTACCAAATTACAGCGAAATTATTCCAAAACGAGTCATCCAACCAAGTTACAATGAAATCCCTTCATAAATATGACCTGTAGACTGTGCTAAAGGTTTTAGGGCTTCGGACCCTAATCGCATCCAAAATGGGACGTTGTCATCTAGACATTATATGAAGTCAACCTACCAATTTACAATGAAATACCTCCATAAATATGACCTGTAGACTGTGCTAAAGGTTTTCGGGCCCTTGTAGCCGTCACAGTTGCCCAATCGCGTCCAAAAGGGGACGTTCTCATCTAGACATTATATGATGACGTTGTCATCTAGACATTATATGAAGTCAACCTAACAAGTTACAATAAAATCCCTCCATAAATATGACTTGTGGACTGTGCTAAAGGTTTTTGGGTTTTGGGCTCGGGCAGTCGTCACAGTTGACAGATCGCGACCAAATGGGGAAGTTCTCATCTAGACATCATACAGAGTCATTCTACCAAGTTACATGGTGGTCTATCAGCATACCAAAGATCATTTAAATTCAACATCCACTGACAGAAATATGAAGTTGTTATGGATGGGTGGATGGACGGATGGACGAATGAATGAACGGATGGAACCTATTTCTATATCCCCCGCAAACTTTGTGCAGGCAGCCAAGACTTACTGACAAACAACTGCCAAGGTACTTAGAATGCATCAAGAAAGTTTTCCTAATATATGCATGTTGGGGCACCTGTTTTAATGCAGTCAATGGAGACTAAAGATGGAATTGGGCCTTTAAGCATAAAGCTAGCATGATAAAAGTGTTTCAGAAGCAAATGAGTGATTTTTTGATTTATGTGTTAGCCAAAGGGTTAAAATGACTCACCATCCTTCCGACTCTTCTTGTTCAAAACTACTTTTAATGGAGGTGTTTCTAGTTCATTTGAGGAAGATAAGACAACTCTTCTTCGGATCACCTATAAATACATAACAAATACAGTTAACCCTGAAACATATCATCGTTGCAATGTTTAGGTTGTCTTCATTTCTTGATCACCACAAGTTTGCTCAAAATTCACCCAAAGTCTCTGATAATATTTAACTGTGGTACCTTGAACAAGAATGTGTCAATTTGATGCTTCACCAACCTAAACATTTTTCAAATGTAAAAGTGGAAAGAGTCCCTGGTGCATCAATATTGCAACAAGCAATTTTCTTTTTAAACTAAGTCTTTAAGTTGAGGGTTTCCTACCCAAAGCTAAAGCAATTTATTACTAAACTGAAACCGGGAATATTTCCAGTATGGAGGATGCAATTTGCAATGCCAATTTGGAGGTCATTTTGGTGATGACAATTATTTTGTTACAGTTTCATAGAGAGCTCCAAGAGGAATTCTCCAAGAAGTTCTGATGAATTATTTTTATCACATAATCACTATAAATTAAATAGCCCATTAGGGAAATATCGATTACAACACATGTAAAGAAAAAGTGATATCAGAAGTCAACATGACATTATATAATTGTAAGCGAATCATTCAGAAGTAGCATTGAAGTAATCTTCTTTCTGCTTTTTGAAGTCATTTATTTCTTTTAAGTGTTTGCCAAACAACTAGCAGATAATATTTGCAAAATTATATCCAAAATAACAAAAAAGTATAACTTTGTGTCTCAAAAATATATGCTTATGGCACTTCATTGTAACAGACTTTTTGCCAGTGAAATATATATGATTGGGAGGAATATTCAATTAATTTGGTCATTTTCTCATATTTTAATCATAAAACCAGCACTTACTCCATTATATCTAGTTTGACAGAGTTTAATGGAGCTCTATCCAGCAAGATATAAAAGATAAAATGCTTAAACTGGATGCAGTGTGGTCAAATAGGCCAATAAACATATGGAATTCAATGTTTGTTAGAGAAAATCTTAAAAAGATCACATTTTTTTATTCAAGTAACAGATGGTTACTCTATAATTTATATGCAATTAACAGGTCAGATTTGCATTGAAGGTACATTGTTTGAAACTTAGATGCAATTAACCCTCTTCACAATGAGGTCGCAATATCAAAATTTCAAAACCCATTTTTTGCCCCATAATGCAACTTGGAATTTAACCCATTCAATAAAGTTTGACAAACCTCACTGAGTTCTGTCAAACAAGATAGAAACGGTTAAATTCCTAGTTGCATTATAGAAATATTAGCTGCTTAAAATGTGAAGAGGGTTAACAGGGTATATAAGCAATTAACTGGTGCTGTGCTGGAATCCCATATTTCGGCTTTATTCAGAAGGGTTGGTCATAGGTCAATAAACATACTGCCAACAGATGCTCCCTGAAATGCAAATTGATGGAAAACAACATACTGATTTTTTCAAATGCAGAACTGTGAAATGGTTTAAGCTATACAAATTAAAAAATGAAAGTGTCAATGACACTGTAGCTCAACTTGTCAAGACAAAGACATGTACATGTATAGTATGTGACACAGCAATGACAAACATCTAGGTAATGACCTGATAACAAAGGTACATATAAAGTATTGTAATGGTCTAAATACTGACCGTTACCTGTAACAAATGTATAGGTAAAGTATTGTAAAGGTGGGTGACAGTCAGATGCTAAACTAGAAAAAAATCTTTGAGTCCCAGAGTGGGTCTGACTGAACCCCAAAATATTTGTTCTCATTGCACAGTGATAACAAAGGCACCCCAAAACACACTCGTTCCTGTCCCAAGGTGAAGACAAAAGTGCCCAAGAAGTTTTGTGAAGATCAGTTCATAAATACGAGCTGTATAGAACTTGTGACAAAAAACTGATTGGACCTAATTTCGGTACAAAATGGCCACTGGCAGCCATCTTGAATTTTGGACCGTACCCAGAAACCCTCATTCTCATCCCAAGGTGATAACAAAGGTACCCAAGAAGTTTTGTGAAGATCGGTTCACAAATACAGCCTCTACCCTGAGCCGTATTGACATGTGTGCTTACATTGTGTAAGTAGCACTGAATAAATCAAAGTTCATCTAATTTGCATAATTTCTGCACAAAAAAAAAACCCTTAGAATATGTGATGTATTCCATGTTACTAAACATTCATACAAAAATTTATTCAAATCAGAACTTTCATACAGAAGTTCTGTACAAAAGACTGATTGCGCTAATTTTGGTACAAAATGGCTGCTGGTGGCCATCTTGAATTTCGGACCACACCCAAAAACACTCACTCTCATCCCACGGTGATAACAAAGGTACCCAAGAAGTTTCGTAAAGATTGGTTCATAAATATGGCCTCTAGTCTGAGCTGTATAGAAGTTGTGTACAAAAAACTGATTAGATCTAATTTCGGTACAAAATGGCCACTGGCAGCCATCTTGAATTTTAGACCGCACCCAGAAACACTCGTTCTCGTCCCAAGGTGATAACAAAGGTACCCAAGACATTTCGTGAAGATCAGTTCATAAATACAGACTCCAGTCTGAGCCGTATTGACATGTGTACTTACTGTGTGTAAGTCGCACTGAAAAAATCAAAGTTCATCTAATTTGCATAATTTCTGCACGAGAAAAAAACCCGTATTATATGTGATGTATCCCTTGGTACTAAACATTCACACAAAAAATTATTCAAATCAGCGCTTTCATATGGAAGTTCTGTGCAAAAATCTGACTGCACCTAATTTTGTACAAAATGGCTGCTATTGGCCATCTTGAATTTCGGACCGGACCCCAAAACATTTGTTCTCGTCCCACGGTGATACCAAAGGTACCCAAGAAGTTTCGTAAAGATCGGTTCATAAATACGGCCTCTAGCCCGAGCCGTATAGGCATTTGCACTTACAGTGCTGAAAGTAACCCCAAAAAACATCAAAATTAGTCTAATTTGCACAATTTACGCACGAGAAAAAAACCTGTATTATATGTGATGTATCCCATGGTACTAAACATTCATACAAAAAATTATTCAAATCAGAGCTTTCATATAGAAGTTCTGTACAAAAAACAGATTTCTGCATCGTCGGTACAAAATGGCGGCTGGCAGCCATCTTGAATTTCGGACCGCACCCAAAAACACTCGTTCTCGTCCCACGGTCATAACAAAGGTACCCAAGAAGTTTCGTAAAGATCGGTTCATAAATACGGCCTCTAGCCTGAGCCATAGCAGCTTGGCACTTACAGCTCTGAAAGTAACACTAAATAAATCAAAGTCAGTCTAATTTGCATAATTTACGCACGAGAAAAAAACCCGTATTATATGTGATGTATCCCATGGTACTAAACATTTATACAAAACTTTATTCAAATCAGAACTTTCATACAGAAGTTCTGTACAAAAAACTGATTTTTGCATCATCGGTATACAAAATGGCCACTGGCAGCCATCTTGAATTTCGGACCACACCTAAAAACACTCGTTCCCGTCCCAGGGTCATAACAAAGGTACACAAGAAGTTTTGTAAAGATCGGTTCATAAATACGACCTCTAGCGCGAGCCATAACCAATTGTTGACGTACGGACAGACAGACGGACAGACGGACAGACAGACGGACGGAGACGGACGACGGGCCATGACAATAGCTCAAATTTGACTTCGTCAAAGTTGAGCTAAAAATACAAAAACGTGTGGTAGGACAAGGGTAATAGTACACAGTAGACCGGTATTAAAAGCTCCTTAGGAAGGAGATTAAACTGGTCTTTGAAGACAGGTCACTGCTTAATTAGAGTGAATAATGTATAAGTAGGTTTGATCAATCATACATGCCCTGGGCATTTAATAAGATACCATAAGAAATGTTTTATCACTTTACCATCTTGCCACTCTGGAATGGTAAATAACAGGGGAAAATTGAACTTGACCTGCATTCCACTGTAGGTAGTAATGTTGCCAAATTATAAGATCCTACATGAAGCAAACTAGAATTATCATCCTGAAACCATTGATTTTACCATTTTGCAACTTTTCAAGGTGCAAAACCCTGAAATGGTAGATGCCATAACAATAAAAATCCAACTTGACCTGCATTTCACGGTAAGTAGTGATGTTGCAAAATTATAAGGTTGTACATCAAAGCAACCTAGAGTTATCATCTGGAAACGATTGATTTTACCATTTTGTGACTTTTCAAAGAGAATAACTCTGGAACAGTAAATGCCATAATGGTGAAAATTCAAACTTGACCTGCATTTTATGGTAGGTAGTATTGTTGCAAAATTATAGGGTTATACATCAAAGCACACTAGAGTTATCATCCAGAAACCTTAAATTTTACCATTTTGTGACTTTTCAAGGAGCATAACTCTGGAACAGTAAATGCCATATCGATGAAAATCGAACTTAACCTGCATTTCACAGTAGGTAGTAATGTTGCAAAATTATGAAGTCATACATCGAAGCTAATTAGTGTTATCATCCGGAAATATTTTTGGGGCGCATAAAAATAGCTCAAACAACACCCTAGAAATCATGAATGGTTCCATAACTTATTCATACTTTTTCTAGCCTTTCAAACAGGAAAAGCTGAAAATAGATTATGTAACAAAGTCATATAGTACACTACATATTATCTTCAAAGTAAAGAGAAGGAATTATGCTCAAGATTCACTATTTTATAAGGCTCACCAAATTAACAGTCTGTCCACAGTCTTTTAATATAGTAATTGCAGTAGCATGATCTACATTCTCCAGTGACTTTCCATTTACACTTAGTACACGGTCATTTATTCTAAAAAAAAAAAAAGTAAAAAAAAAGGATTAAATAATAATTAACATGAGTTACAAACAACTATAAATGCGTGAGGAAAGAAATTCAATTCTTTTCACGTAAACTATTTGCTTTGAAAATAAAAAAAGATGTTGCATTTGCAGATAAACATGCTCACCTTGAAAATGAAAAGTTGATATTATCAACCTTAGAGATGAGGTAATGAATACAGTGTAAAGCCACTAAAGTCGCTTGCCACACTTTACAGTAGAGCCCTGATAGTGGCTTCTAGCACTCAACCAGTTAACCAACAGAACTGCAGCATTGCTCAGTAACACAATCTTAGCCTGAAATCTCCTGGTACTTTTATTGAGTGAAGCATCTGATGAGTTCTATTTATGAACTTTTGGGACATCAAAGCGGAGAAGTCATTTGATGCAATATTCATCAGACATTGTGTCAATTAGTTTTTACGGAGCATAGGGAATAATATTCATTCCTGTACAAACTCATTTTCAAACTAATGCCGGGTATCCCAACACAATATTGAATTTGTACATCATATATAATCTTAAAAATACATTCTATACAGAGGTGAATAATTGTTTATCAGAGGCACAACAGTCCAGGCCTCACCTTATTAGGCCCATATAGCATAATTCACGGTTTGGGAAAAAGTGTATCAGTACAAACATTTCAGACAATTGTATCGTGATATATCATGGTATTGGGGAATCATTCCCTACAAAGAAACTCAAGTTATTCTGCACAAACTGAAAACCGTTCAAAATTTCATACCAACAATTTGTGGATTTTGTATCAAATTTCTGTCAGTTTGTCAGCGTTTTTTCGTTATCAATAAGAATTACTCATGTTTCACAACTCAGATGATTCCACTTACTGACAAGAATCTGAAATGTCAAGGATCTCAGTTTACAATTGTAATAGTCAACAAAAAGGGGAGATATAATGAATGTAGGATTTAAGCCTGGGAACTACCTTTACATGAGCAATGTCAGGCACAGATGGCATTAAAAAATCATGGTTTAAATAGAGATGCTGCAACTTTTTGTGAAACAGCGTTTCTTTTTTTTTATATAAAGATGAAACTCTCTTCAAAATTTCAAACCAACAATTTGTGGATTGTGTATCAAATTTCAGTCAGAATTTGTCAGCCCTTTTCGGTATCAATATGAATTACTCACGCTTCACAACTCAATTGATTCATCATACTGATAAGAATGTGAAATGGCAAGGATCTGGGTTTACAATTGTAGCAGTCAACTAGAGGCTCTAAAGAGCCTGTAATCGCTCACCCGGAACTACATATAAAAAATGTGATTTCCCATAGGCTTTCCATGGTAACTATGAGCTGCAATTGTGGCCATGTTTGCAACATTACATCAACATTACATGAGGATCATTGGTAGAAGGTGTCCCAGTCCTCAATCACGTGAAGTTTCAAAATATTTGACTTTGTAGTTTCAGAGGGGGTTATTTTTGCAAAATCCATAAATCAGAATCAGAGAATGTCTCTGGTGGGCATATTTTTCAACCAACAGGAACAAAAAGAGGATCATTTGTAGAGGGTCTCCTATAGACCATTTCTGTCAAGTTTGGTTCACGTCAGCACAGTAGTTCCAGAGAGAAGATGAAAATGTGATTTCCCATAGGGTTTTCTATAGTAACTATAAGCCGCAATTGTGGCCAAGTTTGCAAAACGATTAACATTAAATGAGGAATGCTGGAAGAGGGTGTCTCAGTCATCAACCATGCAAAGTTTCAAAACATTTGGCTCTGTGGTTTCAGAGAACATTTTTCAAAATCCACCAATCAGAATCCAAAAATGCTTCAGGAAACCATGTTTTTCGATGCACGGTAACAATATGAGTAGCGTTTGTAGAAGACCTCCCATAGACTATCCCTGTCAGGTTTGGTTCATGTCGGCTCAGTAGTTCCAGATAAGAAGATGGAAATGTGATTTCCCATAGAGTTTCTATAGTAACTATAAGCCGCAATTATGGCCATGTTTACAACCCGATCAACATTAAATGAGGATCATTGGTAGAGGGGGTCCCAGTCATCATTTATGTGAAGTATCAAAACATTTGGCCTGGTTGTTTCAGAGAAGATTCCCGATTGCCTACATGGGGGCATGATGATTCTGTGTACTAAGGCGTACTACACGTTGATGGTGCACATGTCTTCAACCAATCTAACCCTGCCTGTGCCGCGGTGTAGAGTTCAGAGTTACGTTGTTGGAGAGCAGACAGCTGCTCGTCGTTGCTCGGTGGTTCTCTCCATGTACCTCCACTTCCGGCTTCCTCCACCCGTAAAAACTGTCACGGTCACGATTAGCCATTGTGCATAAGTATGTGACCTTAAAACACCAATAAATAAACTAGAACAAGAGGCCCGAGGGGGCCTGAGGGCGCTCACCTGACATGGTAGCCTAAATATCAACCCAGAGAATTGATTTCAACAAGTTGCATCTGCTCCTCCTAAGAAAAGTTTATACCAAATATCCAAATATTCTGACCAGTGGATCTAAAAAAAGATTTTTAAAGAATATTCCTCATATTGAACTGAACTAAGTCATAATTCGGGCTCCCACAGGGAGCCCATATATGAACCCAGGTACTTGGCTTTAACAAATCTGAATCTCACACCCCTAAGGATTCTGCACACCACATATCAAAACATTCCGACTGCTGGATCTGAAGAAGAAGATTTTTAAAGAAAATTCCTCATTCTGAACCAAGTTACAATTCGAGCTCCCACAATCAGCCCAAATATGGACCTAGGGACATGGCTTGAACAAACTTGAATCTTACCCCCCTAAGGATGCTGAATAAAAAATATCAAAAGCATTCATCTGCTGGATCTGAAGAAGATTTTTAAAGAAAATTCCTCATTTTGAACTAAGTTGTCATTCAGGCTCCCATAGTGAGCCCAAATATGAACCAAGGGACTTGGCTTGAACAAACTTGAATCTCAGCCCCCTAAGGTTGCTCCATGCCAAATATCAAAACATCCCAACTGCTGAATCTGAAGAAGAAGATTTTTAAAGAAAAAATCCTCATATTGACTATGTTATAATTTGGGCTCCCACAGGGAGCCCAAATATGGACCCATGGACTTGGCTTTAACGCACTTGAATCCCCCCCCCACCCCCCCCCCCCCCCCCCCCCCCCCCCCCCCAAGGATGCTACTCACCACATATCAAACCATTCCGACTGCTGGATCTGAAGAAGAAGATTTTTTAAGAAAATTCCTCATTTCGAACAAAATTACAATTCAAGCTCCCACAGTGAGCCCAAATATAGACCTAGGGACATGGCTTGAACAAACTTGAATCTCACCCCCCTAAGCTTAGATGCTGCATACCAAATCTCAAAACATTCCGACTGCTGGATCTAAAGAAGATTTTTAAAGAAAGTTCCTCATTTTGAACTAAGTTATAATTTAGGCTCCCACAGTGAGCCCAAATATGAACCCAGGGACTTGGCTTGAACAAAATTGAATCTCACTCCCCTAAGCATGGTGCATACCCAATATCAAAAGTTTGAATTTGGGCTTCTATAGTGAGCCCAAATATGAAGCCAGGTGGTCGATTTGAACAAACTTGAATCAGATCCACCCCACAATGTTGCATACAAAACATCGAAAGATTCTGCCTGCAGGATCTGGAGAAGAAGATTTTTGAAGAAATTTGCCTGAAATGCACTAAGTTCGAATTCGAGCTTCTATAGTGAGCCCAAATATGAATCTAGGGAGCCGATTTGAAAAAAAATTGAATCAGATCCACCCCACAATGTTGCATACCAAATATCAAAAGATTCTGCCTGCTGGATCTGGAGAGGAAGATTTTTTAAGAAATTTGCCTGAAATGCACTAAGTTCAAATTTGGGCTCCTATACTGAGCCCAAATATAAACCCAGGGAGCCGATTTGAACAAACTTGAATCAGATCTACCCCACAATGTTGCATAACAAATATCAAAAGATTCTGCAGGCTGGATCTGGAAAAGAAGATTTTTTAAGAAATTTGCCTGAAATGCACCAAGTTCGAAATCGGGTTTCTATACTGAGCCCAAATATGAACCCAGAGGGCCAATTTGAACAAACTTGAATCAGATTCACCCTACAATGTTGCATACCAAATATCAAAAGATTCTGCCTGCTGGATCTGGAGAAGAAGATTTTTTAATGTTTTTTCCCATTGCCTACAGTGTTAAAAAGTGCTGACTCAGCACTTTTTCAAAGTCCCGAAACTGTACCCTATGATAAAACCGATGGCAATTTTACCAATTCTTTCTGTTGGTCCTAAGGAAGCTTCACACCAAATAAAAATTCTCGGTGCCATGCAGTTTTGGAGATATGGGCGTTTTAATTTTTTTCTATTTTTAGCTCCTGCGGTTCCCATGGGGCTACGGGAAAAAAAAAATCAGCATAAATTAGGTACTTATGACTCAATAAGCCCTCACATAAAATTTGGTTCAAATCAGCCTCTCGGTTCAGAAAATAGAAATTTTGGTGGGGCCAAAAATTTTGCCCCTCCCATAACAACGCCAAGTATAGCCCCACAAACTTCTCTTGAACAAATCTGAGTCTACACCTCAAAAGGAAGCTGCACACCAAATATCAAGTCTCTGCTACTGCTGGTTCATGAGAAGAAGATTTTTTAAGATTTCAGCACACTTTTTGGGTGTGGCCCTACCCACAGGCGAGGAAACTTGATTTGAACAAAATCAAATTGCGATGTCATAACAAACTATTATCTCAAATATCAATTAATTGGTTCAGCGGTTTGGGAGGAGAAGACGCAAACACCATGTTCACGGACGACGTCGGACGATGAGTGATCACTATGGCTCTCCTGACTGAAAGTCAGGTGAGCTAAAAACTGTGAGCGCTGCTCACTAAATGATACCACCTGCTCCCACCAAGAAACATTTTACAACAGTAAAAGTGTGTTTAATGTAGAGAGCACAAACACTGACACCAATGTTTGAAGGTTTCATTGAAATCCATTCACCAGTTTAAAAGAGGTCGTGGATAGTAAATGTCAACAACCCCCTAACGCAAGCTTGAATTGACAAAGCCCATTTTTAAATATGGGAAACCCTAAACAATGAAAATATCTGGAAAAAAACCAGAAGGTGCACATCTTCAATATATGTAAAAGAAGGTCTGAAAGTTTCAATGAAATCTGTTCAATGGTTTAAGGGGAGTTGCGGATAGCAGATTTGTACAGAATGCCAATTGAAGTTGACAAAGTTTATTTTTCAATATGGGAAACTGTAAAAAAGAAAATATCTGAAAACAAAATAGGAGGTGCACATCTTCAACCCCCTCCCCCCAAAAGCGTAACACCCCTATAGCATAACAGACGGACGGACGTACGTATGTCGGAATATGAAAATATCTGAAAGAAAAATAGGAGGTGCACATCTTCAATGTATGTAAAAGAATGTCTGAGAGTTCCAATGGAGTTTGTACAATGGTTTAAGAGGAGTAGAGGATAGCAGATCTATACCCCTCCCTACTAAAACCTGAATTGACAAAGACCATTTTTGAATATGGGGAACTGTAAATATGAAAATATCTGAAAAGAAAATAGGAGGTGCACATCTGCAATGTATGTAAAAGAATGTCTGAAAGTTTCAGTGAAATCTGTTCAATGGTTTAAGAGGAGTTGTGGATAGCAGATGTGTACAGAATGTCAACTGAATTTGACAAAGTTCATTTTTCAATATGGGAAACTGTAAAAAAGAAAATATCTGAAAAGAAAATAGGAGGTGCACATCTTCAATGTATGTAAAAGAATGTCTGAGAGTTTCAATCGAATCCGTTCACTGGTTTAAGAAGAGTTGCGGATAGCAGATGTGTACATCCCTGAAGCGTAACGGATGGATGGACGTATGGACGGACGGACGGACATCAAAATATGAAAACATCTGAAAGAAAAATAGGAGGTGCACATCTTCAATGTATGTAAAAGAATGTCTGAGAGTTTCAATGGAATCTGTTCACTGGTTTAAGAGGAGTTGCGGATAGCAGATGTGTACATCCCTAAAGCGTAATGGATGGATGGACGAATGGACGGACATCGAAATATGAAAATATCTGAAAGAAAAGTAGGAGGTGCACATCTTCAATGTATGTAAAAGAAGGTCTGTGAGTTCCAATAGAGTTTGTTCAATGGCTTAAGAGTAGCGGATAGCAGATCTATACCCCTCCCTACTAAAACCTGAATTGACAAAGACCATTTTTGAATATGGGGAACTGTAAATATGAAAATATCTGAAAAGAAAATAGGAGGTGCACATCTGCAATGTATGTAAAAGAATGTTTGAAAGTTTCAATGAAATCTGTTCAATGGTTTAAGAGGAGTTACGGATAGCAGATCCGTACAGAATGTCAATTGAATTTGACACAGTTCATTTTTCAATATGGGAAACTGTAAAAACTAGAGGTACTGTGAGCAAACTCACAAAGTGATACCCCCCCCCCCCCCCCCCCCCATGCCTGAAATGTATAAGTTAGATTATCTCCCCTTGGAAATGTCAGAACAGAATTATATTGCTTCATGCACATCTTCATATGGAGTTCTTCCATTGTGTAAAGTTTCATGAAAATTCTTCAAACGGTTTAGGAGGAGTTGCGCTTACAAGGATGGACAGACGGTATAAGTTAGATTATCTCCCCTTGGAAATGTCAGAACGGAATTATATTGCTTCATGCACATCTTCATATGGAGTTCTTCCATTGTGTAAAGTTTCATGAAAATTCTTCAAACGGCTTAGGAGGAGTTGCGCTTACAAGGATGGACAGACGGTATAAGTTAGATTATCTCCCCTTGGAAATGTCCGAACAGAATTATATTGCTTCATGCACCTCTTCATATGGAGTTCTTCCATTGTGTAAAGTTTCATGAAAATTATTCAAATGGTTTAGAAGGAGTTGCGCTTACAAGGATGGACAGATGAACAGATGGACAGACGGACAGACGGATGGATGGACAGGGTGATTCCTATATATCCCCCCCCCCCCCCAAACTTTTTTTGCGGGGGGTATAATGAAAATATCTAAAAAGAAAATAGGAGGTGCACATCTTCAATGTATGTAAAAGAATGTCTGAGAGTTTCAATGAAATCTGTTCACTGGTTTTGGAAGAGTAGCAGATAGCAGATGTGTACCCCCCAAAGCATAATGGACGGACGGACCAAGTGAACACTATATATCTCCAATTTTTCAAGTGGGTGGTATAATAAATAAATTCAGAGAAGATTTTTCAAAATCCACAACCCAGAATCAAAGAATGCTTCTGGCGACGATGTTTTTCAACCCATGGGAACAAAATAGACTATCCCTGCCAGGTTTGGTTCACGTCAGCTCAGAAGTTCCAGAGAAGTAGATGAAAATGTGATTTCCCATAGGGTTTCTATAGTAACTATAAGCTGCAATTGCAGCCATGTTTGTTTACCCGATCAACATTAAATGAGGATTGTTGGTAGAGGGTGTCCCAGTCATCATTTATGTGAAGTTTCAAAACATTTGGCCTTGACGTTTCAGAGGTGAAGATTTTTCGAAATCCACCAATCAGAATCAAAGAATGCCTCTGGCGGCCATATTTTCAAACTCATGGGAACAAAATGAGGATCATTTGTAGAGGACCTCCCATAGACTATCCCTGCCAGGTATGGTTCACGTGGGCTCAGTAGTTCTAGAGAAGAAGATGAAATTGTGATTTCCCATAGGGTTTTTATAGTAACTAGAAGCTGCAATTGTGGCCATGTTTGTAACCTGATCAACATTAAATAAGGATCATTGGTAGAGGGGGTCCCAGTCATCATTTATGTGAAGTTTCAAAATATTTGGACTTGTGGATTCAGAGGAGAGAAGATTTTTGAAAATCCACAAACCAGAATCAAAGAATGCCTCTGGAAGGCATGTTTTTCATCCGACGGAACAAAATGAGGATCGTTTGTAGAGGACCTCCCATCCCATAGACCATTCTTGCCAAGTTTGGTTCACATCGGCTCAGCAGTTACAGAGAAGAAGATGAAAATGTGAAAAGTTTATGGACGCCAGACGACGACGGACGCCAAGTGATGAGAAAAGCTCACATGGCCTTTTAGGCCAGGTGAGTTAAAAAGGGGATATATATTGAGTGTAGGATTTAAGCATGGGCACTACCTTTACATGAGCAATGTCAAGCACAGATGGTGTTTAAATGGAGATGCTGCAACTTTGTGTGAAAAGATACAATCTGATTCTCATGAGATGACTAATCGTTTCAAAGTCTATTAATAGCTGGCAACAAGGCGAGTCAAAAAAAAACTTCCCATTCCGATCAACACTTATTAGATCAAGTCCCCCCCCCCCCCCCCCCCCCCCGCCAATTTCTTTTTGTAAACTTTTTGTGTTTTGTAGAAACTGATTCATTGATTGATATATCTAGATACTCACTGAAGTTTTCCTTCTGCAGGTCCAGCTTTTAAGACATCTGATATAGCTATTGAAGGATCACCATTGGCGAAATGAGGGTTGTCACGACCGCCACTAACTGCTATTCCGAAACCGAAACCAGACACCTGGATAAGAAACGGAAAAAAAATATGAAAAAATTACAGGCTGTGAGTTGTAAACCCATTGAAAAGAAAACTGGAGGAAGCCACCAGGGATTGCCAATCCCCTCAAAAAATCACCCTGATACAGGAACTTTGGTAACATATTACATTAAATTAACAATCTGAAACCAGACTCCTGGATAAGATGAAAGTGTCAATGACACTGTAGCTTAACTTGTCTGTGTGTTGTGTTTGATGAAAAGGATAATGTTCAATGTTTATGAAAGGATTATGAAATAAGACAAGAATTGTGATAATTGGGAATATGTTTATTTCTGTTCCCTGTATGCCATGTTTTTAATAAAAATTAGATCGAGTTATTTGTGTGCAAAGCACACAATGGTGTTTCCCCGCATTTCCTTGGCAACACCTTAGCATATAGTCTTAACGTTTTGAATTAATACCCAAGGAGCCTTTTGATGAAAACTGATTTTCTAACGATAAAAGTGGTTCCACTGGAACTACCTGGGGCAAAATCAAAATTCCAAAACCTTCATGCAGATCTAGAAATGTTACCTGAACACATTAGCATAGTTTAAACGTTTTGAATTAAATACCCTAAGAGCCTTTTGATAAAAACTGATTTTCTAACAATAAAAGTGGTTCCACTGGAACCACGTGGGGCAAAATCAAAATTCCGAAATCTTCATACACATCTTGTGATGCTACATGAACACATTAGCATAGTTTATACGATTCAAATGAAATATCCTAGAAGACTTTCAATGAAAACTGATTTTCCAATGATAAAAGTGGTTCCACTGGAACCTCCTGGGGCCAAATCAAAATTCCGAAACCTTCATGTACATCTAGAGATGTTATCTGAACACCTTAGCATAGTTTTAACGTTTTGAATTAAATACCCTAGGAGCCTTTCGATGAAAACTGATTTTCTAACGAATAGTGGTTCCACTGAAACCACCGGGACAAAATCAAAATTCCAAAACCTTCATGCACATCTAGAGATGTTACCTGAACACATTAGCATAGTTTAAATGCTTCAAATTGAATACCTTTGGAGCCTTTCGATAAAAACTGATTTTCTAACGATAAAAGTGGTTCCACTGGAACCATCGGGGGCAAAATCAAAATTCAGAAACCTTCATACACATCTAGAGATGTTACCTGAACACATTAGCATAGTTTAAATGTTTCGAATTAAATACCCTAGGAGCCTTTCAATGAAAACTGATTTTCTAAAATCAAAATTCCAAAACCTTCATGCACATCTAGAGATGTTACCTGCACACATTAGCATAGTTTAAACATTTCGAATTAAACACCCGAGGAGCCTTTCAATGAAAACTGATTTTCTAACGATAAAAGTGGTTCCACTGGAACCACCGGGAGCAAAATCAAAATTCCGAAACCTTCATGCACATCTAGAGATGTTACCTGAACACATTAGCATAGTTTAAACGTTTTGAATTGAATATCCCAGGAGCCTTTCGATGAAAACTGATTTTCTAACGATAAAAGTGGTTCCACTGGAACCACCGAAAACCTTCATGCACATCTAGAGTTGCTACCTGAATACATTAGCATAGTTTAAGCATTTCAAATTAAATACCCTAGGAGCCTTTCGATGAAAACTGATTTTCTAGCGATAAAAGTGGTTCCACTGGAACCATCGGGGGCAAAATCAAAATTCCGAAACCTTCATCCACATCTAGAGATGTTACCTGAACACATTAGTATAGTTTAAGCATTTCAAATTAAATACCCTAGGAGCCTTTCGATGAAAACTGATTTTCTAACGATAAAAGTGGTTCCTCTGGAACCACCAGGGGCAAAATCAAAATTCCGAAACCTTCATGCACATCTAGAGATGTTACCTGAACACATTAGCATAGTTTAAACGTTTCGAATTGAATACCCTAGGAGCCATTCAGGGTGTGACTTACGGACAGATGGACGGACATACGTACGTACAGACGGATGGACGTACTATCCCCGCATTTTTGAAAATGCGGGGATGATAATAATATGAGGTGTAGACTGTTCTAAAGAACTGAGGGGTTGGCTAATGTGGCCTTCACACTTAATGTATGTGGCCCTCACAGTTAACGTATGTCAACAAAAGTTACCAAGTTACAGTGAAATTATTCCAAAATGAGTCATCCTAACAAGTTACAATGAAATCCCTTCATAAATATGGCCTGTAGACTGTGCTAAAGGTTTTCGGGCTTCAGTCCTGTGTAGCCATCACGGGCAGTCGTCACAGTTGACAGATCGCGACTAAATGGGGAAATTCTCATCCAGACATCATACAGAGTCATCCTACCAAGTTACAAAGAAATCCCTCCATATTAAATATGACCTGCAGACTGTGCTAAAGATATTTGGGCTTCGGGCTTGGGCAGCCATCACGGTTGACAGATCATGACCAAAAGGGGATGTTTTCATCTAGACATTATACAGTGGCATCCTACCAAATTACAATGAAATCCCTTCATAAATACGACCTGTAGACTGTGCTAATGATTTTCGGGTTTTGGGCTCGGGCAGCCATACCGGTGGACCGATGCGACCAAAAGGGGACGTTCTCATCTAGACATGGCCCCAAACCTGCATATGAAATTCCGTGACGATCAGACAGGTGTAATTGTCAAGTTAAGCTAAAAACTAATTTGAACAATCCACAAAAATATTAGCTAACAGGCCACCTGCAGCAATTATTGTGTAATTGCCCACAATTTTTTATTTGCCAAATGGGAGGGACTAAGCAAAAACATTCATACGACTGGAAAATTATTCATTGAGTTATGAAAAATTCACCTCAACCAAAATATTTGAAAAACTGATTCTAAAATTTCTGTATGCACAATAAATCCAACTGAATCAGGCAGACACTTTTAACCCTGGGCAGTTATCCAAACTTTCAACAACACCACTGCCTTTGAGTCTAGCAGCCTAGCAGTGGTATCTAGTCAAGTCTTGGATGCCTGCACAGGTAGCCATCAATGTGCTTCAAACAATGACAAGGAAATTTAACTACTGTCTGAAAGACTTTTTTCTTGACAGTATGCTGAAGTACATGTTCTGAGACAACAAAGAGTGTCAAGAATCGAGTATAGACCATTCAAGGTTAACAGATCCCAAGGAATGATTCCGAAAAAGGCCTCTGGCATTGGGTTCGGCTTGAAGTTGAATATGCCACATAACGATCCTCATGGAAGAATAGTCCAAGCACCAGAGGCTTGTGGACTATTTTTCATCAAGCTCCACTACTTTTCCCAGCAATCATCATATCATATCGAACAAACAGAGGAAGAATCTTACTACCAATCAGGATTCCAATTCTAAGTACACTGCATATTGCCAAGAACCTTACTCAAAACAAACATTTTCATTCTTCAACTCAGAAATAAAGAAACAGAATTTCTGAAAAAAAACTTAAATGGACGTGTTGTGTACTACAGTGGAGCCCACTTAATTGGACATCTCTTAACAGAATAACCCTGTTAAATGAATATAATTTCCCAACACAAAACCATTTACCATACCTCCAGTACAAATTTGACCTGTTAATTGAATATAGGAAAAGAGTTAACTCCTGTTAATTGAATAAAACATCTTGCAACCTGTCGAGAAATTACCCCTGACACTACCCAGTTTTCCTTTGTTTATAGACCTATTTGGACTCAGTACATCCAATACAGGCATTTAATCAATTATATCTTGTTTGACACAGCTCATAGAGCTCTGTCAAACAAGATATAATAGAATAAATGCTGAGTTTATTTCTGGAATACAGGAAAGTGACACTATCCCTGTTAATTGAATAATTTTCATTGGCAGAGTGGCTATTCAATTAACAGGGTTCTACTGTATAATAGATATAGGTCAGATATTCCACAGCTATTTTTAGAAAGTGTATAGTGCACAGTTATTTTTAGAATCCTTGATAGGTAATATTATTGGAATTAGTTTTGTATCAGTTTCAGCAAATCAAAGGGAAAGTTTCTCGAGATATTGAGTCTATTGGAAAGTGAGTTGTCGTTCTTGGACTAACTACTACCGGTTGGTATTTGTGGTATTGGTAAACATTACGACTCGGATTGATAGTGCACAGTCAAATTTCGCCTAGGGGCGAACACCACGGAATACCTTGGGACAGCCGACGTCTATTCATCCCAGTCGGGAATGGGTTGGTGGAGTGGGGTCCCAAAGTGTGTTCTCCACTAGGAAAAATGTGCTTGGCAATCAATATGACATCACAATCAACACCAGCTCGTACACTGCACATCACACAAAGCAACGACATGACCATTGAAAACTTTGTCATTGTACAGTGCGGCGACCGTGGACTGATCACTTTCAATGGAGTGGGCAATATTTTCACGGATGCAATAATATTAGATTCTAAACACTAATTATAGGAATAAGCATCAAAAATTTAATTCATGAATAACCGGGTACAGCCAGGTGCTTCATTAATTCAAGTTTTGCAAGTGATGATTTTTATTAACTGGTAAACGCACGCATGGTCACCACTGCCCACGCATGGATTCCAACCAGTCCATGTCTACTACACTGTAATTATGACACACAATTACGTGGTAGACTTTTTCCATTAATATGATCGCAGTTTTGACAACGTTATTTAATTGAATCACTGTGTATACAAACAAACACTCAGAATCAAAGAATCTTGCATACCAACCGGAAAAAAGTCATATTAGTCTCCACAGCATAGAAGAGTTAATGGAATCAGGTGGAGATAACCTATTTATCGATAGAGCCTATACTATGATAGTCACCCTCCAGTAATTTTCAAAACAACAGGCCTACATTTCTTAATTTTCAGATTTATTATTTATTTATGGGAGGATACCCAACAACATTAATATCCACCCCCAAAAGATGTCCTCTGGGGTTAAGCTTGTTTGACAAAAATGCACAGAACGATATGTGTGATGTTTGAACAGAGCCACCAGGTGCGGAGGTCAAATTTTTATTTATAACTTATTATTTATTTTCGAAGTCACTTTCATCCTCTATGGCTGTACCAAGTCACTACAACACAAGTATGTAGTCAAGATTGTTCATACCTTGCTGCCATCTTTACATGACTTCAACCTTGGTTACAAGTAAAGGAACATGTTTACCAGAGTAAACAAGCAATGCTCTATTTCCCTGGGTTCTCAGAGGAAAATTTCTTCAAGAATCATGATCTAACTACATCAAATAAGCAATAATATTCTAGGTTGCTCATATCAGGCCTTACACAAACACTGGTGAACTGCTCATATCTGTAAAATCTTTAATGTTAGGTAAAATATCTTTGGTTGTATGTAACACATCTTATCATAAATACTAACATGACTAGGATTTCTAGATTTGACTTGACAATCACAAGTGACCTCAGACACTGCTCCACAAGTAATAAATTAGGGCATACTGTCTGTTTGGCTTCATTCATAATTCTGAGTCCCCCTCCCCCCACACAAACAATGTACTACTCACCCACTAAAACTAAAACCAAGGGGCCTTAAACGATCACTGGCCAAAGTGGTTCAAACAAGTATTTGGGATCACATTCAGTTCGACATGGTTCATCAACACTGCAAGGGAATGAAGTCATGAGAGGCAAATTTTATGGAAAAATGCTAAGGAAGGGATTTGAACAAACCTGAACCTAACATGCCCCCCTGCTCACCCACCCCTGTCCTTAGAGCCCAAATATTAAGCCAAGGACTCAAATTGAGATGGCATATACCAAAGAGGAAAGAATTCTGACTCGTGGATATGAAGAAGGTTTTTAAAGAAATCACCTTACATTGCACTAAGTCAAACTTTGGGCTCAAATAGGGAGCCAAAATATTAACCCAATGTCTGAATTTTGATCCAAAACCGAACCTGACCCAAAATTTTCAGACTAAAAATTATATTTTTCATCTCAAAACTTAACAAAACACATAAAAAAACAAATTTTTTTTCCAAATTTTGGTCCAAAATTTCAAAGTTGGAACCGGACCCCAAATTTTCAGGGTAAATTTTTTTTTTTTTTTTTTTGTCTCAAAATTGAACAAAACGCATAAAATATTCCGAATTGTGGTCCAAAATTTCGGAGTCTGAAGTGGACTCAAAATTTTCAGGCTAAAAATTTGGGGGATTTTTCGTCTCAAAATTTAACAAAACGTACAAAAAATCCCCAAAATGCCGACCCAGGCCAAAAATTTTCAACCCAGGGACCCGATTTGAACAAACTTGAATCTGATCCCTCCTGGAGATGATGTACATCAACTGTTAAAGGATTCTGACTGGTGGATCTGAAGGAGATTTTTAAAGAAATTTTCTCATATTGCACTAAGTTAAAATTCAGGCTCCTATAGGGAACCCAAATATTAACCGAGAAACTCGATTTGAACAAACTTGAATCTG
Source organism: Pictodentalium vernedei (assembly GCA_031216915.1). Taxonomy (NCBI): domain Eukaryota; kingdom Metazoa; phylum Mollusca; class Scaphopoda; order Dentaliida; family Dentaliidae; genus Pictodentalium; species Pictodentalium vernedei. Next base: position 308,765,517 of record CM062292.1, on the reverse strand, counting down.
CCCCCCCCCCCCCCCCCCCCCCCCCCCCCCCCCCAGAGATGATGTATACCAAATATGAGAGGATTCTGAGTGGTGAATCTGAAGAAGATTTTTAAAGAATATTCCACGTATTGCACAAAGTTAAAATTTGGGCTTCCATAGGGAGCACAAATATTAACCCAGCGACTTGATTTGAACAAACTTGAATCTGACCCCCCTATAGATGTTGTATACCAAACATGAAAGGATTCTGGCTGGGGGATCTGAAGACGAGGGTTTTTAAAGAATATTCCTCAAATTGCACTAAGTTAAACTTTGGGCTCCAATAGAGAGCCCAAATACTAACTCAGGGACCTGATTTAAATAAACTCGAATCTGCCCCCCCCCCCCCACCCCTCCCCCCTAGAGATGTTGTATACCAAATATGAAAGCAGTCTGTTCCTTTTATTGCACTATGTTAAAATTCGGGCTCCCATAGGGAACCCAAATATTAACCCGAGAAACTCGATTTGGACAAACTTGAATCTGGCTCCCTAGAGATGCTGTATACCAAATATGAGAGGATTCTGAGTGATGAATCTGAAGAAGATTTTTAAAGAATATTCCATGTACTGCACAAAGTTAAAATTTTGACTGGTGGATCTGAAGAAGATTTTTTCAAGAAATTTCCTCAAATTGCACCAAGTTAAACTTTGGGCTCCAATAGAGAGCCTAAATACTAACTCAGGGACGCGATTTGAACAAACTTGAATCTGACCCTCCTAGAGATGTTGTATACCAAATATGAAAGCATTCTGACTGGTGGATCTGAAGAAGAAGATTTTTAAAGAAATTTCCTCATATTTCAGTAGGTTAAAATTTGGGATCCTACAGGGAGACCAATTATTAACCAAAGGACTGGATTTGAACAAACTTGAATCTGACCCCCCTTACAGATGCTGTATACCAAACATGAAAGGATTCTGATTGGTGGAACTGAAGAAGAAAATTTTTAAAGAAATTTCCTCGAACTGCACCAAGTTAAACTTTGGGCTCCAATAGAGAGCCCAAATCTTAACCCACGGACTCAATTTGAACAAACTTGAATCTGGTTCAATTTAGCTCAACTTGTCAAGACAAAGACATGTACATGTATAGTATGTGACACAGCAATGACAAACATCTAGGTAATGACCTGATAACAAAGGTACATATAAAGTATTGTAACGGTCTGTACATAAATACTGACCGTTGCCTGTAACAAATGTATAGGTAAAGTATTGTAAAGGTGGGTGACAGTCAGATGCTAAACTAGAAAGGAAATCTTTGAGTCCCAGAGTGGGTCTGACTGAACCCCAAAATATTTGTTCTCATAGCACAGTGATAACAAAGGCACCCCAAAACACACTCGTTCCTGTCCCAAGGTGAAAACAAAAGTACCCAAGAAGTTTTGTGAAGATCAGTTCATAAATACGAGCTGTATAGAACTTGTGACAAAAAACTGATTGGACCTAATATCGATACAAAATGGCCACTGGCAGCCATCTTGAATTTTGGACCGTACCCAGAAACACTCATTCTCATCCCAAGGTGATAACAAAGGTACCCAAGAAGTTTTGTGAAGATCGGTTCATAAATACAGCCTCTACCCTGAGCTGTATTGACATGTGTGCTTACATTGTGTAAGTAGCACTGAATAAATCAAAGTTCATCTAATTTGCATAATTTCTGCACGAAAAAAAAAAACCCTTAGAATATGTGATGTATTCCATGTTACTAAACATTCATACAAAAATTTATTCAAATCAGAACTTTCCTACAGAAGTTCTGTACAAAAGACTGATTGCACTAATTTTGGTACAAAATGGCTGCTGGTGGCCATCTTGAATTTCGGACCACACCCAAAAACACTCGCTCTCATCCCACGGTGATAACAAAGGTACCCAAGAAGTTTCGTAAAGATTGGTTCATAAATATGGCCCCTAGTCTGAGCTGTATAGAAATTGTGTACAAAAAACTGATTAGACCTAATTTCGGTACAAAATGGCCACTGGCAGCCATCTTGAATTTTAGACCGCACACAGAAACACTCGTTCTCATCCCAAGGTGATAAAAAAGGTACCCAAGACATTTCGTGAAGATCAGTTCATAAATACAGACCCTAGTCTGAGCCGTATTGACATGTGTACTTACTGTGTGTAAGTTGCACTGAAAAAATCAAAGTTCATCTAATTTGCATAATTTCTGCACGAGAAAAAAACCTGTATTATATGTGATGTATCCCATGGTACTAAACATTCACACAAAAAATTATTCAAATCAACGCTTTCATATGGAAGTTCTGTGCAAAAATCTGATTGCACCTAATTTTGTACAAAATGGCTGCCATAGGCCATCTTGAATTTTGGACCGGACCCAAAAACACTCGTTCTCGTCCCACGGTGATACCAAAGGTACCCAAGAAGTTTCGTAAAGATCGGTTCATAAATACGGCCTCTAGCCCAAGCCGTATTGGCATTTGCACTTACAGTGCTGAAAGTAACCCCCAAAAACATCAAAATTAGTCTAATTTGCACAATTTACGCACGAGAAAAAAACCCGTATTATATGTTATGTATCCCATGGTACTAAACATTCATTCAAAAAATTATTCAAATCAGAGCTTTCATATGGAAGTTCTGTACAAAAAACAGATTTCTGCAGCATCGGTACAAAATGGCGGCTGGCAGCCATCTTGAATTTCGGACCGCACCCCAAAACACTCGTTCTCGTCCCACAGTCATAACAAAGGTACCCAAGAAGTTTCGTAAAGATCGGTTCATAAATACGGCCTCTAGCCCGAGCCGTATCCAATTGTTGACGTACGGACAGACGGACAGACGGATGACGGACGACGGGCCATGACAAAAGCTCAAATTTGGCTTCGCCAAAGTTGAGCTAAAAACAACATATTTTTGCAGGGCTTATATTTCAACGAGAATCTGAGAATCGATTCATGCAATAAAACCAGCGAGAATCCATGTAGATTCCTCTGCAAGGACTGACTTTTTAGTAAATTTAGCCCTTTACCTAACACAGCGGCAGTAAATTAACCAATAACATGACCTGAAATATCCTCACACTTTGTCAATAAAATTGTACAAATATGGCTGTCATTGGAACCGGCTCATTGTTATTTCTATGGTTTTATTGGTAAATATTGTTTATTTTTTTAAATAATTGTCAAATTTAGTTTACATTAAAAAAAAGAAAAAAAATGCCGATAGGATCACTGATCCAATGTCGAGTTGTGACAGCAAAAAAGTGGGTTTAATCATTATCAATTCATTATCCCGAAAACCTATTGTTTATAATTTACTATGTGAAGAGTCACTGTGACCTTGACCTTTGACCTAGTGATTGCAAAGTAAATAGGACTTTTTTTTGCACCAATGCCAACCTACCTATGGAGTTTCATGAACGTGGGTGGAACCATAGTCAAATAATCATCTGGAAACCAATTGTTTATGATTTATGTTCAAGGTCACTGTAACCTTGACCTTTGACCTAGCAAGTCAAAAATAAATAAGGGTCTTCCACTCACCTAGGCCAACCTACCTATGAAATTCATGAATGTGGGTCAAACCATTATCAAGTTATCATCCAGAAACCAATTGTTTATGATTTATTACATTGAAGGTCACTGTGACCTTGACCTTTGATTTAGCAAGTCCAAAAAAATCAATAGGGTTCTTCGTCGCACCCAGGTCAACTTACCTATGAAGTTTATTGAATGTAAGCTGAACCACTATCAAGTTATCATCCGGAAACCAATTGTTGTGATTTACTATGTTCAAGGTCACTGTGACCTTGACCTTTGAACTGGCGAGTCCAATATCAATAGGGTTTTTCCTTGCAAGAAGTCAACCAACCTATGGAGCTTCATGAATGTAGGTTAAGACACTATGAATTTATCGTCCACAAACCAATTGTTGCGATTTACTATGTTCAAGGTCACTGTGACCTTGACCTTTGACCTGGTGAGTTCAAGATCAGTAGGGTTCTTCCTCACAGCAAGGCCAATGCAGCTATTAAGTTTCATGACTATAGGCTGAACCACTGTCAAGTTATTGTCTGGAAACCAATTGTTGCAATTTGGTCACTGTGACCTTGACCTTTGACCTGGCGAGTCCAAGGTCAATAGGGTTCTTCCTCGCACCAAGGCCAACACACCTATGAAGTTTCATGACTCTAGGTTGAACCACTATCAAGTTCTCATCCGGAAACCAATTGTTGCGATATACTATGTTCAAGGTCACTGTGACCTTGACCTTTGACCTGGTGAGTCCAACATCAATAGGGTTCTTCCTCGCACCAAGGCCAACACGCCTGTAAAGTTTCATGACTCTAGGTTGAACCACTATCAAGTTATCATCCGGAAACCAATTGTTGCGATATACTATGTTCAAGGTCACTGTGACCTTGACCTTTGACCTGGTGAGTCCAAGATCAATAGGGTTCTTCCTCGCACCAAGGCCAACACACCTATGAAGTTTCATGACTCTAGGTTGAACCACTATCAAGTTATCATCCGGAAACCAATTGTTGCGATATACTATGTTAAAGGTCACTGTGACCTTGACCTTTGATCTGGTGAGTCCAAGATCAATAGAGTTCTTCCTCGCACCAAGGCCAACCCACCTATGAAGTTTCATGAATGTAGGTTGAACTACTATCAAGTTATCATCCGGAAAGGAATTGTTGCGATTTACTATGTTCAAGGTCACGTTGACCTTGACCTTTGACGTAGCGAGTCCAAAATCAATAGGGTTCTTCCCCTCACCAAGGCCAATCTACCTATGAAGTTTCATGAATGTGAGTTGAACCATTATCAAGTTATCATCCGGAAACCAATTGTTTAAGATTTACTACGTTCAAGGTCACTGTGACCTTGACCTTCGACGTAGCATGTCCAAAATCAATAGGGTTCTTCCTCCCACCAAGACCAACCTACGTATGAAGTTTAATGAATGTGAGTAGAACCACTATCAAGTTATCATCCGGAAACCAATTGTTTACGCCCACCCGCCCGCCCGCCATTCACCAAACTATAAGTCGAGTTTGACTTCGTCACAACTCGACTAAAAAGCTGTGTCAGGTATTTATTTATGTATTTATTGGTGTTTTTAAGGTCACATATTTCTGTACAATGGCTAACCATGACCGTGACAGTTTTACGGGTGGAGGAAGCCAGAGTACCTGGAGAGAACCACCGAGCAACGGCGAGCAACTGTCAGCTCCCCAACATACCAACTCCACACAAGCAGGGTTAGCATTGGTTGAAGACAGGAGCACCATCGACGTGCAGTACGCCTTAGTACACAGCGTCACCATGCCCCCAAGTGGGCAATGGGGGTGAAGTGTCTTGCCCAAGGACACAACGCGGTTGCCACAGGTGGGATTGAAACCGAGGACCTCTCGGCTTGCAGCCCGCACCTCTACCAACTGAGCCACCGCGCCCCCAGCTGTGTCAGGTAAAATGTTAAACATGTGTTATCAGAATACAAGGGTTCAACCATGGTGGCCTCATGGGTTCCTGGCACACTCATAGCAGGTAAGGAGGGCAGAGAAGGCTATACAGATAACAACTGACATCAAAATTTATTCTATTTATAAACAGTAATATTATCTCTTTACTTCCTTCAGACCCACCCACCCTACATGAAGACATAATGTTGAACACAAAAACTCGAGAAACACATGACCATTTGCTACCCAGACAAGAAACCTATATTCATTAATACTACATAACTGAATTCCATTCCCACGCAACTTCATTCATATTTCACATGTCCATAATACCTAATTTTAAACATTCACAGAATATGTGAATGGAGTCTACAGACCAAGACAACTTAATGCATGGGTCAGGTTTCTGAAAAATTCCATTAGACTATGCTCAATGAATGAATAAAGAATTTATCAATGAGCTGCAAGTGTTGAGCCTCCATTTTCACATTTCTAAACATTTGATGTAAGCTAAAATTTCATAACCCCAGTCAGTCTATAGGGGATACTGTGTGTATTTGAAGAGGCCAATACTTTTCAAGTTGTACATAAAAGAACTGAGGAATCTTGTAAATGCTGTAAACTTAGAAAAATAATAATTCAAATCAATGTAGTACACAAATAAGTGTGTTTTAGGGCCAAAGGGGTGGGAAGGAGAGGGTCTTTAACTCCTCACTTTTTGTCCTACATTGTAAAATACTGCAAAATGCAGCTCAACTTGACAAACTTGAACTTGGCAAGTTATAAGTGAAATGGCAAAATTGAAGATCATTGGTTCCAATGATATTTGGTGAAACTTCAATGTAACAGCATTGTGTGTGCTCAACATCAGAGCAATCCATGCATTTTAAAATGTAAACAGTAGAGCTGGCTAAAGGAAAATGTTAATACACAAAAGAAGTAAGTTTAAAAATCATTGTAAATGGCAACTTTTTTCACAGAAACTTGAGATGGTCTGTCGCCCGGTATACCCCCACTGAGGCATACCGTCTAGTGTGGGTGTCTGAAAAGGGGCATTAAATTTTTCCAAGTAAAAAAAAAGTCCAATATGGACACCAATCAGCCATCTTGAAACCGAGCAGGAAAAAAATTATGTCACGCACTTCCCCTCATCATGTTGATCATTTTTGTGAAGTTTCATGAAAATGCCGCTAAAACTGTAGAAGTAGTTCGCTCCACAAGTTTACATAAAACAAGAGGCCCCACGGGGCCTGAAGCGCTCATCTTGTACAGAGCACAATTTAAACAGAGTCCAAGAATGAGTCTACATTAAGCAAGCTATCTCCATAGGCTACACTGTCAATCCTTGAGTCCCTCAGTAGTGACAAAAATAATCTGGGCATCATGCCTTTTCTTCAGTTGATCATAAGTAAAATGTAGAGCTCCCCTATGAAGCCCCTTGATACAACCTATGTGGATTAATCTTAGTACCTCCAGAGGGTACTGAATACAAAATTTTTAATTCTTCAGCAAAATGGCCAATTCCAGCTCCCATAGAGAGCCCAAATATTAACCCAGGCTCTTGATTTGAACACAGTTAAATCTGACTTCCCTAGAGATGTTGTGTACTGAATATGAAAGCATTCTGACTGTTGGATCTGAAGAAAAGAAATTGTAAAGAAATTTCTTCGAATTGCTCTAAGTTCAAATTTGGGCTACCATAGCGAGCCCAAATATTAACCTATGGATCCGATTTGAACAAACTTGAATCTGACCCCCCTAGAGATGTTGTATACCAAATGTGAAAGCATTCTGACAAGTGAATCTGAAGAAAAAGATTTTTGAAGAAATTCCCTCATATTGTGCTAAGTTAAATTTCATGTTCCCATATGGAGCCCAAATATTAATCTAGGCACTCGAATTGAACAACCTGGAATCTGACCCCCCCCCCCCCCCCCCCCCCCCCCCCCCCCCCCTAGAGATGCTGTATACCAAATATAAAAGCATTCCGACTGGTGGATCTGAAGAAGAAGATTTTTAAAGAAATTTCCTCATACTGCATTAAGTAAAAATTTGGGCTACCATAGTGAGCCCAAATATATACCTAAGAATCTGATTTGAACAAACTTGAATCTGACCCCCATAGAGATGTTGCATACTAAATATCAAAGCATTCTGACTGATGGATCTGAAGAAGAAGATTTTTTTAAATTACCCTTCATATTGAACAAAGATAAAATTTGGGCTTCCGTAGGAAGCCCAAATATTAACCTAGGGACTTGGCTTGAACAATCTAGAATCTGACCCTCATAACAATGATGTATACCAAATATTAAAAGATTCTAACTGGTGGTTCTGAAGAAGAAGATTTTTAAAGAATATTCCCCATATTACCCTATGTTAAAACTTCGGGCTCCTGTAGAGAGCCCAAATATGAACCACTTTCAACAAACTTTTATCTGACCCCCCCCCCCCCCCCCCCCTCCCCCTATGAATGCTGTATACCAAATATCAAAAGATTCTGATGATTGGTTCTGGAGAAAAGATTTTTTAAAATTTTTGCAAATATGCTGACTCAGCATTTTTTCGATGCCCATTACAGAACACCCTAACATAACCGATGGCAATTTTTTTTTACCATTCAATTCTACTGGTCATAAGGATACTTCATACCAAATAAAAGCTCTCTGTTCCGTGGGGTTTGGGAAATATGGGCATTTGAAAACATTTCTATTTTTAGCTCCCAGGGTTCCCATGGGGATGCGGGGATTTTTTTTTATTTGCATGGGTCAAGTACTTATGACCCAATACTACCACAAACCAAATTTGGTTCACACCGGACAATCGGTTCAGAAAATAGAAATTTTGGGCGGGGCCAAAAATCTTACCCCTCCTATTACAAAGCCAAATATTACATCACGAACTTCGTTTGAACAAACTTGATTCTACACCTCATATAGAAGCTCCATAGCAAATATCAAGTCATTGTACACACTGGTTCTTGAGAAGAAGATTTTTAAAATATTCTGGAGCATTTTCCCCCACTCCCTCCCTATGGGGCTGGGCATGCTGAGTTGAACAAAAATGAAATGCCCCTTTGGGACCATCACTTACACAAACTTTCACTTGAATTGGCCCAGTGGCTTTGGAGGAGAAGACCAAAACATGGTGTTGACGGACGACGGACGGAGAGCAATGAGATTAGCTCAGCTGGACTTTGTCAAGATGAGCTAAAAAAATCCAATGTGGCCACCAGTTGGCCATTGTGAAACTGAGCAGGAAAAAAATTATGTCACACACTTCCCCTCATCATGTTGATCATTTCTATAAAGTTTCATGAAAATGCCGCTAAAACTGTGGAAGTAGTTCGCTCCACAAGTTTACATAAAAAAAACTCCAATATGGCTGCCAGTTGACCAACTTGAAACCGAGCAGGAAAAAAATTATGTCAAGCACTTCCCCTCATTATGTTGATCATTTTTGTGAAGTTTCATGAAAATGCGGCTAAAACTATGGAAGTAGTTTGCTCCAATGATAATCGATAGCTCTCATCTCGAGGTCTTGCCTAATGAGCACACCAAGTTCTAAAACAATCCTATGATAAATGAACCATGTAGACCATGTCAAAGAAGAATGTTGATGCACAAATGTACCAAATTCAATGTGTGTTGCTAACAGCAACATTTTTGACGAAAATGGAAGAAAATCAAAAGCTCGCATCTAGAGGTCACCCAAATAAGCATACCAAGTTTCAAAGTGATCTGATGATAAATGTGACATGTGCAGTGTGCCAAAGGGAATTGTCGACGTCCAAAAAGATAAGTTGAATGTCGTTGCTGGGAATGGAATAAAATCTAAAGCTCCCATCTAGAGGTCTGACAAACAAGCAAGGTTCAAAGCGATCCATTCATGAATGCACCCTGCAGGGCGTGCCAAAGGAAAATATTGATGCACAAATCCACAAAGTTCAAAGGTCAAGGTAACAGCAACATCTTTCAACTGAAATGAAAGAAAACTGATAGCTTCTATCTAGAGGTCACTTCGAGACACGCATACCAATTTTTCTTTTTCCAATTCCTGATGGGCCTCCCATACATCGTCATTGCTTTGATCCGTCAACTTAAACGTTTAGTTGTCTCATCTAATGCAATCTCAATCTGGAGGTATTTAAGGGGCACAGTTTCAGGATTGGAGGGGCTCCTTTGGCAGCCAGCTGTGGATTCACAGACCCTCAAATTCATCCTTGGATCCCTCGGTTTAATTTCGATATCACTGGTAGGTTTCTGATCATCACACTTTTGCTGCTTCTGGGGGATAATGGCTGCTTGAGTTGTTTTTTTGTGTGTGTCCCTTATTCCTTATGCTCCAGAAGCTGCAATAGTTCTTGACTTTAGACTTTTGTAATTTGCATCCTGTGAATAATATTCTTCCCAACCACTAAGATTCTTCTATATTTGTTATAATTTGTCTGGACTAACTGCCTAGGCAGTGTCCTGCATTCAGTTAAATAATGTTTCTGATCATCTGATAACTTTTAGGTGGTTCAGAGTGACTGCCGGGACAGTGTCATGAATTCAGTTAGGCTGCATTTTGAGTACATATTTATTAGGCTGCAGGTTTAGAGCTGACTGTCGGGGCAGTGCCCTATAAAAACATCTACTCCACTTTGCAAGTTATATATTATCTGTTTCATTGTGAGCCGTCTGCTAGGATAGTGATTGTTTTTTGCATCATATTTGAATTTTCATGGGCTTATTTGTTAGTTTAATTGTTGGTAGTAACATTGTTACCTCAGACTGCGGTAACAACCACCTGGTAGATGGTCATATAGCACCAGCCAAGAGAATTTGCAAATTTTATTTTTGTTTCGCAATATGTGCTTACTGCTGTGCCAACTGTTGGGGCAGGGCTTTGCTTCTTTTATTTTTATTTATTTTTTATTATGTGCACCCAAGTCTATTCAAGTGCAGTGGAACCATGTTAATTGAATAGCCACTTTGCCCATGAAAATAGGTCAATTAACCGGAGTGTTCAATTAACAAGGATTAGGTCACTTTCCTGTATTCTAGTGATAATTTGAGCATTAATTCTATTATATCTTGTTTGATAAGAGCTTGTGGAGCTCTGTCAAACAATTTGTAACAGATTAAATGCCTATATTTGATATACTGTGGTCATATCGGTCTATAACATGGGGAGTTAGTGGTTATAAGAGAATTTCTTCAATAAATTACAAGTTTTTTTCCAATTAAGTTTACTCTATAACCTATTTGCAATTAACAGGTCAAATGTGTACTGAAGATATGGTAAATGGGTTTGTGCTTGGAAATTGTATTCGATTAACAGGGTTTTCCAATTAAGAGATATCCCTTTAAATGGGCTCCACTAAACTTCCCTGACCAATATATAAAGAGAGCTCTTCATAACCCACCTCCATATTTGTTATGGTATGGTATGGTCTAGTGAATAGCATAAACCTCTAGCATGAAAAGAAGGGTTATCAAGATAGTTAAGAGTTAATCATGAACACCACACATTAAGCAAAAAATAGAACTCTGATAAAAAATCCAATTAATTCTTTCCATTTACTATTGAAAGCCGATAAATAATCTGGTAAATTACTAGAGTAAATTGCTGAAAATACCCAGAAACATCTGCATTCAATATGCTTATTCCCAATAAATCCAATATCTCTTATCCCACTTCCAGAAAAATTCAAAATAACTTCGACCTCCAAGAATAAGACTGAAACTTAAATCCAAAATATACAGCAGAAATTCATTTCTAAAATACAAATCAAGCACCAAATAGAAACATTAATAAAATATTAATAAACTGCAGCACAACTTGACCAAGACGGGACTGAACTAAATAGAAAGTTCCAGTAATGCAAAGTCATTCGTTCAAGTTTCTCCAGAAAAGACACCAAATCAAAGCTACATATGAAATCAGAAAAAGATCGGGTCCAGGATGCAGCCTGTAGAGTGTGCTAATGAAATTGTTGACAATTTATATACCAAATCCAAGATGGCCACTGGTGGCCATGTTTTTTAAACAAAATTCAGAAATATTTGATAATGATAGCTCCCATCTGGACATCACACCATAGCTACGTAGGAATTTTTAATGAAATTTGAAAAAGATCGGGCGAGAGATGCAGTCTGCAGGATGTGCTAATGGAATTGTTGACAATTTGCATACCAAATCCAAGATGGCCACTTGTGGCAATGTTTTTCAACGAAATTCAGAAAAATTTTATAGCTTCTATCTGCACATCACACCAAAGCTGCAAATAAAATTTGAAAAAGATTGGGTGCGAGGTGGGGGCCTCTAATGGAATTGTGGACAATTTATATGCCAAATCCAAGATGGCTGCCAGTAGCCATGTTTTTCAATGAAATTTGATAGCTCACATCTGGACATTACCCCCAAAGCGACATATGAAATTTGAAACTGATCAGGAGAGAGATGTGGTCTGTAGGATGTACTAAAGGAATTGTGGATGGATAGTGAGATGGATGGACGAACAGACAGATGAACAGGCATACAAACGGCTGACGGATCTCGACCCATTCCAATAGCTCATATCTGACATTGTCAAGCTGAGCAAAAAATGATAAAATAATATGCAGTGTATTTCTTGAAGTGTCACCTCTAATATTACTGAACTGTTGATTGGAAAACAATACTTGTTAAAACATTTCTTCAATGACTTAAAAGTTTAAACTTAAATTTAATTTTTTGTCTGAAAACATCTTATGACACCCAAATGGAAAGTGCTAAATATGCTCAATCCATTAAAGGGGGGATGGTTGGGTGGGTGGAGTCTTGGGGGTGATAAGAAATGAAAGTGTCAGAGACACTGTAGCTTAACTTTATGTTTATGAAACTTTATGTTTATGAAAGGATAATGAAATAAGACAAGAATTGTGATAATTAAGAATATGTTAACTTCTGTTCCCTACATGCTATGTTTTCAATAAGAATAATTTGAGGTGCAGACTGTGCTAAAGAATTGAAGCCTGGGTTAATGTGGCCCTCACACACAGTTAATGTCTGTCAGTCAAAGTTACCAAATTACAGTGAAATTATTCCAAAACGAGTCATCCTTCCAAGATACAAAAATCCAGCAAGAGGATCACAGATCCAGAAGTCAAGTTTTGACATTAAATTCTGAAGAAATAAGCTATTTATAGTAACACTGACCTTGACCTTGGAGTCCAAGAATGGTGTCTTCCATTCCTATAAGGTAACCTCTGGTATAAGTTTGGTAAAGGTGCTTCAAATAGAACTAAAGTTATTGCCCGGAAACCAATTTGTCACAAAATATTCTATTGATAGTAACAGTGACCTTGACCTTGGAGCCCCAGACTCCGAAGTCGATAGGTGTCTTCCCTTCCTATAGGGTAACCTGTGGTATAAGTTTGGTGAAGATACACGGAACAGAACTAAAGTTATTGCCCGGAAACCAATTTGTCACAAAATATTCTATTTATAGTAACAGTGATCTTGACCTTGGAGTCCCAGACTCCGAAATCAACAGGTGTCTTCCCTTCCTATAGGGTAACCTCTGGTATAAGTTTGGTAAAGGTGTGTCAAATAGAACTAAAGTTACTGCCCAGAAACCAATTTGTCACAAAATATTCTATTTATAGTAACAGTGACCTTGACCTTGGGGCACGAGACTCTGAAATCGATAGGTGTCTTCCTTTCCTATAGGGTAACCTCTGGTATAATTTTGGTAAAGGTGCATCAAATAGAACTAAAGTTATTGCCCGGAAACCAATTGTTTACGCCCGTCACCTGCAAGCCACTTCATCAAACTATAAGTCGAGTTTGACTTCGTCAAAACTCGACTAATAAAATCACTTCAGACTATGCTAAAGGTTTTCAGGCTTTGGGCTCTTGTGTAGCCATCACAGTTGACCGATCGCAACCAAAAGGGGATGTCCTCATCGAGACATTATACCGAGTCATCCTACCATGTTACACTGAAATCCCTTAATAAATACTACCTGTAGTCTGTGCTAAAGGTTCTTGGCTCGGGCAGACATCATGGTTGAATAATAGCGACCAAAAGGGGACATTCTCATCTTGACATTATCTGGAGTCAGCCTACCAAGTTACAATGAAATCCTTTCATAAATATGACCTGTAGACTGTGCTAAAGGTTTTCAGGCTTCGGGCCCCTGTAGCCATCACAGTTGACCAATCGCGACCAACTAGGGACGTTGAAGCCTGGGTTAATGTGGCCCTCACACAGTTAATGTCTGTCAGCCAATGTTACAAAGTAACAGTAAAATTATTCCAAAATGAGTCATCCTACCAAGATACAATGAAGTCACTTCATAAATATAACTCGTAGACTTTGCTAAAGGAATCTAGGTCACGTGATGGTTCGGTGGTCATGGCTGACCAATCATGACCAAAATAGGACAGTCCCATCTGGATATCATACCAAGTTATCCTGCCAAGTTACAATGAAATCCCTTAATAAAAACAACCTGTAGACAGTGCTAAAGGAATCTAGGTCGCATGATCAGGCAGCGGTAATGGCTTACCAATTGTGACCAAAACAGGACAATTTCATCTAAACATCATACCAAATTATCCTTCCAAGTTACAATGAAATCGCTTCATAAATATGAACAGATTGTGCTAAACAAATCTACGTCACGTGCCTATGCAGCCATCATGGTTGACCGATCAAGGAAAAAATAGGACGTTCTCATCTAGACATTGTACCGAATCATCCTACCATTTTACAATGAAATCCCTTAAAAAAAAAGCAAGCTGTAAACTGTGCTAAAGGAATCTAGGTAATATGCCCATGTGGCCATCACAGTTGACTGAACCCGCCCAAAATAGGATGTTCTCATCTGGACATTATACAGAGTTATCCTACTAAGTTACAATGAAATCCCTTCATAAATACGAGGGGGCGTGGTGGCGTTGCATTAACTGGTTCTCGTCAGATCACAGAAGTTAAGCAATGTCGAGCCCGGTTACTCCTTGGATGGGTGACCATCCGAGCAATCGATTCGGACTCCTGCGTTGTGTCCTTGGGCAAGGCACATAACCCCCGATTGTCCACATGGGGGCATGATGATGCCGGTACTAAGGCGCACTGCATGTCGATGGTGTGCATGACTTCAACCAATCTAACCCTGCTTGTGCTGCAGTGTGGAGTTACGATGTTGGGGAGCTGGCAGCTGCTCGGTGGTTCTCTGCGGGTACTCCGGCTTAATCCACCCGTAAAACTGTCACCAACACGATATGACCTTCGCTGTTAAAGTGTTGTTAAACCTTAATAAATAAATTAATAAATACGACCTGTAGACTATGCTAAAGGTTTTCGGGCCTGCAAAGCTGTCACGATTGACCGACCACGACGAAAAGGGGATGTTCTCATCTAACATTATATGGAGTCATTCTACCAAGTTACAATAAGATCTCTTCATAAATACAACCTGTAGACTATGCTAAAGGTTTTGGGGTTTCGGGTTCGCATTGCCATCATGATTGACCAATCACAACCAAACTTTCTTGGGGACGTTCTCATCTAGACATGACCACGAACCTGCATATGAAATTTCGTGATGATCGGACAAGAACTACATTGTGTAGCCTGTGCTAAAGAAAATGTGAACAGACTCACAGACTAACAGTCACACAGACTTCCGCACACGTGATGGCAATAGCCTGCACACGTGACGGCAATAGCCTATCTGGACATTGTCAAGTTAAGCTAAAAACAAGAGGCTTTAAAGAGCCTGTAATTTTTCACCTCGCAGAACAGAAGATTAAAATATGTTTTCCCATAGTGTTTCTGTGGTAACTATAAGCTGCAACAACAGACATGGTAGCCTAAATATCAACCCAGGGAATTGATTTCAACAAGTTGTATCTGCCCCTTCTAAGAAAAGCTTATACCAAATATCCAAAGATTCTGACCAGTGGATCTAACCAAAAAAAGGTTTTTAAAGAATATTCCTCATATTGAACTAAGTAATAATTTGGGCTCCCACAGGGAGCCCAAATATGAACCCAGGGACTTGGCTTGAACAAACTTGAATCTCACCTCCAGTGGGATGCTGTATACTAAATATCAAAAGATTCTGACTGGTGGATGTGAAGAAGAAGATTTTTGAAGAATATTCCTCATATTGAACTACGTTATAATTCGAGCTATATCAACCCAGGGACTTGGCTTGAACAAATTTGAATCTCCCCCCCCCCCCCCCACCCCCCAAGGATGCTGCATACCAAATATCAAAGCATTCTGACTGCTGGATCTGAAGAAGATTTTCAAAGAAAATTCCTCATTTTGAACTAAGTTATAATTCGGGCTCCACAGTGAGCCCACATATGAACGCAGGGACTTGGCTTGAACAAACTTGAATCTCACCCCTAAGGATGCTGCATACCAAATATCAAAACATTCCAACTGCGGAATCTGAAGAAGATTTTTAAAGAAAATTTTTTAAAATTCCTCATATTGAAGTTATAATTCGGGCTCCCACAGGGAGCCCAAATATGAACCCAGGGACTTGGCTTCAACATACTTGAATCTCAACCCTCTAAGGATGCTGCATACCAAATATTTAAATATTCCGACTGCTGGATTTGAAGAAGAAGATTTTTAAAGAATATTCCCCATAGTGCACTAATTTAAATATTTGGGCTCCCATAGAGAGCCCAAATATGGGCCCAGGGATTTGATTTCAATAAACATGTGAAACAATCTTCCAAAGATGTTATATGTGAAATTTGAAAGCTTTTGGAGCAGTGGTTTGGGAGAAAAGTAGTCTTAAATGTTTTTCCCATTACCCACAGTGTTAAAAAATGCTGACTCAGCACTTTTTCAAAAGTTCCAAAAAAGGACCCCATGAAAAAACCGATAGCAATTTTTTTGGACCATTCCATTCTGTTGCAGGGTTCATACAAAAATTTGCTCTCAAAGTTCAAGGGTTTTTCAAGGGCTTCTTCTTTTTTTTCAAGGGCTACATATACTATTCAGCTTGTTGTATGAGCTCTAAAAATCTAAGATTCATGTGACACGGATGTGACTTTGGAAGTCAGGAAGTACTGGTACCCAAAGTGTGATCTGTGTTACAGTAATCTTGGTAAAACTTTCCATACTTTTTTATGGTTTTTTTTTAACTGAGCGACACCAGCGCAACAAACAAGTAAAAGGCGAGTACACATATATTTACAATGCCCAGGAAATAGCTTGGTATTCAAGGGTTTTTCAAGAGATTTCTGGAAGTTCAAGGGTTTCTCAAGGGCTAATTTCAAATTCCAGGGTTTTTCAAGAAAAAACTCATTTTCAAGGGTTTTTCAAGAGCTGTATGAACCCTGTGTTGGTCCTAAGGAAGCTTCACACCAAATAAGAATTCTCAGTGCCGTGTAGTTTTGGAGATATGGGCATTTTAATTTTTTTCTATTTTTAGCTCCTGCGGTTCCCATGGGGCAACAGGAAATTTCTGGGGGGCATAAATTAAGTACTAATGACCCAATAAGCTCTCATATCAAATTTGGTTCAAATCTGCCTCTTGGTTTGGAAAATACAAATTTTGGGCGGGGCGAAAATTCTTGCCCCTCCCATAACAAAGGCAAATATAGCTCCTCAAACTTCTCTTGAACAAATTACACTTCACAAGGAAGCTGCACACCAAATATCAAGCTACTGCTGGTTCATGAGAAGAAGATTTTTTAAGATTTAAGCACACTTTTTGGGCGTGGCCCTAGTGAGGGGCGAGGCAACTTGATCTGAACAAAATCAAAATGCGATGTCAAAACAAACTATTATCTCAAATATCAATTAAATTGGTTCAGGGGTTTGGGAGGCGAAGACGCAAGCACCATGTTTGTAATCCGATCAACATTGTATGTGGATCATTGGTAGAGCGTGTCCCAGTCATCAATCGTGCAAAGTTTCAAAAACATTTGGCCTTGTGGTTTCAGAGGAGAAGATTTTTCAACATCAACCAATCAGAATCAAAGAATGCTTCTGGCAGCCATGTTTTTCATCCAACAGGAACACAATGAGGAACAGTTGTAGAAAACCTCCCAAAGACCATTCATGCCAAGTTTGGTTCACATCGGCCTAGTTGTCCAGAGAAGATGAAAATGTGATTTCCAACAGGGTTTCTATGGTAACTATAAGCCACAATTGCGGTCATGTTTGCATCTCGATCAACATTAAATGAGGATTATTGGTAGAGGGGGTCCAGTCATCAACCATGTGAAGTTTCAAAACATTTGGCCTTGTGGTTTCAGAGCAGAAGATTTTTGAAAATCCATCAATCAGAATAAATGAATGCTTCTGGCGGCCCTATTTTTCATCCAACAGGAACAAAATGAGGTTTGTTTGTAGAGGACCTCAAATAGACCATTCCTGCCAAGTTTGGTCCACATTGGCTCTGCAGTTCAAGAGAAGAAGATGAAAATGTGATTTCCCATAGGGTTTCTGTAGTAACTTTTAAGCCACAATTGTTTGCAACCCAATCAACATTAAATGAGGATCGTTGGTAGAAAGTGTCCCAAGCATCAATCATATGAAGTTTTAAAACATTAAGCCTTGTGGTTTCAGAGGAGAAGATTTTTGAAAATCTACCAAACAGAATCAAAAAATGCCTCTGGAGACCATGTTTTTCAAGTGACAAGAACAAAATTAGGATCGTTTGTAGTGGACATCGCATAGACCATTCCTGCCAAATCTAGTTCACCTCAGCACAGCAGTTCCAGAGAAGATGAAAATGTAAAAAGTTTATGGACGACAATGCACACCAAGTGATGGAAATAGCTCACATGGCCCTTTGCGCCAGGTGAGCTAAATATTCAGCACTCTACAAGTTAATAACGATATATGTAAAACTTTTGTGTTCAGTTTTGTGTAAATAAATGCATGTACATCTCCGACACGAGATGACCCTGGCTGTTGACTCTGTCATTAACCCTTTACCTAACATGAAAAGCAGACGACACTTGCAAACAAAATTATTGACTGAGTCAAAACCATAGCTTATGACCCCTCATTGGAATGAGCTCGTTCCAATAAGGGATCATAAGGTATGTTTCTGAGGCCAAAAGTGAAAGAGTAATGAAAATGTAATGGAATTTTTTTGTGAATAGCGCAGGCCAGTTTTGGAAGTTACGTTTGGGTAAAGGGTTAAATACCAATAAATAATTAACTAATGAATAAGCATCAATGAAAAGAAGTGAAATTTTAGAGTCACACAATTTCATACTAATTTTGGAAGACACTGTAACCTTTTTTTTCTTCTTTTCTGTAAACCAATAAAAAATATCCAACAAACGGGCTTTAATTTCAATGAGGGATTGCTGGAGAATCCGAACCATTTTTTGTTTTGTATTTTTGTCTTTTTTTTGGGGGGGGGGGCTCAGCAAGCAGCCTAAAAGTTCACTTGGAACTGCAACTGCCGTTGATTTTCATTTATTAACATTTCCAGAAATACAGACCTATATATAATGATGGTTTACTGTTTTCCGACACTGATGACGAAGCGCTGCAATGGAGAGCACTGATTAACCATTTACCAATGCAAAGGACATCAAAATTTATTTGTTCAAACATTATTTGTTCAAAAAATTTCAACAAAAGCTGCAGTTGTGGCCATGTTTGCAACCCGATCAACATTCAATGAGGATCTTTGGTAGAGGGGGTCAAAGTCATCATTTATGTGAAGTTTCAAAACATTTGGCCTTGCAGTTTCAGAGGAGACGATTTTTGAAAATCCACCAACCAGAATCAAAGAATGGCTCTGGCGGCCATGTTTTTCATGCGACGGGAACAAAATGAGGATCGTTTGTAGAGGACCTCCCATAGACCATTCCTGCCAAGCGGTTTCAGAGAAGATGAAAATGTGAAAAGTTTACGGATGACGCCAGACGAGGGACACCAAGTGATGGCAAAAACTCACATGGTCTTTTAGGCCAGGTGAGCTAAAAAGGCCAATAACTCTGCAAAATGAGACTGATCTCAAAATAGCAGGTGCATAGTTTTCCATGCTAGTTAATCTCTCTGCCAAGTTTAAACAAGAAGCACCATGGGGCCTGAGGCACTCACCTGACATTTGTTGTTTAAAGAAGGATTTAATTAGCATCTCTAACTAGTTAACACTACAGAGGAATGAAGTTATTTAATTATTTATAACTCTGTTGTCCATGCCAAATGATTTTTTCTAGTACTGGGATGCTGCCACATGAATAATGCCCAGATTTCCAGTGATGCAAAACTAGGGAGTCCAAATATCAACCTAGGAACTTAACTTGAACTAACTTGAGTCTGAGCTTCCCTCCCACCAGGATGCTGTATACCAAATGTGAAAGCATTCTGACTGGTGGATCTGAAGAAGATTTTTAAAGAAATGTCCTCATATTGCACTAGGTTGAAATTTGGGCTATCATAGGGAACCCAAATATTAACCCAGGGACTCGATTTGAACAAACTTGAATATTACCTCCCAAGAGATATTGTATACCAAATACGAAAGCATTCTGACTGGCGGATCTGGAGAAGATGATTTTTAAAGAAATTCCCTCATATTGCACTAAGTTAATATTCAGGCTCCCATAAAAGCCCAAATATTAATGCAGGGACTCAAAACTTGAATATGACACCCTAGAGATGTTGTATACCAAATATGAAAGAGTTCTAACTGGTAAATCTGAAGACTATTTTTAAAGAAATTCCCCAATATTGTACCAAGTTCAAATTTGGGCTCACATAGGAAGCCCAAATATGAACCCAGGCACTCGATTTAAACAAATTTGAATGTGAATATTTTTGAAGATCATTCCCCATATCGCCCTAAGTTAAAAATCTGAGCTCCTGTATTGAGCCCAAATATGAACCAAGGGGCTTCATTTTAACACACTTGTATCTAACACCCCCCTATGGATGCTGTATACCAAATATCAAAAGATTCTGATCAATGGTTCTGGAGACATTTTTTTTTTTAATTTTGCAAATATACTGAATCAGCATTTTTTTGAGGTCACAGATGCACAGGTTCCTTCCCATGGTGGTAAACAAATCTGCCATGTTTTAAAAATGAAAATGTCAATGACACTGTAGCTCAACTTGACAAACTTGAACTTGGTAAGTTATAAGTGAAATGGCAAAATTGAAACAATGTTGGTGAAATTTAAAAATAACAGCATTGTGTGTTCACAAAGTTAGAGTAATCCATTCCTTTTTAAATGTAAACTGTACGTCGCCATGGCTAAAGGAAGAATGTTGATACACAAATGCAGTAAGTTCAGAGGTTATGTGAACAGCAACTTTTTTCACAGAAATGAATGCTAATCAATAGCTCTTATCTGAAGGTCTTGCCTAATGAGCACACCAAGTTCAAAAACAATCCTATGATAAATGTGGCCTGTAGGCCATGTCAAAGAATGTTGATGCCCAAATGCAATAAATTCAAAGATTGTTGCTAACAGGAACAGTTTTTGATGGAAATGAAAAGAAAATCAATAGCTCATATCTTTGTCACCCTGCATAAGCATACAAAGTTTCAAAACAAACTGATAATGAATGTGCTCTCAGATGCATGCCAAAGGAAGATGCTAATGCACAAATACACTAAGTAGAAGGTCAATGCTTGTGGCAATGTTTTTTTTTTAATGAAAATTCATAAATATACCCTGCAGAGAGTGAAAAAGGGATAAGTTGATGCACAAATGCAGTAAGTTCAAAGGCTGGTGATAACGATAATAATTTTTTACACCAAGTTTGCAAGCGATCCAAACATAAATGTGTCCTGCAGGGAGTGTCAAAGGGATATATTGATGCTTAACTGCAGTAAGTTTTTACTAAGTTCATCAAAAGCCATTGCAAGTGGCAACATTTTTTGGATGGAAATCAACGAAAATCGATAGCTTCCATCTAGAGGTAACCCCAAACAAGCATACAAAGTTTCAAACCGATCTAATCATAAATGTCCCCTGTAGGGCATGCCAAAGGAATATATTGATGCCTGACTAAACTAAGTTCAAAGATTGTTGCCAGCGGCAACATTTTTTGACAGACGTAAATGGAAGAAAATCGATAGCTCCCATCTAGAGGTCACCCCAAACAAGCCTGCTAGGTTTCAAAACAGTCCGATCATAAATGTGCCCTGTAGGGTGTGCCAAAGGGAAATATTGAGGTCTGAATAAACTAAGTTCTAAGAACGTTGGCCGCGGCAACATTTTTTTGACGGAAATGGGAAAAATCGATAGCATACCATGTTTTAACGCAATCCGATGATAAATGTGCCCTGTAGGGTGTGCCAAAGGGAAATATTGAGGTCTTCTGACTAAACTAAGTTCTAATAACGTTAACCGCGGCAACATTTTTTTGACGGAAATGGGAAAAATCGATAGCTCCCATCTAGAGGTCACCCCAAACAAGCATACCAGGTTTCAAACCAATCCAATCATAAATGTGCCCTGTAGGGTGTGCCAAAGGGAAATATTGTGGTCTGACTAAACTAAGTTCTTAGAATGTTGGCCGTGGCAACATTTTTTGAGGGAAATTGAAGAAAATCGATAGCTCCAATCTAGAGGTCACCCTAAACAAGCATGCCAGGTTTCAAAGCAATCCAATCATAAATGTGCCCTGTAGGGTGTGCCAAAGGGAAATATTGTGGTCTGACTAAACTAAGTTCTAAGAACATTGCCCGTGGCAACATTTTTTTACGGAAATTGAAGAAAATCGATAGCTCCGATCTAGAGGTCCCCCCAAACAAGCGCGCCTTGTTTCAAAGCAATTCGATCATAAATGTCCCCTGTAGGGTGTGCCAAAGGGAAATATTAAGGTCTTCTGACTAAATTAAGTTTTAAGAACGTTGGCTGCGGCAACACTTTTTGACGGAAATTGAAGAAAATTGATAGCTCCTATCTAGAGGTCTCCCCAAACAAGCATACCAGGTTTCAAAGCAATCCAATCATGTGCCAAAGGGAAATATTGTGGTCTGACTAAACTAAGTTCTAAGAACGTTGGCCGCGGTAACATTTTTTGACGGAAATTGAAGAAAATCGAGAGCTCCCATCTAGACGTCACCCCAAACAAGCATACCAAGTTTCAAAGTGATCTGATCATAAATGCGACCTGTGAGGTGTGCCAAAGGAAATTGTGGACATACGTACTAACGTACGTCGATGGACGAGAAGTGATGACAATAGCTCAGCTTGACTTTGTCAAGTTGAGCTAAAAATCACCAGAAAATGAAGGAATACAAGCTCTAACAAAATTTTGTACATGGAGGATAAATTCAAAGTCAAAAAGAGTAATAACTCAGCCATGACCGGTCTGATCGATCTCAAAATCGAAGATTCACAGTTCCCATGGTGGCTAATATAACTTTCAAGTTTAAAAAAAAAAAATTTCATAATTGACTGAGAAAAGCTCCAGACAAAATACTGTCCACACTGACAGGCAGATGGACAGACAGACAAGCTGAATCCAGTATTACACCCAACAACTTGCATGAGAAAAATTACCAGGGATATTCTATTTAGCAGTTTTCAAGTATGCAGGCTTTTCTCTAATAATAGTGACTTACCCGTGCTAAGGCTACTTTGTGAGTTTCCCATATTACATTTTCTCCAGTCTGAAAATACAAAAAAATCACAATTAATATCTTCATTAAATATCAAGCTGTAAATTCAAAAGAATTTTTGTTAAGAAAAACTTGTAGCTTCACTGATGAAGTTTTTCATCATTCCAACATTCTGACTTTGCATTACGTAAACTGATAAAGAAACACATGATCTAGGTTACAGCATCACCCAAAACATTCTAGGATGACAAAAATCAAATTCAAAGCTTTAAAGTTCTTAAAATTCAATCAAGAAGAATTGATTCTCACAAATTAATCTCTCTTGAAAAGCAATCAGAATCAAATCAACTTTGATTCTCACAAAATGTTCATATGATTCTTATCATAGATTCTGAAAGTGTCTTTAAAAGCCTGGATAATTCTACCAATATTGTGTTCCCTCATAAGGTATCATTTTGACTTATTAGTGTGGAGTTTAGTGATTCTTATAGGCAAATAAGACTTCACCAGAAACCATTGCGAGATAGTGTCACTTCAATCAGCAAGACCACAAAAAGCCTTTATGTTTGAGCATGTGTTTTACTTGTACATGTAGACAGATGGATGAACAGACGGACAGATGGACAAGATGTTTCAAGTATACTCCCCGTCAAACTTGGGTGTATAATAAATATGCTTCCACTTTCCAAGGGTTCCCACTGGGGATCTCGAGTTGATACTGAGTGCTGAATAAGTTACTTATTTGCAAATAACTGTACTAAGCTACCTTAATAATATATGTAATTCCCATGTATTAACATAGTCCCACATGAAATATCAATCAAATGGTCCAACTAACATCTGAGGTTGGATATCATGTTGGAAAGGCATGCATTTTCATTCCATAACAGTGGTCACACTGAATACCGAGACAAAAAAAGCTATTACATCACTTCTATAAACAGATTTAATAACTTGCAGGGGAAAAAAAAATGTAAACACCTGGATACTGAATACAATTTTACAGAGTGAATAAGTATTTTCCTTTCAGGTCAAGGAGGTGCAAGTTGAAGTTTACTGAAGGAATGTTTGCTTGGGGCAAATGTCTTGTCAGTATCTTTTTTGAAAGGGGTGGTACATAAAAATAAAAAAACAATGACACTGTAGCTCAACTTGTCAAGACAAAGACATGTACATGTATAGTATGTGACACAGCAATGACAAACATCTAGGTAATGACCTGATAACAAAGGTACATATAAAGTATTGTAACGGTCTGTACATAAATACTGGCCGTTGCCTGTAACAAATGTATAGGTAAAGTATTGTAAAGGTGGGTGACAGTCAGATGCTAAACTAGAAAAGAAATCTTTGAGTCCCAGAGTGGGTCTGACTGAACCCTAAAATATTTGTTCTCATAGCACAGTGATAACAAAGGCACCCCAAAACACACTCATTCCTGTCCCAAGGTGAAAACAAAGGTACCCAAGAAGTTTCGTGAAGATCAGTTCACAAATATGAGCTGTGTAGAAGTTGTGACAAAAAACTGATTGGACCTAATTTCGGTACAAAATGGCCACTGACAGCCATCTTGAATTTTGGACCACACTCAGAAACACTTGTTCTCATCCCAAGGTGATAACAAAGGTACTCAGGAAGTTTTGTGAAGATCGGTTCATAAATATAGCCTCTAGCCCGAGCCGTATTGACATGTGCACTTACAGTGTATAAGTAGCACTAATTTAAGTGCCACTAAATAAATCAAAGTTCATCTAATTTGCATAATTTCTGCACGAGAAAAAAACACGTACTACATGTGATGTTACTAAACATTCATACAAAACTTTATTCAAATCAGAACTTTCATACAGAAGTTCTGTACAAAAGACTGATTGCACTAATTTTGGTACAAAATGGCTGCTGGTGGCCATCTTGAATTTCGGACCACACCCAAAAACACTCGTTCTCATCCCACGGTGATAACAAAGGCACCCAAGAAGTTTTGTAAAGATCGGTTCATAAATACGGCCTCTAGCCTGAGCCGTATAGAAGTTGTGTACAAAAAACTGATTAGACCTAATTTCGGTACAAAATGGCCACTGGCAGCCATCTTGAATTTTGGACCGCACCCAGAAACACTCGTTCTCGTCCCAAGGTGATAACAAAGGTACCCAAGACGTTTCGTAAAGATCGGTTCATAAATACAGACTCTAGCCCGAGCCGTATTGACATGTGTACTTACTGTGTGTTAGTAGCACTGAAAAAATCAAAGTTCATCTAATTTGCATAATTTCTGCACGAGAAAAAAACCCGTATTATATGTGATGTATCCCATGGTACTAAACATTCACACAACAAATTATTCAAATCAGCGCTTTCATATGAAAGTTCTGTGCAAAAATCTGATTGCACCTAATTTTGTACAAAATGGCTGCCATCGGCCATCTTGAATTTTGGACTGGACCCCAAAACACTCGTTCTCGTCCCACGGTGATAATAAAGGTACCCAAGGAGTTTCGTAAAGATCGGTTCATAAATACGGCCTCTAGCCCGAGCCGTATTGGCATTTGCACTTACAGTGCTGAAAGTAACACCAAAAAACATCAAAGCTAGTCTAATTTGCATAATTTACGCACGAGAAAAAAACCCGTATTATATGTGATGTATCCCATGGTACTAAACATTCATACAAAAAATTATTCAAATCAGAGCTTTCATATGGAAGTTCTATACAAAAAACAGATTTCTGCATCGTCGGTACAAAATGGTGGCTGGCAGCCATCTTGAATTTCGGACTGCACCCAAAAACACTCGTTCTCGTCCCACGGTCATAACAAAGATACCCAAGAAGTTTCGTAAAGATCGGTTCATAAATACGGCCTCTAGCCCGAGCCGTATCCAATTGTTGACGGACAGACGGACGACGGGCCATAGCATAAGTTCAAATTTGGCTTCGCCAAAGTTGAGCTAATTATGCATATACAAAACCTAAAGCAAAGTCAGAGACAAAGCAAAATTGAAAACCAATCCAAAACTTTAAGATCAATTCTGAAGGTAAGAGCTGAGCATTTTTTTAAATCAGAAAACCGAGCCACAACCCCCAGCAAAAACCAACCAAATGGCTTTACCGTGTTTGTGTTCAGTACAAGACGAGTTGATATAAAGGAGAAAAATGTGACATTGAGAACACAACATTCATTAGATGAACTTGATTCATTTGTTACTCTTATTTATGTTTTTTTCTACTCAATAGGCTTAGCAACTGATCCCCTAGTATCCCAAAGAATGATCAAATGGACGTTAGGCTGAACCCAATGGAGGTACTTACATACAGATCTTTTTGTGCTGAGTGCTGTCGTTCAAACTACTGGGGATTTTTCCAAATTAAGGAGCCTGAAGTGTTATTCACTATATGTTCTTAACATGCAGACAAACTGAACTGAAACCACATTATTTTCCTGGCTCCGAACCAAAAATGAACTTGAAACATCAAAACCTCCCAACTCTACTAAAGGTCCAATTTAAAGTATTTTCCCAAAGCTAAGAAAGTTCTTTCTTCTTCATTACAAAAAGAATATTACATGACAGGACAGTTGAAGTCACTAACTTGAATCTTCAGCTGCTGAATGATTTTTATATAGTCATTTAACTTAACAAAAGCCTGCCGATTTTTACACATTTTTACAAAACTTTGATGGTGTATATCAGGCAGCTTTGCAGTTGTTTCTTGGCAAGACTTGGCTGCCTAAATAGGCAGCCAAAATTTGCCCAGAAACAACTGCCAAGGTATTCAGAATGTAACTTGCAAAGTTACCAATAGATTATGTGTTGGGGCACCTGTTTCGTTGAAGTTATAAGTGATCAGTCAGAATTAGGCCTTTTAACTAATGGAGTGCTAAGTTATTTGTGTCCATAAAAAATTAGTCGCCAGTCTTTGCCATCTTGTAATTTATGGGAGAGTGCCAACAGGCACTCTCCCATAAATTGCAACAAGAAGGCAAATGCATACAATGCATACAGTTGAAATAATTTCACTTCAAAGATAATATGAAGCTCATCCACAGAGTATGACGTCTTTGAATTGTTGTACCTGACCTTCTGAATAAAGCCCAAATATGGCACTCAACCAGTTCCATCATTTTTCTCTCTATAATGAGCAGTCACATGAGCAGTCACATGTTTTACACAATATGATGGTATGTGATAAACAGAACATTTCTAAGATGATGACAATATGCAAACAAAAAGGTAATTTAGTAATAAATAACCCTCGGAATGGTAACAAAACATATGTGGGGTAAAGAAAACCTTTTCATTATGAACTGAAAGAAAGAACACAATGACACTTCAAAAGTTCTGTCACAACTGAATATGAACTATACTACTATCTATTTATTTATTTATTGGTGTTTAAGGTCACATATTTTTGCACAATGGCTAATCATGACCACAATATGAGTATCAACTCAAGACCAGGGGTGAGCGTTAATAAGCCATGTTGCCCATTTTAAAGAGGGTTTGCACCTCCCAAGCATAGGTGACTGGGTCCTATTTTACCAGTAAAACAGAGCCTGTTTACCACAGTGTACAGGTACTGCTTCACTTCCTGGGGTTCCCGTGGGGAATACTACTATCAAGTACACCTGATAACTGAATATTTTATTCCATTAATTCATTTGCAACACATTCAACAGAAATTTACTTGGAAATTACAATCAGACTACAGAAGAAATTCTGATGAAGTGAATTTAATCGTGACCTGAAGTAACTGTCATATCTGGCAAGCACTTTTCACCAAAAATGCCATTCAGATTTTAGTATTTTCTTCATTTTTTACCTCAAAGCCATATCTCATTACTTTTCATTGGAGGAGCTCAGAAACGGACATAAGCTATGTTTCAAAAACTGTACCAGCATAAAGGTGTTTCTACTGAGAAAATATCTTACAAATTTGAGGAAAAAAATATAAGTAGCATGAGCAAACAGTCCATTAACAGACCAGAAGGTTCAACCCAGATATTTATCAACAGTTGAAGTCTATAGCCATGTGGTTGTTGACTGAAGATCTTTATTTATAACCATCTCTCTCACAAATGAAAAACTGACAGGAAATGAAGAGTTAATGACCAGTTTATATTCTGAATAAAATCAGAATGAAGGCGACACATAATGGAAATGTAACAGATATAAAAATTTCAAACATTCAAAGTTTTTAATAATGACAGGGGTTTCTAAAAAGAAAAAAAAAACTAAAATGAGGAAAAGAATGCACTCTCCTCTCTCAAACAAAAAGAACAAAGTTACTCTGCACATGGTGCTTTTGAAAAGAATGCACAAATTGCACACACTCAGACAATGACAGTTTAAATGATGGTAAAATACTTCAAGTGCATTAAAAAGTCTCCATAGTGTTGTAATGTTGTTTGATTAACTCGTGTCAAGATAAATAGAGAAGGTAAACAATGGTGAACAACTTAACTACAAAATATCTAAGAAATTCAAAGTATCTGATCAACTCTCCACAAATGTTACCTTCAACCCTAAAATTTAGTTCAAAGACACGCCTATGCTAATTATGTTTCTTAACTCGTTATCCTCTCGTGAGTAAATAAAAATTTAAAAGAAAAGCACTTCCAAGATTTAGAACTGTTGAAGTGCAAAATTAATTTTGGTTGTTGGTCACTTTTGGGATCTCTTTAGTCAATTCTTATATCTATGCTGCCCAATATAAAGGACTTCCACCTCAGTCACTGGTTATGGAGACCTATTTTACCACTTCTGGAACACTGCTTCTGGAGTAAAGTGCTTCTCCATATCAGGAAAATTTCGTTTGTCAGAATATTTTTTATCAATAACAGTTCGGGGGTGGTGGGGGGGGGGGGGGGTTAATAAATATTGGGTGAATAATCATTTCAGGTACCTTTCATTCATATCAAAAGAAATAGGGTTTCTGATTTTTGTTTCACCTACATTAAATACTAACCCCACAGATAAAAAGCATGGAAAACTTAAAAATACCACACTTGGTATTCATTTGTTAATTCTTCCACAACCATGACCTAGTTATAAGTTACGGTTCTTTGATTTTGGTGAGGGAATGCTGTGCTTTAAAACACAATTGGAAAGGGCTTTTTTTTACATCATATCATCAGCTTCATGAAATAAATTCATGAAATAAACTGCAGTATTCTAGGTTACTTATCTTAGTGTTTGCAAGAAGACTGGTAAACATACACTTGTTCTTGGCCATACTCTTGCTAAAAAAAAAACAAGGGCAACGCAAGGCATGGGCCAATGCCCTTCCCATCCCATATGCAAGTTTGAAGTAGCCTTGAAGGTATTGTGGGATACAAAAGTTTTCCAAGTGGAAAGAGTGAAAACAGAAAAATTTTCTAAGTCAAAAAAGGTCCATAACTCTGGGAAACATTATTAGACATAATTCGTTCCTTGTGCATACCCGTTCCCCATGCAGGTCTATCCGCATACCAAAGGAGATCCAAATCCGAGTGATAGTTTTGAATTTACAATGCAAAATGTTTGTATGGAGAGATGGATGAACAGATGGACAGATGGACAGACGGAGAGATGGAGGGCTTCACTAGATACCCCTGAATCCTTCTTCAGAGGTCGGACAAAACAAATAAGGAAAGTGTTAATGACACTGTAACGTAATAAAAATAATATGAGGTGTACACTGTACTAAAGAGCTGAGGGGTGGGTTAATGTGGACCTCATAGTTAATGTATGTGGCCCTCACAGTTAATGTATGTCAACAAAAGTTACCAAGTTACAGTTAAATTATTCCAAAACGAGTCATCCTATCAAGTTACATTGAAATCTCTTCATAAATATGGCCTGCAGACTGTGCTAAAGGTTTTCGGGCTTCAGGCCTGTGAAGCCATGACGGTTGACCGATTGCAACTAAAACGGGACATCCTCATCTCGACATTATACTGAGTCATTCAACTAAGTTACAATGAAATCCCTTCACAAATACGACCTGTAGTCTGTACTAAAGTTTTTCAGGTTTTGGGCTCGGGAAGCCATCATGGTTGAATGATCGCGACCAAAAGAGGACGTTGTCATCTGGGCATCATCTGGAGTGATCCTACGAAGTTATAATGAAATCCCTTCATAAATATGACCTGTAGACTGTGCTCAAGGTTTTTAGGCTTCAGGCCCCTGAAGCCGTCACAGTTGACCAATCACGACCAAAAGGGGATGTCATCATCTAGGCATTATATGGAGTCAACCTAACAAGTTACAATGATATCTTTCCATAAATATGACCTGTAGGCTGTGGTAAAAGTTTTTGGGTTTTGGGCTTGGGCAGCCATCACGGTTGACAGATCATGACCAAAAGGGGACGTTCTCATCTAGGCATTATAGAGAGGCATCCTACCAAGTTACAATGAAATCCCTTCATAAATATGACCTGTAGACTGTGCTAAAGGTTTTTGGGCTTTGGGCTCGGCAGGCATCATGGTTGAATAATCGCAACCAAAAGGGGACGTTCTCATCTAGAAATTATTTGGAGTCATCCTGCCAAGTTACAATGAAATAAATATGACCTGCAGACTGTGCTAAAGGTTTTTGGGCTTCGGGCCCCTGTAGCCGTCACAGTTGCTCAATCGTGTCCAAAAGGGGACGTTCTCATCTAGACATTATATGAAGTCAACCTACCAAGTTACAATGAAATCTCTTCATAAATAAGATCTGTAGACTGTGCTAAAGGTTTTCGGGCTTCGAGCTTGGGCAGCCATCATGGTTGAATGATCGCAACCAAAAGGGAACATTCTCATCTGGGCATCATCTGGAGTGATCCTACAAAGCTTCGGTCCCCTGTAGCCGTCACAGTTGACTAATCACAACCAAAAGGGGATGTCATCATCTAGGCATTATATGGAGTCAACCTAACAAGTTACAATGAAATCCTTCCATAAATACAACCAAAAGACTATGCTAAAGGTTTTTGGACTTGGGCAGCCATCAAGGTTGCATGATTGCAACCAAAAGGGAACGTTCTCATCTAGACATTATTTGGAGTCATCCTACCAAGTTACAATGAAATCCCTTCATAAATATGATCTACAGACTGTGCTAAAGGTTTTCGGGCTTTGGGCCCTTGTAGCCATCACAGGTGCCCAATCACGTCCAAAAGGACGTTCTCATCTGGACATTATATGAAGTCAACCTACCAAGTTACAATGAAATCCCTCCATAAATATGACCTCCAGACTGTGCTAAAGGTTTTCGGGTTTTGGGCTCGGGCAGTCATCACGGTTGACAGATCGCGACCAAATGGGGAAGTTCTCATCTAGACATCATTCGGAGTCATCCTACCAAGTTACAATGAAATCTATGACCTGCAGACTCTACTAAAAGTTTTTGGGTTTCGGGCTTGGACAGCCATCATGGTTGACAGATCATGACCAAAAGGGGACGTTCTCATCTAGGCATTATACAGAGGCATCCTACCAAGTTACAATGAAATCCCTTCATAAATACGACCTGTAGACTGTGCTAATGGTTTTCGGGTTTAGGGCAGCCATACCGGTTGACCGATTGCGACCAAAAGGGGATGTTCTCATCTAGACATGACCCCAAACCTGCATATGAAATTTTGTGATGATCAGACAAGAACTAAGGGGTGTAGCCTGTGCTAAAGGAAAATGTGAACAGACTCACAGACTAACAGACTTCCGCACACGTGATGGCAATAGCTTATCTTGACTTTGTCAAGTTAAGCTAAAAATGATTATTCTTGGCCATATTCTTGCTGAATTTTTTTTTTAGAAAAAACAGTTCTATAAAAAAGCTGCCCGAAAAAAAGTGAAGGTGACCTTTACCATGTTGCCTTAATCTCTAATTTATTCAGGCGTGTATTGGGGGAAACTCTGCTCATGCTGGTTATGCTGGTTTTTTTGCCACAATTAACTGGTAGAATGCTAAATTATTTTTAGTTGTCAAAATTTGTTCACAAGTATTGAACTTGTTACAATTTATGGCAGAGTGCCTTCAGGCACTCTCCCATAAACTGTAACAAGGCAATAACATACAGACTAAGTAATGTCACTTCAACGATAATATGAATCAAATCCACAGAATATGAACCCTTGCAGTTGTGGTACGTGTAGTTAAAAAAAAAGCCCAAATATTGACTTCCAGCACTCTATCCGTAAAAAATTCAAGGTGGAAAGTTATGTTTTTCCAGTAACAAAAACAAATAACAGAAGTATGTTTAATAAATCATTTTGATACCCACAGTATTATTGACATCAATCTTGAATACACCCTTATTAATGTTATCAACTGTGATGGAATGCAAGTGTTTAACCCTTAAGGTATTCATTCTCAAAGAGTTACTTTTTTTTTAAATATCTGTGTCACTTTATACCTGACAAATGCTATCATCCAACAATGTATAAGAATGATAAACAGTTTTTTTATGTAAATGGTTGGCATTGTCAGCAGTGAGGAAAAATGATATTAAAATTTTCTTGCAGTTATCTAACAATTATTTCAGCTTGTACTCTAATCTATTGTCATCACCATACCTTCAACACATAACAAACACAATCTCAATTTGCCGACAAGCCGACTGGAGCCTTGAACTTTATTCTTAAGCCCATTAAACTTCAGATTGAATGAGAGATGGATACATGTATATAAAACTTATTTATTTCATTCCAAGTTTTATAATTAACCCCTATCATTGGAGATAAAAGCTCACTCCAGGAAAAAGCAGAGATAAAACATTTTTTAAATCATTATTTCTTGAGGATAAACTCTGGAAACCTGTGTCCCTAAACTGTGCAGTTATCCCTCCAGGGAGATGAGGGGCATACACCTGACCCATCTACCATAAAAAGACGTTAGGACAGATAAATATATGTTCCCGAAACTTATGTGTGTCCAAGGTGAACATTTGGCTTGAACTGAAACAACCTTCAATTTGGGACGTATGATCCACACGACCGGTGCTCGATTATCAGCTATCCCTCAAGTTACCCATGTTATAACGGTTCACAAATGACAAAATTTTCATGCTATTCTACCAAACTGCAGAAAAATAATATTCCAAATTATGATGGATCCCAACCCATTACTAACCATGCACCCTATATCAAAATTTATTATTTTAAATATTGTTTTTTCAAATTTTTCAAAAAATTTCAACAGAACCATATCATGTGACCTCTCATTGAAACCAAATTTCAATCATTTAACCAAATATCAAAAGATTTTAACTGGTAGATCTTAAGAACATTTATGAGAAGTTGATAATATTAAGTTCACGAAGGACGATGGGCAAGGGATGGAAAGTGATCACTTAGCTCCTGTTGAACTTTTCTCAGGCGAATTTAAAAATCATCATTTAAAAAACATTATTTTTTTTAGTGTTTGCCTCTAAAACAAAGATTATGACCACCCACTGCAACAAGCTCATCGAGTGGTAAAGTTTCCATCATTTGAAATCTGAAGGGTAGAGCACTTGAATTTAATTTAACTGGTCCCATATTTGGGCTTCACACCAAAGTGCTGGAAGCCCATATTTGGGGTCCATTCCAAAGTGGTCTTGTAGTTGAGAGCGTATATATTCTGTGTATGTGCTTCATATGCTCTCAGAAATGAAATTATTATGTCTGTATGGATTTGTCTCATTACAATTTATTGGTGAGTACCCACTGGCCCTCTTCAATAAATTATAACAAGATGCCCGAGGGGGCCTGAGGGCGCTCACCTGACATGGTAGTCTAAATATCAAACCAGGGACTTGACTTGAATAAGCTGCATATGCCCCTCCTAAGAAAAGCATATACCAACTAGATGAAGCGATTGTGCCCACACAATACACAGGATTTTCCTTCTAATTTCAGTTCCTGCACTTTTATGTCCCAAAATTGTGATAAACGCATAAAAAACAGACTTTTTTCCCAAACAAAATATTTCAGCCTAAAATTGTTTTTTCTTCTTAAAACGCATAAAAAACCCAAAAACTAATTTCCGGATTTTGGTCCACCCGGACCCCAAATTTTCAGTGTAAAAAAAAAAAAAAATTCTGTCTTAAAATTGACCGAAACGCATGAAAAACAAAAAAAAAATTCCGGATTTTGGTCCAAAATTTCTAAGTCTGGAACAGGGCCCCAAATTTTCAGCCTAAATATGAACCCAGGGACTTGGCTTGAACAAACTTGAATCTCACCCCCCTAAGGATGCTGCATATCAAATATCAAAAGATTTTTATTGGTAGATCTGAAGAAGAAGATTTTGAAAGAATATTCCTCATACTGCATTAATTTAAACATTTGGGCTCCCACAGAGAGCCCGAATATGGACCCAGGGAACTGATTTCAATAAACATGTGAAACAATCTTCCAAAGATGTTATATGTGAAATTTGAAAGCTTTTGGAGCAGTGGTTTGGGAGAAAAGTAGTCTTACATGTTTTTCCCATTACCCACAGTGTTAAAAAATGCTGACTCAGCACTTTTTCAAAGTCCCAAAAAAGTACGCCATGATAAAACCGATAGCAATTTTTGTTACCATTCCATTCTGTTGGTCCTAAGGAAGCTTCACACCAAATAAGAATTCTCAGTGCCGTGTAGTTTTGAAGATATGGGCATTTTAATTTTTTTCTATTTTTAGCTCCTGTGGCAATTTGGGCATATAAATTAAGTACTTATGACCCAAGAAGCCCTCATATCAAATTTGGTTCAAATCTGCCTCTCGGTTTGGAAAATAGAAATTTTGGGAGTGGCAAAAATTCTTGCCCCTCCCATAACGAAGGCAAATAATGCCCGACAAACTTCTCTTGAACAAACTTGATTCTAAACCTCAAAAGGACTCTGTATACCACATATCAAGTCTCTGCTACTGGTGGTTCATTAGAAAAAGATTTTCAAAAAATTTGGCCATTTTTTCCCCACCCCTCTGCTCAATATGAGCCGAAACCTAATTTGCATAAAAATCAAAATGCCCCTATATAACCACTACTTACATGAAAATTAATTAAAATGTGGCCAGTGATTTAGGAGAAAGAGGCTCAAACACTACCTTCACACAGGACGACGGATGACGGACGAAGAGTGATAAGAAAAGCTCACCCTGACTTTCAGTCAGGTGAGCTAATAAGAGGGGCAATGCAAAGCGTGGACCAATGCTCCTGACCCGCCAAAAGTCGAAAGAGTGAAAAAGGGCCATAAATCTGGAAAAAATGTGTGGAAGAAATTCACACTAAACAGGTATTGTTCTCCCATGATGCTCCATCACAACACCAAATATCATTCAAATTGGAGTATCGGAGGCTGAGAAAATGTTGGTACGGACTGACGAACACATGGACAGATGGACGGACGGAGGTCTCCACTAGATATCCCTTTGACTTTTCAAGCTGGGGGCATAATGAGGCAAAGAGTTGAGAACAAATTATGATGACCAAAATTAATTTAGAAACCCTACCACTTGTGATTTTATTATTTTCTTTTACATTTTTGCATCCAAAACATCTTGTGACTGATTATTACCCCTCATTGGAGATCTATGATTTTGAGGCAAAAAATTAAAATATTTAGTTAGTCAAGAATTTAGTTTCTTGTGTCATCTTCTGGTTGTGTTACATATAGAGTAAACCAACTGCACACTGTTATCAAAAAACCCAAACTGCAAGCAGCAAATGTTTGCCATAACGCAACTAGAAATTCAATCAGCTCTATCAAACAAGACTGAACTGGTTAAATTCCTAGATGCATTATGTGGAAAATTTGAACGTTGAAATTTTTATATTTCAACATCAGAGTTCAGCAGGCTAATAGAAAATTAGAAACCTAAGAGTCATTCCTTCATTTATAATGAAGACTGTATTAATAAACATAGCTTTTGCACACCTATTGGAGTAAGTCTGAAAAGCTTCTTACTACAAAGTGTCATGAGTTATAATTCGGAAGACAATACAAAAATAAAACTGACAGTGACATTTTTTTGTTAATGGCATTGAATGAGTTTGGCCAAATGGCTGCAGCATTAGATACTAAGTCTGAATTAGTAAACTTATCAGGGATGAGAATGGCTTGCAACTAAATTCAACGAAATTTGGTAATATTCTCATATTATGTAGAACAAATTTGTGAAATTTAAGTTTCTTTAAAAAATAAAAGTACTTCGAGTAAACCCAATAGTTGCAAGATATTTTAATTCTATAAATAGCATAAAAATGATCTTTTAAGACCATTTTCATGCAAATTTATAGCAACGATTGAAAGTTTGCACCTGGGCTGCGACAGATGGTAAAACTGAAACAAATACCAAGTCCATCAAGGGCAATAACGCCGCTAAAGTTCTCCAAATAACTCTTAGGTCATATTTATTTATTTAATGGTGTTCATGGTCACATACTTCTGCACAATGGATTATCATGACAACAACATGGAGATAAAGTCAAGGTCAGTCAATCATTTGCACCCCATGTTGCCTATTTTAGAGGACTCGCATCCCAAGCATTAGTGACTGGTTCCTATTTTACCAGTGAAACAGAGCTTGTTTACCACAGTGAACAAGCACTGCTTCACTTCCCGGTATTCCCACAGGGGAACTCTTTGGTCACAGATCAACAGACTGACTGACATTGCCACATATTGAGCTGCTTGTCACAGCTAATAAAATTTCAACATTTTGGGAATTAAATCCAAAAATTTGCTGAAACGTCTCATCCCTGGCTTATGAGCAAACCAGTGATTCATATGAAAAACATCTCCTGCGGTATCTACTTGGTTTGCACCACAGATAAAATGATGCCCTGCTGAGAAATGTTAATTGCTAGCAATGGAAGTGTCATTAGATTAGTTCTAACTCCTTTCTCTAATGGAAATTACTCTTTTGATAAAGGAGACAACCATATCTATTGGAGAACAGCATTAAATCTGCTTAGTGGCATTAATTCAATTGTAGCAAGATGTTAACAGAAACAATCGATACTGAAGAAGCAGGCAAAATTAGACTGAGAAGAAAGAGAGCAGAACTGAAAAGACCTTTCAAATGAAAAGAAACGAATGCTATATATTATTACAGAACCTGTTTACACCAAGAATCCACCATTGCCTCACTTCCAGGGTTCTAGGAAGTATATACAATCAATAGGAAATCTTACCGATTTCCTAGAACCCTGGAAGTATATGCAATCAATTGGATTACTGTTTAAATACAGTGGGGAATATTTTCTACCTAAAAATTGAAGAACAAGCAGCACTGGCATATTAGTGGCAATTTTTCATCTCATGGACCACAACTCATGAAAGCAATTACGAGCAGCCAACCTCTAACAAAATAGGACGTTCTCATCTACTCCTCATACTAAAGCACCCATCCAGATTTAAAACCAAACAAATAGATGCTTAAATGAAACCTGTACCATGCATTGAAGAAATCCAAGATGGCTGCTGTGGCACTATTGCAGGTGACAAACTTTTAACATAATGGGACATTCTTGTGTAGGCACAAACCTGAACATGCATATGGAGATTGATATTCAGAGGTCCATAAGCACATTAGTTTATCCTGACTTCAAGTTAAGCTAATTTATTTATTTGGTCATTTTCAGCATCAATGGCTACAGCATGACCACAACACAGGTATGAAGTCAAAGTTAACCAATTGTTTTTAATTTTGCTGCCACTTTAGAGAGAACTTCCACCCTAGGCATTGGTTCCAGTGTGCCACAATATCTTCTCCCTCAGATATCTTCTCCTCGTGGGGAACATACCCTAGGATATCTTCATCCTGTCGGCAAGATATCCTTGGATATCTTCCAACACAATCAGGATATCTTCCCCTACCAACCCCCCAAAAATTGAATGAAAAAATTAAGATTTGAACATTTCTTTACTGAATTTTTATCAAACTAACATTGAGAAAAACAACTACTGGAAAAAAAATAAATCGCTTTTATTTATACTTTCACTCAACCATGTCAAATTATATAGAAAACATGAAAGGAAAAAATATTATTCATTCAATGCTATAGTATTAACAACCTGTCAATTATAAATAGACAATCTTAGAATCATACCAGCAATTTTTTGGACTTTTTCAGAAAAGTTGGTGTGGCGGGGATGTCCAGGCCTTGATATCTTCCTCCTCACCTACTCAAAAGCACAACAACCATTTTGAAAAACTAAACAGGTTTTTAAACCTTTACCTGTGCCTGTCCCAGATGGGCCTGCACATACACTCGCCATCTTGATTATTCTAAGTCGAAAAGGGCCATAACTCTGGCAAAAAAGGTCTGATCAAAACTATAATCGCAGGTGCACAGCATCCCATCGTAGTAAACAACCATAACAAGTTTCAAAGGAATCGACCCATAAACGTCTAAGAAAATCTCTGAACAAAATTCTAGGCAATTCGGGTATTATAAGATGAAAAGGAGTTTAACTCTTTCATGAAAAGTCTGATCAACTATAATCGCAGGTGCACAGGATCCCATGGTGGTGAACATCCGTACCAAGTTTCAATTTAATCAACCCATAAATATCAGAGAAAATTTCCAGACAAAATTCAGACATTCTAAGACGAAAAGGGACATAACTTTGGATATAATCGCAGGTGCACAGGATCCCATGGTGGTGAACATCTGTACCAAGTTTCAAAGGAATCGACTGAGAAAATTCTAGGCATGCTTTTTCAAGTTGAAAAGGGGCATAATTCTGGCAGAAATAGTCCAACCAAAACTATAATCACAGGTGCACAGGTTCCCATGGTGGTGAACACTCATACTAAGTCTCAAGCAGATTGGTCCATAAACATCTGAGAAAATCTCTGGATAAAATTATGTCCACAGACGGACGGATTGACTGACATGCTGATGGACAGGTGGACGCACAAGGAGATTCCAGTATACCCCCCCCCCCCCCCCCCCCACACAACTCATTGCAGGGGGAACAACAATGGCTGCAAACATCTTATGGTTACCTATGGAGTGTCACAAACTTGGGGGGGGGGAGAGGTCTGGTCCAGGTCTGGTTATCCCCCCCCCCCCCTCCACATACCCATGTTAAAATATATAGAAAGCATGGAAGAATGTTTTTTTATTATTGAATGCTAAACCATCACATAAGGATCAGTTATTTAGAAATAGACAATCTTAGAACCATTCCAGCAACTTTTTGGACTTTCTCAGATAAGTTGGGGTTGAGGAGATGTCCAGGCCTGGGCCCGGATAGCTTTCCCCTCGAAAAATAGCCTGAACAATTCACAAAAATCGTCATTAAAATTTTATTTTACAAAATATATGCTTCCAAAATATAGCTTATGACCCCTCATCAGAACAAGCTCATCCAGATCATTCCAATAAGGGGACATCAGTTATATTTTTGAGGTAAAAAGTCAAAATGTTATAAGCTATGTTTGGAGGCAAAAACTGAAAATCTAATAAAACGTCATTGGCATTTCCAGTAAATAGCACTGGCCGGATATGATTCTTACTTATTCATTTATTGGAGTTTAAACTCATTTTCAGCAACTGCGGCTTCAATGGCATTTTCTGTGAATAGCACTGGTCAGATATGAACGTTATTTATTCATTTATTGGGGTTTATGGTCACTTTCAGCATACGTGGCCATCACATGAACATACTGGTAGTGTTAGATATGAAATTAAGTTCAGCAAACTGTTTATATCTATGCTGCTCACTTAAAGGACTTCCACCCCAGGAAGTGGTTATGGGGTCCTATTGTACCAGTACAGCAAAATTTGTCTATCGCAGTAAACAAGCACTGCTCCACTTTTCAGGGTTACCATGGGGGAGTGATTGAGTGAGAGCTGCAGCCTGTAGGGTTTGGTAAATGAATTGTTGGAGAATTTATATCCAAATCAAAGATGGTCACTGGCGGCCATGTTTTTCAATGAAATTTAAAAAATATCAATAGCTCCCATCTAGACATTGCCCCAAAGCCACGTATGAAATTTGGAACTGTCCGGGGTAAAAGCTGAGGCCTGTAGGGTGTGCTAAAGGAATTGTGGATGGACACACATATGGGTGGACAACAGATCGCAACCTATCCCAATAGCTCATACTTGATGTCAAGTTGAGCTAAAAATGAAATTTGAATGATGATATTTGGGTACAATGCAGATTGGACTTGGTCAGTTAGGTAAGGAAAAGGCTTAAAAGGATTCTGTGCATTTCACAAGTATTGTCAGTACACAGGACTGAATAAATTGTCTTTGTTTCATCAGTAAGAAATTGTCTTTGTTTCATCAGTTATGCTTGACTCAGTGATTAGATTACTGTTGAATGGCGGGAAAATTTGAAACATTGAACTTGCAAGTTACAAAAATGAAAAATTGTATACTACAGATCAAGTGCATATCCAGCTATAATAAGGAAGGGGGGGGGGGGAGGGGGGCACAGAAATCTATTGGTGGGTCCAAGCACTTTTATGCCATAGGCATATCACCAAAGGATTGACGTCTTGAATGTTAGAAAGGTATGGATGTGGTATCCCTCTCACACTACTATGGGTGGTTGGGGATTGAAGGATATATATATTTTTTTCAAATTTCTCTGGGGGAGGCCAGAGGTTGGGCTTCCCTCAGATAAATTTACGTGTTTATTGATATTTAGGAATATTTCTGCACAATGGCTAATAGTGACTGCAACATGGAGATAAGTCAATTGTAGTCAATCGATTATACCCATGTTGCCCATTTTAGAGAACTTCCACCACAAGTATTGGTAACTTGGTCCTATTTTATCAATAAAACTGAGCCTGTTTACCACAGTAAACAAGCACTGCTCAACTTCCCGGGGTTTCCATGGGTCCCTCAGAGGCATTTTTGAAAATATGCTTCAAATGGCACTCTTTGAAAACATTCTGCGGCCTGAAAGAATGTAAATTCACCAAGTGTGGTATGGTATGCCATCTGTAATTTCCTTAGTTGATGCCCCATTAGAATTTTAGGGGGGTGGGAGGGGGGGGGGGCTGTAGGGATGACCAGGACTCCCCATGGCTATGTCACTGCAATGTGTAAGTTATGAAAATAGCAATTACAACAGTAAATACAATGTAGGGATGACCAGGACTCTCCATGGCTATGTCACTGCAATGTGTAAGTTATGAAAATAGCAATTACAACAGTAAATACAATGTCGTGTATTGCTCGGCTGCAGTCACAATTTATTTATTTATTGGTGTTTAAGGTCACATATTTCTGCACAATGGCTAATCATGACAACGGTTTTACGGGTGGAGGAAGCCGGAGTACCCGGAGAGAACCACCGAGCAATGGCAAGCAGCTGTCAACTCCCCAACATACTAACTCCACACAAGCAGGGTTAGCATTGGCTGAAGACAGGTGCACCATCGGCGTGCAGTACACCTTAGTGCACAACGTCACCGTGCCCCCTCATGGGCAATGGGGTGCAGTCACAATTACATATCTTTACATTCAAATTGTAACAGAATTGTATCCCAAATTGAATTCAGATCTCTTCAATCAAAAATAACTGCACAAGTCAACAAGGGTTGGTGAAGAATTCAATTTGATAATTGCAATTTTTGCATGGGGAAATATTTTCATTTAAAGAGATAAAATCAGATCCCTTGAGATCACCTATAACAAACACAAATGTCATACAGTTCCTTATGTTTACACATAAAGCAAGTGTAAAGCCTTCTGAAATATTTCGTTCATTTGAGATCTAATCTGTTTCCCTCAGGTCTACTAAGTATCTTCTGATGAAGTTAAGCATGACTTTTAAAAATTTTCTGACAGTCCTTTTACATCTTTGCTATGACCAATCTGACAATTTTATTTTCATTTCCTGTTTTTACTCACATGCCTGACAACATTCTGTTGCTATTTGGAATTTTATAGCTCATATCACAGTCATAGACATATTTATTTATTTATTTATTTATTTATTTATTTATTTATTTATTTATTTACTGGTGTTTAAACTCACACACTTCTGCACATTGGCTAATCATGACTACAGCATGGATATAAAGCCAAGTTTCGTCAATCGTTTATACCCATATTGCCCATTTTAAGGGACTTCCACCCTAAGCATTGGTGACTGGGTCTTTTACCAGTAAAACAAAGCTTGTTTACCATAGTAAACAAGCACTGCTTCACTTCCTGGGGTTCCCATGGGGACGTCATAGTCATATCATCCCCTGAGTGCAACAAGGTCCACATGTAGTGCTAAAGCATTGCTTACTCAAGGGATGGTATTATACAATACATTTTCAAGTCTGAGGAATTCCAATTCCCAACAGGCAATGTCATCTAACTGTGTCACATACTCGGTAACCTCCCCAGATTTTTTATCACTTTCATGTGTGACTTTGCAGAAGCCCTCCAAAAATTCTCTTTGTTTAGCTTCTAATTTAACTGATGGCAAAGACCAGACTATTATGCACCACACCCCTTCCAGTAGTACCTGAGTTATGGTCGGGATATAATTTGTGACCATCACAGCACTATCTCATTGTTCTCAACATTTCTGTGTAGACCAATGATATGGTATGCACATGTGGATTCGGAAGGAGATGACTAATTGGGTAATGTAAACCTGATTTGTCCACTCTGTGATGCAGCTAAATTTCTGGCTGTGAAGGCTCAAGCCCCAGGTGTCAAAATATTTCAACTACATCATAAAGGCATGCCTTCGATGAAGGCATGCCTTCGACGAAGGCATGCCTTGATGATGTAGTTGGAATATTAGTCAGCTGGGATTATATTTAAAAAACCCGAGACTTATTGAGAATTTATTTGTGAATAAATAACAGATACAGGCAGCAGTTATAAACCAACTTCTTACCAAATTAACATGTACCATACCAGTACTTCGAATTGGTCATGCTGTGCACCCGAACTGCCCA
The DNA here is from genome assembly GCA_031216915.1 of Pictodentalium vernedei. NCBI lineage: Eukaryota > Metazoa > Mollusca > Scaphopoda > Dentaliida > Dentaliidae > Pictodentalium > Pictodentalium vernedei. Next base: position 308,722,637 of record CM062292.1, on the reverse strand, counting down.
AATCAGAAAACTACAGCTCTCTATTTGTATGACCGACTGTGCATGTGTAACATAATTGAGTGCAGCAAATCTAGACTTGTAAGAATGTACATGATTACTAGCCAGGGCCAATCAATTTGAATTATTTGGGTTTAACGACACTTTTCACAGCCAGGGTCACCTCGTGTCGAACAGTTTTACTGGCCGAGGAAGCCATCAAGTTGTTTATGGTTCTTTGTAGGATTTTAGTCCACTGTTGAAGAAGGGGCTGCGTGAGCTGAGTGACATTGTTTGGGACGTTGATGAGCTTCCTGACTATAGATGTTCAGTACGCCTTTGTACACAATGCCACCGTGCACCCATGGCCAGGCCCAATCAAACACTTGATAGTTTATTAGTGAATTAGCATTAACCCGTAAGCTGACATGATTTGCAGACAATCCTTGCTTTTGTAATTTTTCATTAAATAACATAGCTTATGACATCTCACTGGAACGAGCTCATTCCAATGAGAAACAGGCATGAGAATACGAGTGTCATTCATTCATGAATCAGCCGAAATTTCTGTATTTTTGTAGATTTCAGATAAATCGTATTTCAGCAGAAAAAATGGATATCCAAATGCAATACTGATTGGCATATCTTTTATTTCTATACAGTTATAGGGAAATGGACCAGACGACCATTTTCCAACAAGTTTGAAGAAATAAAATTTCAACATATCCATGAAGTCGCACATCCCTGGAGGGGTGATAAGCTACGTTTTGAAGTCAAAAATTGAAAAAGCAGTAACATATGAAAGGCAATTCTTGTGTGCAGAAGTGGGTGGATATGGCATTCAATAGATAGGGTAGGTTCAAGCTTTGCCATACCCACATCAACTCTTTACCAAATGTTACAGCTGGCCAGCAGTATTCAAAAATATGCCATTAGAAATTACTTTTTTTTCTTTAATTTTCGCTTCCGAAACACATATCATGACAGCAAACTCTCTGAATAATTCTCTGCCCACCTTCATATTCACAATATGTATTTTGAGCAGAGCTCGTAAGTGTATATTAGTAGTGATTTGTTAACCTTTTAGTCTTGAAAAAGTTGTCCCAAGTGTATTCTTCCTTGAGAACTCGATTGGTAGGATGCATTCATTTTGACAGTGTTTTTAGATCATTGTTGGCTGCCTGTGTCATCTGAGGATGTGTACATGTATATATGAAGTTATTAACGTAATATTAATCTGAGGACTTAAGGATTAAACAGACTGTTTTATTATTTTTCTTGTAAGCAAAAGTTATCAAGGTGCTTGGGGTTAAAACATGAAATATAAACATCTGTTGGTGTTTTTTCTTGCCATGCAGACACATTTTGTGTACCTTCTTAACAATATATGTTGGACTTGACAATACCTTCAACAATGGACAAAGCAATCTGGTGACCTCCAGTTGTTTCACATGTACAACATCAAATAATTGTTATGCAGGAAAAAGTGACTTTTAGGTTTAACAGAGGATGGATTTCCTTTCTGCTTCATTGTACACAATGGAACTAGTGTAATACTGATGAATAACAATGCAGTACTCTTTGGCATTCCCCAAAATAATTTGTGGGTTTACCTTTCAACCAGACAATCACACAAGTCATGTAAAAGAAATGTACAATATAATAAAGTAAGATATGTAAAAGATAAAGCAACAAGGTTCCAACTGTAATGCTATCTGCAATGCTAAAGCATTGCAGATGGCGTCCTGCTGCATTCAAGGGATGACAACTTGGTACTCACTACTCAGCAACTTGCCTGGGAGACATCTGCTTATGCATGTACCCTTACTTGCCATTCGAGTAGAAACTTGAGAGCACACCAAGAAATTTGGCAGATCATGGACAAATAGATGGATAATGCAAATTTGCTTGTTTGGTCTTCAATCTTCTACTAGTCTACTCAGCAAGTACATAGGAAGATGTCCACCTGTTGGGTGAATGGTTAACCTGTACAGACTGTAAGGAGGTGATGACTGAGGTTATAATTCCTTATCTTTCAAACCAGAAATTGATAAATTAGGTTGGTTTGTTTGTTTACTGGGTTTAACAACAGCTACAGTCATATCATGTTGAACAGTTTTGAAGGGTGGAGGAAGACAAAATACCCAGAGAGAACCAACAAGTGGTGGCAAGCAATTGTCAGGCTCCTCAACTGACTAACCTGGCTCAAGAAGAGTGAGCAGCAGTTGAAGGAAAGTTCTCCAATGGCAGTACGCCTTTCTAAACAGCAAGCCTTTCTACACAGCATGCCCCCACATGGAGAAACTGAGGACAGTCGAGCCTACTTAATTGATTGGATATCACTTAACTGAATAACCATGTTAACTGAATATAATTTTCAAATACCAAACTATTTACAATATCTTCAATACAAATATAACCTGTTAATTTCAAATAGGTAATAGAGTAAACTTCTGTTACAACTTTTTTTATCCTATTAATAATGGGATAAAAAAACTGTGTTCTTTATTGAAGAATTACTCAGGGAACCACTGAATTCCGGATGTTGATAGACCAATCGGGTATCAGTACATTAAATAAAAGCATTCAATCTCTTATATCTTGTTTGACAGAGCTTTATGAGCTCTGTCAAACAAGGTATAATAGAATAAATGCTTAGTTTATTAGAAGAATAAAGAAAAGTGACAAAAAATCCTGCTAACTGGAAGAGTGCTAAATTATATTTCAAAGGTGACTTGTAGCATGAGAATCCCCCCCCCCCCCCAAGATATCATGCTATCAGCAAGGGGTGCAATAGTAAAGCAAAATAATGGTCATATAAAATTGTTTTGTTACAATTTATTGGAGTCCCAAAAAGGCACTCTCCAAAAGATTGTAATAAAGCAATTTCACGCGAAGATTTTTTCCTGAAAACAGAGCAAGCCATGGTGCATGCAGCACTTTTTGATAGAGCCATGAAAGTGGATTTTAGCACTCAACCAGTAAACTGAATATTCCTGTTAACTGATTATATGTCACTGTCAATGTGGGTATTCAATTAACAGGGTTCCATTGTATTATGATCTAAAGACCATGCAGCAGTCAATGCAATAGAGGTACCCTGCATTACCTCCTCCCTCCTCATAGCCCCAGAGTTTGGGAGTGCTAAAGGTTCATCTTCACACTGCCTTCCCAGAAAATCAGAGTAACATCACAGCTGCATATCATGGGGATGGCATGTCACTAAAACACCCATGGAGTTAATGTAGTGGCCATATTGAACCAAAACTATTCACAAAAACTGCCATTCAGAAATTAGTATATTTTAAATTTTTCTTTTCAGATGGTCGAAGATAACTTCTAGATGAAAGCGGCAAAATTAGAAGTGTAAAACAAAAAGGTGTGAGGCCAAGAAGGAAGATTTTGCAGAAAGCCAATGTACCAATGTCAATCCTTCATCTCTTTCCCTTGTTAAACCTTTATTACCTAATGCATATCCGGGCCATATCCAGACAGTGCTCTTTTCAAAAATAGGCATTCAACTTTGAGAATTTTTTTGTAACTTTTTGCCTCAATATCATAGGTTATGTTTACTCAAAGGTAAGTTCATCGTCTCATGATCTAGGATCCCTCTCCAATGAATTAGAACAAAATTTATGTGAACATCTTTTTCCCACTGCAAAGCAAACAACTAAATAACAAGCTACTGCATATACTGTAAAGCCACTAGAGCAGATCTCGGTACTTTTCGCTAGAGCCATGATAGTGGCTTCCAGCAAAGAGTTAGGAAAGTACTGGAGACCAGAATATTCACCTTATTTGCTGAATTTTGCTGATAATTTGTCTATTGATTTAACCCTTTACCTAACATGAAAAGCAGACGACACTTGCAAAAAAATTCTTGAATAACTAATTTTTATCATTTTTTGTCTCAAAAACATATTTTATGACCCTTCGTTGGAACGAGCTCGACGAGCTCGTTTCAATGAGGGGTCATAACCTATGTTTTTGAGTCAAAAAATGAAAAAATAATGAAAATTAATTGGCGATTTTTGAGAATAGCGCTTACGTTGAATAGCGGCCGGTTTTGACCGTTACGTTGGGTGAAGGGTTAATGGGATTCCAAAGTACAACTCTCCAAGATCTGAGAAAATGAAAGTGTAAACATTCTATTTCTTTTCCTTCCAACCAATCTTACTTTGCATCACTCAGTAACTTATGGCACACTACAACAATGTTAACAATGCCAGAGTTCCTCCCCAATACTGTTGTAATTATTAGTGGTCTTGATTACCACTCACATAAAATACAATAGATATTTTCCATCTGGCAATAAACAAAAGATAACAATTCTATTTTATATTTTTGTGGAGAGAGGATGGTAATTACAGAAGCAGGAAGTTCAAATTGTCAGACAGTTTGGTTTCTTGTACTTGTTTAATTAGATTTATCAGATTAAATGACCTATCTATCACCTTGGCAACTGAATTTAATCATATTAACCTTCTTTCACCTGTCTACATCTGTGTCCAAAAATCTATTTTGATCTGATAAATCCTCATACTTTTTAATTCCAGCTCAGAACCATCAAACAAGTAGCATGCTCTTGAAATTAAATATTCAACCTTTGTGAACTTGCTTACTTGTGTACTGCCAGGGGCATATCCAAGGGGATTGGATGGTTTGTGGGTGGGGGAGGTGACATTCTCCCCAAAATTTGTTCTGTCAAGATATTTTCGTCTGATTTGGAGTTTTACATATCATGCTCTTTCTTGATATTTTGAATCATGTTAAAAAACACAGCTGATCATACAAATGGATTGCAGTGGTATCTGATTCAGACAGATACGGGCCCAGCATGACTAATTTGGTACTAGTACTGGAATAGTACTAGTACCAAATTAATTCAAAAGTTCTGTCATGCCTACTACAGGTATATTTTATTTATCCATTCATCCACTGATCAATTTCTAATGAGTCTTCAATTGTTTTAACTACAATACCCACTGACTAATATTCCAACTGCATCATCAAGGTATGCCTTTGTCAGCTTACACCCCCAGTCATTTTCGTGATGCCACTGTGTACTGCCAAATTTTAAATGTGTTCAGGCAGTTAACTATTCACCTAACATGCATGGTCGAAGACGCTAAAAGAATGTAAATGTACTAAGCATTTTCATTTTTGCCTGAAACCCCTAGTTCATTCCAATGAGAGGTCATAAGCTCTGTTTTTGAGGCAAAAATTGAAATATAATAAAATTTTAATGGCAATTTGTGAGATTAGCACTGAGCATTTGGACTGTAACATTCATGAATGTGACTACACAGGATGGTCCCTGGCATTATTGCCCAGCAATGAAAGTTACCAACCAGGACTCAGTCAAGTTTCAAAGATTCCAACTAGCACATATTTTTGGTGGTTGCACTAATAAGATTCCCCAAATAATCTGTAGTGTTGAACTCACTATATTAACAACCTGTCTGATAATGCCAATCTTCCCTTACTTGGCTGCAGTTAAAGTGTGCCCATGGTGCTGCTAATATAATATTCCATTTTATTGGTGAAAATGGTAAGTGATCATCCCAGATTTAAGAAAGAGACAATAAAAATTTGTTAGCAGTTGCCTCTTCACCCTCACAGTAGTACAGCAATCAGAACATAGTGACTAGTTTGCGCAGTCTTACCTTGGGATTGCTACATGAGACTCATTTTAAAATAGACACATCCCTGTACATGATGGAAACATGAAGAAAAAACCCTGTAAATTTGTGTGACTTGGAAATACAAATGTTTTAGTGCCATGGTGAATCAACCCAGGATATAAAAGACCATTTCAGAAACTATTCTAGAATGATGACATGGTGTTATGTGACATCCATGTACAGTTGAAATGAGCTCTGAGCAGGCCTTTAAATTTATTTATTTTAGGCACACTGTTTTGCCCTAATTTGGGCATATTAAAACCAGAAATAACAGCCTGTTATGTTTTATTGGGATGTCTTTCTTGGGTTTCTTTGGTCATGTTATGATGGAACTTATTCTCAATATAGAAGAGGCACAGAGAAGTTATATATTTTTCTTGATGTCTTCACACTCTCTCTAATTTGGGCACACCTGTGAATGATGTGAAATTGGGGTAATCAAAAGGCTTGCTCTGAGCCCTTTTCAACACAGCCCTGCACAAATTGGGAAAGTGGTTTACTGATTTTTCATTTTCCTTTATTATTAGGCCCCAAAGTCAAATAAAAAAAATTCTTTTGGTTCTCGAGCAATTATCTTTTTCAAATCAGTGAGGGAGGCTTTTATTTTATTTTAGTTTTTCTTGCCTGGTTGAGTGTTGGAATCCAAGAATTTGGGCTAAATTCTTGAGTGCAGGTACTACAACTTTAAGGTGTCATATTTTGTGGATGTGATTCACATCATCTTCGAAGTGAATTTATTTCATCTGTATGGATTTGCCTTGTTACAATTTATGGGAGAGTGCATTAGGCATTTTCCATTAACTTGTAACAAGGGAAAGACATGTGAACATACTTTGGTAACCAAGAACAAGAGGCTCTAAAGAGCCTGTAACTGCTCACCTGGCAGAACTACATATAAAATGTGATTTTCCATAGAGTTTCCATGGTAACTATGACCTGCAATTGCGGCAATGTTTGCAACACTTAGCATTACATGGGGATCATTGGTAGAGGGTGTCCCAGTCATCAATCAAGTGAAGTTTCAAAACATTTGGCCTTGTAGTTTCAGAGAATATTTTTCAAAATCGACCAATCAGAATCAAAGAATGCCTCTGGCAGGCATGTTTTTCATCCAACAAGAACACAATGAGGAACAGTTGTAGAGAACCAATCGTAGACCATTCCTGCCAAGTTTGGTTCAAATCAGCTCAGTAGTTATAAAGAAGATGAAAATGTGATTTCCTCTAGGGTTTCTATGGTAACTATAAGCTGCAATTGCGGCAATGTTTGCAAACCGATCAACATTAAATAATCGCTGGTAGAGGGTGTCCCAGTCATCAAGCATGTGAAGTTTCAAAACATTTGGCCTTATGGTTTCAGAGAAGATTTTTCGAAATCCACCAATCAGAACCAAAGAATGCCTCTGGTGGCCATGATTTCCATCCAATGGGAACAATATGAGGATTGTTTGTAGAGGGCCTACCATAGACCATTCTTGCCAAGTTTGATTCACATCGGTTCAGTAGTTCCAGAGAAGAAGATGAAAATGTGATTTCCCATAAGGTTTCTGTAGTAACTATAAGCCATAATTGAGGCCATGTTTGCAACCCGATCAACATTAAATGAGGAGAGGATTGTTGGTAGAGTGTGTCTCAGTCATCAATCCTGTGAAGTGTCAAAACATTTGGCCTTGTGGTTTCAGAGGAGAAGATTTTTCAAAATCCACCAATCAGAATCAAAGAATGCCTCTGGCGGCCATTTTTCCATCCGACGAAAACAAAATGGAGATTGTTTGTAGAGGACCTCTCGTAGACCATTCCTGCCAAGTTTGGTTCACATCAGTCAGAAGTTCCATAGAAGATGAAAATGTGATTTCCCATAGGGTTTTCTATAGGGACTATAAAGCCGCAATTGCAGCCATGTTTGCAACCCGATTAACATTACAGGATCGTTGGTAGAGAGTGTCCCTACTGTCCCAAGCATCAATGATGTGAAGTTTTAAAACATTAGGCCTTGTGGTTTCAGAGGAGAAGATTTTTGAAAATCTACCAAACAGAATCAAAGAATGCCTCGGGAGACCATGTTTTTCAACCGACAAGAACAAAATTACGATCGCTTGTAGTGGACGTCGCATAGACCATTCCTGCCAAGTCTAGTTCACCTCAGCTCAGCTCAGCAGTTCCAGAGAAGATGAAAATGTAAAAAAGTTTATGGACGACAATGGACCCCAAGTGATGGAAATAGCTCACATGGCCCTTTGGGCCAGGTGAGCTAAATATTTAGCACTCTACAAGTTAATAAAGATATTTGAAAAACTTTTGTGTTCAGTTTTGTGTAAATAAATGAATATACATCTCCGACACGAGGTGACCCTGGCTGTTGACTCTGTCATTAACCCTTTACCTAACATGAAAAGAAGACAACACTTGCAAACAAAATTATTGATTGAGTCAAAACCATAGCTTATGACACCTCATTGGAACGAGCTTGTTCCAATGAGGGGTCATAAGGTATGTTTCTGAGGCCAAAAGTGAAAGAGTAATGAAAATGTAATGGCATTTTTTGTGAATAGCGCTGGCCAGTTTTGGAAGTTACATTTGGGTAAAGGGCTAAATACCAATAAATAAATAAACAAGAGGCCCCACGTGGCCTTAATCGCTCACCTGACAAAGTGACTCTAAGAAGTATTTTAGGTCACCTTCACCATGTCATGCCTCATCAACATTAACTGGTTGAGTGATAGATTTTGTTTGAAGTTCAACATTTGTTACCTAAAATTAGTTTTATTTAAAATCATTGGTGTGTGGCCAATCTCCAATGATTTTTAATAAAGCAAATTTATCTCTGCAGACAAACTGGTTTAGCATGAAGCACAAACAAGGAATGTGAAGAGATAGCCTTGGACATCTCTCCCCAACTGTGGATATCTTCCATGTGCTCCATGTATATATTTGCATGCAAGAAAACAAAAATTTTCACAAATTTTATTTTTTTTTATCATCATTGGAACAAGCTCAAACAGCTTATTCCAATAGGGGTATGGGAAGATCAGGTATATTTTTGAGACAGAAATGTGAATATATAAATAATGGTGTTTTTTTGTGAATGATGCTGGAGAATTTTGCGTAAAGATATGGTAAATGGTTTGTTCTAGATACAGAATGATGCAAAAGTATTTAAATTTGATTAGGCAAGTTGTTCCTATAATGCATTTAAAAATTGAAGTAACTGTTTTTTTGCTGACAAACTTTTAGATGTGTGTGTCTGTGTTTGTGTGTGTGTGTGTGTGTGTTTGTGTGTGTGTGTTTGTGGGGGGGGGGGGGGGGGGTAAGAGTGTTCTTGCAAACAAAATTCCTGAATAAATGGAAAATTTTATTTTTTGTGTGAAAGACATAGTGCGTGAATGTTGATTGGAACAAGCTTAGAGAGCTCATTTTAATGTGAAGTCATAAAGCTGTGTTTTACGTACGAAATTCTGGAATAACTAAAAAAAATTGCTTTTTTGACTCAAAAAGCATGGTGTGCAACCTCTCATTGGAATGAGCTCAAAAAGCTCATTCCAATGGGGTATTTACAAGCGATAAGTACATGTATGTTTAAGAGACAAAAATTAAAATTTGAATAGCGATTTTTGCGAAGAATGCTGACAAGTTTTGGCAGTTATGCTGGTAAAAAGGTAAGATATGCAAAGTGGTTGTTTTTTAGAGGCGACATTTAATTAAGGGGAATTAACCCTTGATTACTGAGGTAACTTCTAAAAGTACTGAAATTTCATGAAGCAATGTGAATAACAGACAACAGTTGCCTAAAAATTTCATGAATAACTAAAATTTTTATTCCTTTGTCTCGAAAACATGGCATATGACCTTTGTTGGAATGAGCTGAATGCGTGTGTTCCAATGAGGGGTCATAAAATTTGAACGAAGATTTGTGTGAATAATGCATTAGTACTGCTAGATTTGGGTAAACGGTTCACCCTGGATACCACCCCTTCTATAGTAGATCTTTTCTGCAAATTTTGTCTAAGATTCTATCAACTTTACAAATAAATACGTTCATGAATCACAATCAGATCCACCCTACAATGTTGCATACCAAATATCAAAAGATTCTGCCTGCTGGATCTGGAGAAGAAGATTTTTTAAGAAATATGCCTGAAACGCACTAAGTTAAAATTTTGGCTCCTATACGGAGCCCAAATATAAACCCAGGGGGCCGATTTGAACAAACTTGAATCAGATCCACCCCACAATGTTGCTTACCAAATATGAAAAGATTCTGAAGCTGGATCTGGAGAAGAAGATTTTTTAAGAAATTTGCCTGAAATGCACTAAGTTCGAATTCGAGCTTCTATAGTGAGCCCAAATATGAAACTAGGGAAGCCGATTTGAACAAACTTGAATCAGATCCACCCCACAATGTTGCATACCAAATATCAAAAGATTCTGCCTGCTGGATCTGGAGAAGAAGATTTTTTAATAAATTTGCCCCGAAATGCACTAAGTGCGAATTCGGGCTTCTATATTAAGCCCAAATATGAATCCAGGGGGGCCGATTTGAACAAACTTGAATCAGAATCCACCCCGCAATGTTGCATACCAAATATCAAAAGATTCTGCCTGCTGGATCTGGAGAAGAAGATTTTTGAAGAAATTTGCCTGAAATGCACTAAGTGCGAATTCGGGCTTCTATATTAAGCCCAAATATGAATCCAGGGGGCCGATTTGAACAAACTTGAATCAGATCCACCCCGCAATGTTGCATACCAAATATCAAAAGATTCTGCCTGCTGGATCTGGAGAAGAAGATTTTTGAAGAAATTTGCCCGAAATGCACTAAGTTTGAATTCGAGCTTCTATAGTGAGCCCAAATATGAATCCAGGGGGCCGATTTGAACAAACTTGAATCAGATCCACCCCGCAATGTTGCATACCAAATATCAAAAGATTCTGCCTGCTGGATCTGGAGAAGATGATTTTTTAAGAAATTTGCCTGAAATGCACTAAGTTCGAATTCGAGCTTCTATAGTGAGCCCAAATATGAATCTAGGAAGCCGATTTGAACAAACTTGAATCAGATCCACCCCACAATGTTGCATACCAAATATCAAAAGATTCTGCCTGCTGGATCTGGAGAAGAAGATTTTTTAATAAATTTGCTTGAAATGCACTAAGTTCAAATTTGGGCTCCTATACTGAGCCCAAATATAAACCCAGGGGGCCGATTTGAACAAACTTGAATCAGATCCACCCCACAATGTTGCTTACCAAATATGAAAAGATTCTGCCTGCTGGATCTGGAGAAGAAGATTTTTTAATGTTTTTCCCATTGCCTACAGTGTTAAAAAGTGCTGACTCAGCACTTTTTTCAAAGTCCCGAAACTGTACCCTATGATAAAACCGATGGCATTTTTTTTTTACCAATCCTTTCTGTTGGTCCTAAGGAAGCTGCACACCAAATAAAAATTCTCAGTGCCGTGCAGTTTTGGAGATATGGGCGTTTTAAATTTTTTCTATTTTTAGCTCCTGCGGTTCCCACGGGGCTGCGGGAAAATTTTTTTTTGCATAAATCAAGTACTCACGACCCAATAAGCCCTCACATAAAATTTGGTTCAAATCAGCCTCTCGGTTTGGAAAATAGAAATTTTGGGCGGGGCAAAAAATTTTGCCCCTCTCATAACAACGTCAAGTATAGCCCCACAAACTTCTCTTGAACAAATCTGAGTCTACACCTCAAAAGGAAGCTGCACACCAAATATCAAGTCAATGCTACTGCTGGTTCATGAGAAGAAGATTTACAAAGATTTTGGTTGCCCTTTGGGGGTGTGGCACCACCCAGGAGGAGGGGCAACTTCATTTGAACAAATCTGAATTGGCATTAGGTAATAAACATTTAGCCAACATTTGAATAAAATTGGGCTAGTGGTTTAGGAGGAGAAGTCGATAATGTAAAGTTAACGCCGGACGGACGACGACGGACGACGGACGACGGACGCCGGACGACGGACAGAAAGTGATTAGTTAAGCTCCCCTTGAGCTTCGCTCAGGTGAGCTAATAAATAATGAATATGCATCAATCAAAAGAAGTGAAATTTTAGAGTCACACAATATCATACTAATTTTGGAAGACACTGTAACCTTTTTTTTTCTTTTCTGTAAATCAATAAAAAATATTCAACAAAGGGGCTTTAATTTCAATGAGGGATTGCTGGTTGAATCCAAACCTTTTTTTTTTCTTTTTTTTTTTTTTTGGGGGGGGGGGGGGGGGGGGCCTCAGCAAGCACCCTGAAAGTTTACTGGAAACTGCAACTGCCGTTGATTTTCATTTATTAACATTTCCAGAAATATAGACCTATTATATAATGATGGTTTACTGTTCTCCGACACTGATGACGAAGCGCCTGCAATGGAGAGCACTGATTAACCCTTTACCCAATGCAAAGGACATCAAAATTTATTTGTTTAAACATTATTATTTGTTTTAAAAATTTCAACAAAACCATATCATGAGACCCCATATTGGAATGGATTCAACAGGCAGGTTGACTGAAAGAAAATCATTTTTAACTGCTCATTTTGTAAACTGCGTGGACGGATACGGCCATGTTGTTAGGTAAAGAGTCAAAAAGGTTCTCCGAGCCCTTCCAACACTAAATCAAAGTATGTTGCTGGCGTGATAAAAGAAACCCAAGAAACAAATAACTGATATTGAATTGTATACATGCTGTCAGCAATCAAGTAATCAAGCAAGTCCGATTTTTAAAATGTAGGTCAGCATGACCTACTTATAGTCTGTGCCACTCCCCCTCCCCAAGATGTATATGCACCCATCTTTGGGTCCATGAAAAAAGTGCATGAAATTATGCTTTTGGACAAATTTTTCAGTCAAGTTTATGTAACTTTTCCTGAAGCAATGATAGATGAACTAGTCAGTAAAGAATATGGCAGAGCAATTTGATGGTTAGGAATATATTTTGACAATTAAGTATATGTACTCTCAATACAGAGGTTTGACTTTGGCTGCTGGCCTGTATGCACACTCAAATCAGTGTAGTGTAATGATGATCTGTTTTAATAAACTGTCTCAATGGCAGGGCCATAGAAAGAAAAGGGGAGGGGGGGAACCTTATCCCCACCCCCCACCCCCACACACACACACTTTTCATGGAAATTGTTGACAAAAGTTTGGGGTATTTTGTTCTGGTTATGACCTGATTTTCTGTAGACTTAAGTCTTAAAAAAGTATTCAAGGTATGCAAACTGGCATTATTTATTTATTGACTGGTGCTGCACCACATAAGCATCAAAGGCTATATATATATATATAATATATATATCATGGAGAATTCAAACTGGCTTAAAAAGTTGAAAAAATTGCCCAGAGACCCTGAATCTTCACATGTAGAGGATACACACTCTTCAGCCACAGCATGAGGTAAAATGCTGCCATTAGCATTGGCCTCCTACCCCTTAATCTTCATTTAGTCTAGATGACACTACTGTGAACAGTCCCTCTCACACCCCACCTCCACACACCTTTTTTTTTAGCAAGGTACAGTTCTGCTACTGGACTTGACATCAGGTCTCTTAGTGTTAAGGCTTAATGCATGTCTGTACTCCATAATTTACAAATAACAAGATAAGTTGTCTATAACCTGTTAAGCTTATTCATCACCTTCAGTTCCACATGCTGGGCTAACTGCCAGTTAGACATAAGGTGGACATATTATATGCAACCATATTATTATACAGTGCTTCATAAAACATAAACAAAAAAATCCTGCAAGATAATTGCATTACTTGGCATTGTAGCAAAACAGAAGATTTTTTCCTACAAGGCACATCATGTTCTCAACATTGCTGAATATATATAATAACTTCACACACAAGTCATATACATTATGTTATAATTTTATTATTGCTTATTTGCTGGTTGATTAAAAGCACATCTGTTACAAAGACATATCGCCCATTGAGTGCAATGAGGCACCATCTGCAATGCTTCAGCATTGCAGATGTTGCCTCGTTGCACTCAATGGGTGATTTAGAATTGCAGATGGTGCATGTGCGATATTCTAAGTGAATTAATTAATTTTCCTTAACACTTTACCTAATGCATAGAATATCACAATTCACAATTTGTTATTTTAATTATTCTTTTTTTCTGAAATTTTCAAAACATTTCACCAAAACCATATCATGTGACTCCTCATTCCAATGAGGGGGGTCACATTTGGTTTTGTTGAAATTCTTTTAATATAAATCTTTTTCCACTACCCAATTTGTACATTATGCTGGCAGATGTGGTTGATTGGTTAGGTAAAGGGTTAACCATCTGTTTAACCCATTCAAATGAGGGGTCACAAGCTATGTTATTGAGACAAAAAATGAGAAAATAAAATTTGAATCGAGATTTTTGTGAATAGCACTGGTCATATATGGCCATTATGTTGGATAAAGGATTAAGCCTTTAACTTTAAGGTCACTTTCAGCATCTGTGGCTTTTATCAACACAAGATAAAGTTAAGTTTATCTTCTCATTTATAATTATGTTGCCCACTTCAGAAGATACTGATCCCAGGCATTACATGCTACTGCACCAGCAAAAGCATAACTTGTTTACTGTAGTACACACACGCTTTCCAGTTCCTGTGGATGCCTCAAGGAAGGTAAATAACTGTAATTCTATTAAGAAGCATATGCATCAGAATTCAAAGTTTCAGCCAATCTGCAACCAAGTTAACGCTGGGGACCAGAGAGAGGAAAAACATCCATAAATTTTCAACGTCTTTTGGGTGACATTTTAAGCCCTTTCTAGAAGCTTTGTCTTTATTATATTAATTATCTTCGACATTTGTTTTCATAACTGTTAACGAATCCTATACATGGATTTGAAAACAATAATATCTGCACCTGACAGTGAACATCAGAAAACTATCTGAGAGAGCTTTCCAAGGATCAGTGTCAGGTTGTAGAATCATTTTAAGTGGATAAACAACAATTCATATAACAAAAACAGACAAGTACAACAGCTTAATATACTTTGATAAAAATGTGCAAATTTCACTTAAATATATTTCTCAAGAATTCTGCATCATATTCTTTTAAGATATAAACAGCATACTGGGATAGTAAAAACAAAGAAGGCGGAAAAGTATCGCAACACTTTTTCCTGGGTTACCACCATGTTATATATCAAAACTTGTTAACCCTTTACCCAAAGCACACAATATCAAAATTTATTATTTTAAATATTTTTTCAATTTTTAAAAAAAATAGCAACAAAACCATATCATGTGACCCAGCATTGGAACGAGCTCATCGAGCTCATTACAATGAGAGGTCAAATGATATGGTTTTGTTGAAATTTCTTCAAAAAATTTTTTTTCAACTGCTTAATTTGTAAATTCTGCGGGTGGATGCAGCCGATTCATTAGGTAAAGGGTTAACAGATTTTGATGTAAGCTGTTATTTCCATGCCGCAAGTAGCGGAAAATGAATGAAAAATACTTTTGATATCTATTGTCATGATAAAAGAACATCTCTATGGAAGTGAGATAAAAGTTGCAAGGAAATCTAAGTTTTCACCCACAGCTTTCAGTCACTCATGAAACTTTATTTTCTTGTACTTACTCATGAGATAATTCTGGTACCTAATCAAAGACGGAAGGTATCAGCTGTGAGTGAAAACCTAGATTCCTTTGTCGTCACAAATGAGATATTCCGGTACCAACTCAGAAACTGTAGGTATCCATGGCTTATATTTCATCTAAATTTGGGAGAATCTATTTAGATTCTCGCAAAAATGGTTGCGAGAATCCATACCTACTCTGAGTGTCCCAGGATCCCATGAAACCACCATGGTTGAACCCCTATTGGATACTGATAATACATGCTAACCCTCTACCCAACGAAAGTTTTTATTTTTTAAAACATAAACTGAATTTTTTAAAAAGTAAACAATATTTACCAACAAAACATTACAAATATAGCTGTCATTGGAACTGACTCAATGAGCCGATTTCAATAACATCTATATTTGTAAGGTACGGATGTTATTACAAATATGGATGTTATTGGAATCGACTCACTGAGCTGGTTCCCATGACAGCCATATTTGTACAATTTTATTGACAAAGTGCCAGGTTATTTCAGGTCATGTTAGCCTTAATTGGTTAATTTGCTGCCGGTATGTTAGGCAAAGGGCTAAATTGACTCACATGAAACAAGAATTGACATGGATTTCTCACTGGTTTTGCGGCGTGAATCTTTCCATGAATCGATTCTTGGATTCTCGTCGAAATATATAGCTGCAAGTTGAAACCAAGGTTTCTTTGCCATCACAAATAGAAATATTCTAGTACCTTCACAAAAAACAGCATGCATCCTGTATTTTTATGTCCAAGCAAAGCAGCATCTCACCTCAATGAAACAAAGTGTGTGGATCTCATTCCAGCAAGAGATCATAGCTGTAAGTATGATTTAGAAAAAAAAATAGCTAAAACCACTATAAATGCCTTTAATCATATTCTGCACTCTGATGTCAAATTTGTAAAGTTTTCAGCTGCAAATAGTTTGATATTTAGCCAAATATACCTTGTTTGACAGAGCTCAGTGGGCTCTGGAAAACAAGGTATAATTTGTTAATTGCGTAGTTAAGTAAGAGATAAACAGAGTGACTGAAGAAAAATCTGTTGCACTACCAGAGTGCTAGGGGTTAAAAATACTGCAGTCAGCACATACTGGCTTCAGCACACTGCATTTTTCCAGTTACCACTAAATAAAACAGTGAAATCTGTTATCTTGTGCAAACTCTTCAATTTGAACCAACTATGTAACTTGTGAAATAAAAAGCTGTTGCAGGCAAATAGAGTATGACAGTAAAAGCGTCATCTTGACCTTGTATTCAGCTTTTGGTATCCAAAAGGAATTCAAAAGTTATCTGTTAGGAAATATCTTCATGTACCATAAACAATTCATAAAGATAAAAGGAGAATTTGTTTACTTTTGATAAGGAAAGAATTTGGATTAAGTTTTCAACAGTGTTATAATACTTTACCCAATAAAATAACCATATCTGCTCAATTATTGATACAGTATCACTATGGGGAGAGAAGAATACTTCTAAAGAATAATTGGCTGGATTTTTCACCTGTAAAATTTTGACTATGCCCCAAGCAAACATACACTCACGGATGTCACTGGGTTGTTTCCAGTGGACCATGAGTTCAAATACTCCTGGTATTGCTTCTCCACCCCCCCCCCCCCCCCCCCAGCCCAGAAAAGATGTATATAGACTTTAAGCCTTTCAAAACAGTATGCAAAATTTTTGCATTAAGAAGCAGTTGGCAGTCCATGAGCAGACAGCATAATGAAGACCCAACTGCATGAGCACTGCGGTTCAGTAGTTCTAATATAGAACTTTAAACCAAAGCTTGACAGTTCAACCCTAAGTAGCGGAATTGTGAGGAGTCCTTGGTCAAGCCATTTAATTTTGATTGCCCATGTGGGGGCTCAGTGGTACTATTTACTCAGGTGTACTGCATGTCGATGGTGCACATACCTGCTTGTGCAGAGTTAGTATGCTGAAAAGTCTAACAGTTACTTGCCATTGCACAGTGGTTGTCTCTGTGTAGTCCAGCTTTTTCCACCCATATAACTGTCCGACCCGATTTGACCCTGGCTGTTGGAAGTGTTGTTAGAAAGGTTTAAAAAAACATGCACAGACCAGAAGGAACTATTATCAAAAACCAGAGGCTCAAGTGAGCCTAAAATGCTCACCTGGCTCAAATTGTCAAAACAGATGAGTGTATCAGTAAGTGATCAGCAGCAAGAGCAATTTTTTTGATTTGCTATGACAAAACCAAAGGCAACTTTTTTAGCCATTCATTTCTGCTGGTCCTAGGAAAGCTTCCTAGCAAGCTCCGTTCTGTGAAGTATTAAAAAAAATTATAAAAAAACAAGAAAAAATGAAAGTGTCAATGACACTGTAGCTCAACTTGTCAAGACAAAGACATGTACATGTATAGTATGTGACACAGCAATGACAAACATCTAGGTAATGACCTGATAACAAAGGTACATATAAAGTATTGTAACGGTCTGTACATAAATACTGACCGTTGCCTGTAACAAATGTATAGGTAAAGTATTGTAAAGGTGGGTGACAGTCAGATGCTGAACTAGAAAAAATCTTTGAGTCCCAGAGTGGGTCTGACTGAACCCCAAAATATTTGTTCTCATAGCACAGTGATAACAAAGGCACCCCAAAACACACTCGTTCCTGTCCCAAGGTGAAAACAAAAGTACTCAAGACGTTTTGTGAAGATCAGTTCATAAATACGAGCTGTATAGAACTTGTGACAAAAAACTGATTGGACCTAATTTCGGTACAAAATGGCCACTGGCAGCCATCTTGAATTTTGGACCGTACCCAGAAACACTCATTCTCATCCCAAGGAGATAACAAAGGTACCCAAGAAGTTTTGTGAAGATCGGTTCATAAATACAGCCTCTACCCTGAGCCGTATTGACATGTGTGCTTACATTGTATAAGTTGCACTGAATAAATCAAAGTTCATCTAATTTGCATAATTTCTGCACGAAAAAAAAACCCTTACAATATGTGATGTATTCCATGTTACTAAACATTCATACAAAAATTTATTAAAATCAGAACTTTCATACAGAAGTTCTATACAAAAGACTGATTGCACTAATTTTGGTACAAAATGGCTGCTGGTGGCCATCTTGAATTTTGGACCACACCCAAAAACACTCGCTCTCATCCCACGGTGATAACAAAGGTACCCAAGAAGTTTCATAAAGATTGGTTCATAAATATGGCCTCTAGTCTGAGCTGTATAGAAGTTGTGTACAAAAAACTGATTAGACCTAATTTTGGTACAAAATGGCCACTGGCAGCCATCTTGAATTTTAGACCGCACCCAGAAACACTCGTTCTCGTCCCAAGGTGATAACAAAGGTACCCAAGACATTTCGTGAAGATCAGTTCATAAATACAGACTCTAGTCTGAGCCGTATTGACATGTGTACTTACTGTGTGTAAGTCGCACTGAAAAAATCAAAGTTCATCTAATTTGCATAATTTCTGCACGAGAAAAAAACCAGTATTATATGTGATGCATCCCATGGTACTAAACATTCACACACAAAAATTATTCAAATCAGGGCTTTCATATGGAAGTTCTGTGCAAAAATCTGATTGCACCTAATTTTGTACAAAATGGCTGCCATCGGCCATCTTGAATTTCGGACCGGACCCAAAAACACTCGTTCTCATCCCACGGTGATACCAAAGGTACCCAAGAAGTTTCGTAAAGATCGGTTCATAAATACGGCCTCTAGCCCGAGCCGTATTGGCATTTGCACTTACAGTGCTGAAAGTAACCCCAAAAAACATCAAAATCAGTCTAATTTGAACAATTTACGTACGAGAAAAAAACCCGTATTATATGTGATGTATCCCATGGTACTAAACATTCATACAAAAAAATTATTCAAATCAGAGCTTTCATATGGAAGTTCTGTACAAAAAACAGATTTCTGCATCGTCGGTACAAAATGGCAGCTGGCAGCCATCTTGAATTTCGGACCGCACCCAAAAACACTCGTTCTCTTCCCACGGTCATAACAAAGGTACCCAAGAAGTTTCGTAAAGATCGGTTCATAAATACGGCCTCTAGCCCGAGCCATAGCAGCTTGGCACTTACAGCTCTGAAAGTAACACTAAATAAATCAAAGTCAGTCTAATTTGCATAATTTACGCACGAGAAAAAAACCCGTATTATATGTGATGTATCCCATGGTACTAAACATCTATACAAAACTTTATTCAAATCAGAACTTTCATACAGAAGTTCTGTACAAAAAACTGATTTTTGCATCATCGGTACAAAATGGCCACTGGCAGCCATCTTGAATTTCGGACCACACCTAAAAACACTTGTTCCCGTCCCAGGGTCATAACAAAGGTACACAAGAAGTTTCGTAAAGATCGGTTCATAAATACGACCTCTAGCCCGAGCCATAGCCAATTGTTGACGTACGGACAGACGGACAGACGGACGACGGGCCATGACAATAGCTCAAATTTGACTTCGTCAAAGTTGAGCTAACAAGCGAATCGATTTGAACAAACTTGAATTTGATACCCCTAATGATGTTACATACCAAATATGAAAGGATTCTCACTGGTGGATCTGAAGAAGAATTTTCAAGAAATTTTCTTATATTGCTCTAAGTTAAACTTTGGGCTTCAATAAAAAGCCCAAATATTAACCCAGGAACCTAATTTGAACAACCTTCAATCTAACCCTCCCAGAGGTGTTGTACACCAAATATCAAAAGAATCTGACTGCTGATCTGAAGGAGATGATTTCAAATGATAATTCCCCATATTGCACCAAGTAAATATTTGTGCTCCCTTGGGGAATCCAAATATTAAGCCAGAAACTCGATTTGAACAAATTTGAACCTTACGTCTCTAGAGATGTCACATACTAAATATGAAAGGATTCTCACTAGTGGGTCTAAAAAAGAAGATTTTTTACGAAATTTCCTCATATTGTACCAAGTTAAAATTTGGGCTCCAACAATAAAGAGCCTAAATATTCATCCAAGGATCCCATTTGAACAAATGTGAATCTAACCCCCCCCCCCCCCCCCCCTCCCCCAAGATGCTGCATACCAAATATCAAAAGAATCTGACTGGTGGATCTGAAGAAGAAGATTTTTAAAGTTTATTCTCCATACTGCACCAAGTTAATATTAGGGCTTCCATTGGAAGCCCAAATACCAAATATTAACCCAGGGACTCGATTTGACCAAATTCGAATCTTAAACCTCTAGAGATGTCTCATACCAAATATGAAAGGATTCTCAATAGCAGGTCTGAAAAAGAAGATTTTTTAAGAAATTTTCTCATATTGCACTAAGTTAAAATTTGGGCTCCAATAAAGAGCCCAAATATTCATCCAGGGATCCCATTTGAACAAACTTGAATCTAACCACCCTAGAGATGCTGCATACCAAATATCAAAAGAATCTGACTGGTGGATATGAAGAAGAAGATTTTTAAATAATATCCCCCATATTGCACCAAGTTAATATTCAGGATTCCATAGGAAGCCCAAATATTAACCCAGGGACTCAATTTGAACAAAATTCAATCTGACCCATGTAGAGATGTTGTATACCAAGTATCAAAAGAATCTGACTGTTTGATCTGAAGAAGAAGATTTTTAAAGCTTATTCCCCATAGCGCCCTAAGTTAATTATTTGGGTTCCTCTGTTGAGCCCAAATATGAACTGAGGGGATTGATTTGAACACACTTGTATTTCACCGTCCTATGGATGCCGTATGCCAAATATCCAAAGATTCTGATCAGCGGTTCTGAAGAAATTTTGTTTTTCAATTTTTGCATATATACTGACTCAGCATTTTTTCAAATGCCCCTACAGAACACCCTTAAACAACCAATGGCCTTTTTTTTTTTAATCCATTCTACCGGTCAAAAGGATACTTCATACCAAATAACAGTTCTCTGTTCAGTGTAGTTTGGAAAATATGGGCATTTGATTTTTTTTTATTTTTAGCCCCTGGGGTACCCACTGGGCAACGAAAAAAAAAAAAATTCAGGCATCAATCAAGTACTTTGAACCCACTTATGCTACATGGCAAATTTGGTTCAAATCGGCCCACCGGTTCTTGAAATAGAAATTTTGGGCAGAGCCCACAATGGGTATGTGCCCACAGAGAGCCCAAATATTGATCTACCAACTTCTCTTGAACAAACTTTAATCTTCAACACCAAAGAGTGTTACATACGATATATCAAGTCAAACTCTCTGGTGGTTCATGAGAAGAAGATTTTTAAAGATTTTTAGGTTTTGGCATCATTGCCCAGAGCCCGAAGAAGGCAGCCGCTTCATTTGAACAAAATAGAAAGTGTATACCCAGGGATGGTTTGTGCAATATATGTTTGAATTTGACTGAATGGCTGTGAAGAAGAAGCCAGGTTTGCAAAAGTTAACGGACGACGGACGCCAAGTGATGGCAATACCTCACACTGACTTGCAGTCAGGCGAGATAAAAAATTAAGAAGACTGGCTAATTTGCATAATTTAACCTATATACTATGTTATGTATATTGTGATCATTGTTTTCCATATCAAACATAATCAAACTTGAAAGCACTGTTTGGAAGTTCTTGCTTGAAAGGTGTAATTGCTATTTTTAAAACAAAATGGCAACGGATAGACATTTTGGCAGTTGTTAAACCAAAATTTGACATTCTGTTCGTGTCGTCTGAACCATTGTGTCATAGTCATATCTTCCATTTCGTCATATAGTTCATCCATCTACATATTTTTGTATGGTCGGAAAAATGTCTGGGACAGAAAAACAGATACAAAGACTAATGGACAAACAGGTGTAATCCAGTATACCCTCCCCCCCCCCCCCCCACCCAATTTGAGAGTGGGAGTATAAAAAAACAATCTGTCTCAAATTGTAACTGCAGACCAAGAGAAAGAGAAAGAATTCTACGAAACCTGGGGAGATCACATAAAAACTGCTGAGCTAATTATGGGGATAAGTGGATGTGACGACTAATTTCAGTCACCATTCACAACCTTTTTCTTTCTCATACAAGATTCAATGTCACTTTCAGCATTTTTGACAGGAACGGTGCCAAGGAAGAGTCAGCAGGGACTGTAGCCCTCCCCTCCCTTGTCAGAGAGGTAGAATCTCATGTCAGGGAAAGTACCTCCATTATTGTCGGCAGTTAGACTACCCCTTTGCAATCTGGGAGCACAGGCCTCCTTGTTGGGAAAATCCTGGTGCAACCAGAGAAATTTTATGATTGCTAAAATGTAAACCATACTTTGCTGTGAGGCTAGCTATTTCTATTGTGATGAAGAGAAATGAAATGGGGCGATATTTGAATTTCTGTGTAAAGTTTAAAAGTGTATGTAGCCTTAGCCGACCAAGGCCAACTAAAGCTTAATTTTTCTCGGTAAAAGTATTTGTAACGCTCAAGTAACATATATATGATATTTATTGTGATATAGAGGACTGTATTTATAATATTTACATGGATTAATAATGTATGGGCTTATTATATCTTCACACTCTTTCTCTCTCGCTAACTCTCCAGACTAATGTTTAAACTCAACCTACAGTTCAATATTCAAATGAATGTCTAGTTCTACGCGTCGTGGGTTATGATGTCATAACTAATTACTCACGAATGTTCTAGCAGGCCTGATTGATCGTTGTACCAAGTGGTTAAAATGCACAAATAGACTGTGATTGCATGTCAGTCACTAGTAAAGTGGAAGAACACCACAAACTCGACTCGGGTTGTGCACAAAATCTTGGTTCTTGTTTATAACCAGATGATTGGCAGTCCATGCTGACCATAAGACTTCTACACTCGATCTCGAAACACTGAGCTCTTAAGAAAAGCTTTCACATGTATAAAGTTCATGTCCATAAAAGTTTAACTCAATCTCGAACTCGAAGACTTAGCTCTTAAGAAGAGCTTGAATTTGGTGTAAAGTTCCTTGCCATACAAAGTTCTTTAACTCGATCTCGAACTCGAAGACTCGAAGAGCTTGTTGTAACTCAATTCATGTTAATGTTCATGGTTTAAAATTTAAACTTTCCACCTGATCCACTCGATGAATACAACAATACTGCTCGACTAACAATGCATAATGTCTTCACTTGACTGTCTACAAAACTACATGTGTGTTTTTTTGTCTCAATAAAAGTTCATATATCCTAATACTGTGGAATTCTAACCAAGAGAAACATTCTGCGATAACAAGCCCATAGTTAATCTCTTGTTACAACAAAAAATAGACCGGTAATGGTTTTTTACAGCATTAAGTCTGTGGGAATTGGGGCACGTTATCAAAAAAACAATTTTACTTGACAACCCTTCACCTTTCATTACAATAATCTTCAATTCTGCAACACAGAATTACCAATTCAGTCAAACAGAACTAAACATTAATTATTAACTAATATGTTTTTATTTATGCAAATTAACATGTGGAATTATTTAAAGAAGTTTGGTTCATACACCAATACGTAAGTGTACATTGATTGACAAAGTTCATGTCACTCCAACCTATGCCACAATGTAGAAAGCGAAAAAAATATTGCATCTTTAACACAACTAATTAGAAGACACAAAAATATTTCTTGAATAACTAAAAAAAATTCATTTTGGCCTCAAAAACAAAGATTGTGTCCTCTCATTGAGATCCTTTCAATGGTCAGGTTTGGACATAAGTTGTGAATAGGGTTAACAAAATAAATATAGCATGACAGTGTTATTAACCAGTTAAATTAAATTCAACTAGTTAAGTTAAATTCTAGTGAGCTACCCCTCAAATTTCAGATCTTGACAGCTTTTTCATAAATTCACTTGACACTTTACCAAAAATCACATTGAAAAAGAACAACCAACCTTCAAGCGCATCAAATTTTTTGGCAATCGCATTCTGTGTTAAAGAATCACATTTCTTCTGTATCCTGGCAAGCACAAAAATTCACCTCCTCTTTATACACAATTAATCTGCTACTGTTTCAATACTGAAAGTCACTTGGATACTAGAACAAAACCTCTCACACTGGGGTTTACCTCAGGCCTATTTTTAGAATGTGTTATTATCCAATGAGAGCGTGGACAGATGCACTGGTTGCCTGCTGATGGACAAGGTTTAATTGCTACTGTTTACATTGTGTGGAGGCATGTGTGTGTGTTTTCCTCTGTGTGATCTTTTACAACTTGTCATTCAGAAAGAACCTAATTTTCAACCAGCTTGTTTATTGTGATAGAAAATATACACACTAAGAGATAACTTATCAAATTAGAGTGCATTGGCTTTTGAATAGCTAAAGAAAGATAACTTTTTAACACTTTGATTAACTCAAATTGGCCATATCTTACAAAGATGCATCACCTACCTTGAAAGGCAAAGGGTCAACATAAAAATAAATATATTATCCAAACATCTGATTTTGAAATGTTAACAAAATTTAAAAAAACTGACAAGGACAACACTGTATATTTATTTTAACCCTATACATAACTTGATGATCAAACCCATTCACAAAATTGCCATTCAATTTTTTTTTTCTTCAATTTTTGCCCCAAAAACACAGCATATTCCCCCTCACAGGAATGAACTCATTTCGCACATTATCAAAGAGAGTCATACCAGTAAGCTATGTTTTTTGGTAAAAATGTTTTTTTGCGTCATCTGTTAGCAGTTAGTTTAAGAGTTAACTCTCTGCAATCTGATAGTACAAAAAAAACATTCTTTGATGACAATTTATTTGTTTGGTAACACGTTCAACACCCAGTGTCATAATGTGTCAGACAGTTTTATGGCCAGAGGAAGTAGGAGTACCAGGAGAGAACCACAATGCAGTGGCAAGTAGCTTGTCAATAGTACACATGACTTAAAACACTGCTGACCCTGCTTGTGCCAGGTTAGTAAATAGATGAGTATGATAGTTACACCACAGCTCAAAGTGCCACATTTCTCCAACTTGGGCAATTGGAAATAAGCATTCTTTCGAGATCTTCATTTTCTCCCGATAAGAAAAGGAATTTCCCCACTTGTATCGTTTTAACAGGGCTCACTGAGTTCTCTCAAAATAGAAGATAAATTAAATTCCCAATAGG
Source organism: Pictodentalium vernedei (assembly GCA_031216915.1). Lineage (NCBI taxonomy): Eukaryota > Metazoa > Mollusca > Scaphopoda > Dentaliida > Dentaliidae > Pictodentalium > Pictodentalium vernedei. The sequence goes on along the minus strand of CM062292.1, from coordinate 308,697,272 downwards.
AATGGGGCAAAATATGGCTGCTGAAAACATTGTTATTTTAGAATTACAGTACGGCCGCCGTGGACTGGTCACTTTCCACAGGTGGGCAATATTTCCATGGAGGCAATAATATTAAATTTCAAAACACTAATTATAGGATAAATCAGCAAAAATTTAATTAATGAAGCACCGGGTTCAACCCGGTGCTTCTTTAATTAAAATTCTGCTGTTGATGATTTTTATTAACTGGTGGACATCAGTGCACGCGTATGGATTATGACCAGTCCCCAGCAAATGTACTGTACCGGTCTGCACACTGATGTCAAAATACCAAAATTTGAAGCCACAAGTTCTTGACATAATGCAACGAAGAATTAAACCAATTCAATCTTGTTTGACAGAGTTCCCATCTCAGATTCAATGTCCTCGCATGTTTTCCCCATTGGGGGAGATCCTGCATTGCTTTCGGGAAAAAAATGGAAAGAAAATTTTGACCAGATAGCAACTCAGTCATGATCCAATCAAAATTATCTGCCTGCTTTTTTGATCACAGTACTGAATGTGACTACACATTCACAGAAGCAAATTCACAAATGAGGAAGCCTTTTTGCTGTGGGTTATTATATTTATTTATTTATTTATTTATTTATTTATTTATTTATTTATTTATTTATTTATTTATTTATTAGGGTTTAACGACATATTAACAGCCAGGGTCATATCATGTCGGTGACAGTTTTAAGGGTGGAGGAATCCGGAGTACCCGGAGAGAACCACCGAGCAATGATGAGCAGCTGTCAGCTCTCCAACATCGTAACTCTGAACTCTGCACTGTGGCACAGGCAGGGTTAGATTGAATACATGTGCACCATCGATGTGCAGTACGCCTTAGTACACAGCATCATCATGCCCCCAAGTAGGCACTCAGAGGTAAGTGCCTTGCCCAAGGACACAACGCGGGAGCACAAATCAGTCGTTGAAATGGTAGCTGTGGGTGCTAGCACTCTCAAGTAAAGCCCAAATAGGGGCTTCTAGAACCCAACCAGTTCACTTGCTCTCACCTGCCAAATAATGGTGATATCACTATTATTAATTTTACAGAAAAATCTTCAACTTCACTATTATCTGGCAATGAGACAAAGAGTGAAAATGCCATCACTATTATTAATTTCGACCAAAAATGCAAGCCATCACTATTATTTGGCCATCACTATTATTTGGCAGACAAGAGTAGAGTCTTACTGAAGAACACAATGCAAGTGATAGAGGTCAATTAGAAGCCTGTGCACAGAGACAAGGGACAGGAAACTAAAGGGTTATTGAGGTCAATGAGATATGCAGCCACAAGTGTGGCTACTATAATCCATATGATCCAATACACCCCCCACCATGAATGTTGATTGATTGATTTATTGTTTGATTTATTTATTGGTGTTTAAGGTCACATATTTCTGCACAATGGCTAATCATCACCACAACAGTTTTACCGGTGGAGGAAGCCGGAGTACCTAGAGAGAACCACTGAGCAATGGCAAGCAACTGTCAACTCCCCAACATACTCACACCACATTGGCTGAAGACAGGTGCACCATCGACGTGCAGTACGCCTTAGTAAATAACGTCACCATGCTCCCACTTGGGCAATGGGGATGAAGTGTCTTGCCCAAAGACACTATGTGGTTGCCGCCCTTGGGATTCAAACCAAGGATCTCTCTGCTTGCAGCCTGCACTTCTACCAACTGAGCCACCACGCCCCCATGAATGTTGATGGTTTTGACAAAACGAAGACAGATGAAAAGCATTGACCACAAATTTAAGAACAACTTAGATGCTTCAAATCTGTCAACTAGGTGAACATGTCTCCAATAGAGAATAAAAGTTCTTAAAACTTGTCACAAGCTCATCAATATTTCACATAATGATAAATTTATAATAAGATTGTTTCTCATATCATTTTGATGAAGAGGAATCACCAGCTGCCATCACACACACAACAAGTGTGTTTTATTGGACAGATTAAATAAAGCATTCTCCGCTTCTCATTTACATTAAAATATCAATGTGTTTTTATGATAATAGGCACACTTTACAAGTGACATGTGCCTGTCCAGTCACACTTTCATTCAGTTGACATTCAAAAGAAGTAATAATTTCACCATAAAAAATATTTCTAGAATTTAATGTTCGCTCGAAACTGATGACCCCAACACATGCACTGGACAAAGATGAGTTTTGTTAGTTACTGATGTCATTTGGACAGATGTGCAAACTGCCCAGACATGTCAAAACCTGTTCAACCTTCCACATTTAATAGCATCATCATGTTGTTTTCCCAACCAAGATATGACAGGAAACCCTGGACAAAAAAGAAGTCGAACACAAAAATCTTGTGACTAATTAATAACTGAAATTATAAGGAAAATATCTCTACACTCAGTCAATTTACAGTTACAGTTTGTTCATAAAATAAACCAATCAACCTGTTTTACAGAACAAGGGTTCCTGCAGGCCAGGATAAAATCCAAGGCTATTCAAGACTGTTTCTCGATATATTTCAGCATTTTTTCTATGGCCCTACAATAGCCAAATTCAAGGTCCTACCTTCACTTGTCCTAATTAGGAATTCTGTTCATTACCCCTCCTCTCATTTCCCTTACAGGGAGGGTCCTAGTCTTGACTATGCCTTCTCAAACTCTGGCATATAAAACTACATAATTATGATTATGTGTTTTGGCATTTTTTCTTTGGAGAATATTCAAGTCTTTTCAAGGCCTTATGATACATTTGCCAGGATTTCAAGGTCTTGAGTGACTATTAGTCACATTCAAGGTTGTCCCTTGAATCCAAGCCCTAACAGGAAACCTGAGTATGCACATGATGATTTGGTACTGAACCACCTGTTAAGTATTTGAGCACCACGCGATAATTGTTAGAGAAATAAAAACATGAGGATACCACAACCAAACTTTCAGTTCATGGACCACTGTTCATCTGCAGGGGGATCCATTAACAGAAAATTTGCTTGTTGGATCCCCACAAATTACTGCCCTAGCAAGTACTTATGCAGGACAGGAAGGGGTGGAATTTCAACCTAGATGACAACTCATGTTCTGTGAAAAGGCACAAGAAGCTCCAAGTTTAAGCCAATGGATCCCTGGGTTGGATTGGCAGAATCACTGCTAGCGTTTAAGCTTTGACACAGAAATTAAAAAGATTTTGTGAAGGTGGAAACTCCACTGTGAGGCTGTTTTGGTAACCACTATTAACATACTGTACAGGTAGATGTCAAATATCAGATGGCCAAGTATTGTTTATTTGTGCTCAAGATCACTTTCAGCAACTATGGCTATACCACCCCTAGTGATGAATCGATACTTGGAATCGGTAATTGGAACTGGCTGGTTGTGGGGCATCAGCCGATTATGACAACCGGCAGTTAAAAACTGGCAGTTTCCGGTTAATCTATATTTAACACTGACTATTAAAATCTCTTTGATATCTGGCCATTTCAATAAAGTTTCCCCATTAAAAACATGTGCAGTGCATATCAGAATATTTAGGGGTTTGTAGAGCCAAGATATTAAGGAATTTACCATCTGCAATTGGTATGAGATCGCCACTATTCCCAGTCACTGGTCTTCAATCATGGTGCTGTACATCATTGCATTGGGTACATGTATAAATAAAATGTGTTCAGCCGGTAGTCCGTAGTTCTTCATGATGCAAGCATCACAATACAATAAGAAATTAAAATTGGAGAAAAACTAAAAAACACTCTTTTTTCAATTATAGATGATTGTTATGCAACATGTAAGTCGAATGACTGTCACAAACACGTTTTCAGTTTGTCATGTTCATTTTTTAATTCAGTTACCTCCCTTGATGTTTCTCTCCAATGTTGATTGCAGAGAACATGTTCACACTGAAGAAACACATGAAGGGAGGTAACAAGTTGAACAATGAACATTAAATAATATAGTCTGACGTCGCGTGTTCCGTGTGTATCTAAACAATGCGCCATACAACTTCACAACACGCATGAACATCAAAGTTATAATACAATTAAGACACAAAGTATGTGTGCTCAGTATCTTCCTGGTTAATACAACCAAGTGTATTGTATTCTTACACAAAACCGTATTAACACTATTTACCAGAATAACACACAATTATCACAAGATAACAATATCACGTGAATGTGACGTTTATAACGATCTTCCCCCACCCCAACTCCCGAAAATGCAAATATTATTTTGGCTAATATTGCCCAGCACTATACATGCATACTCTGAGAACTTAGGTGGTATTAAGCTTTTGTAATTGGTGATTTATTAACAAAATTCTGCAGTATAAGTACTATAACAGGCATTAACAGATTTTCTTCTGGGTCCTATTTCAACCATCGGAATCAGCATCAAAATCGGCATAATTGGCAGTGAAATAATCGGTAATCGGTTCATAGCAAGTTTTGATAATCGGTTCATCACTAACCACCACCAAAACATCTATATAAAGTCAAGTTTAGCCAATCATTTACTGTTATGTTGCTCATTTAAGAGGAATTGTACCCACTAGATCTTCTTATAACATTGAAACAGAAGTTGTCTATCACAGTAATCAGGTCCACCTCCCCTGGGTTCCAGCAGTGAGGAAAAATATTTATAAAATAGTATCTTTTTCATGGTTTTCAAGAACTGTAAGTGCTCTATGTACAAAGAAAAACACTCACCTCAAATAGGTCATAATTATGGTTACACAAACAGTCATTATTAATTTTCCTCAGTAAAAGCTGCATGGTAAAATAATCATCTTCCAGGACTTGCCTTTCAATGACAATTTTTATTTAGATAAAATTTTTAGATGGCTTTGTGGTGCAGCTGTTGCAATTTTACTGTCAAAGGCTCTAAATTAGCATACATGAATTACCAAATAAAACACATTCTCAAAAGATCAAAGGAAGTTATTATCATTCCAGACATTCTAACATTGAAAACTAGCAGACTTTTCCTCCTTCCCATCCGTAAAATAAATTAATAAATCCCAAATAATTTTGAGAAAACTTATTATTTTTTGAAGTTCACAATTCTACTTCATCTCATAAGCTACCAATTTAAAAATTTGAATAGGAGTTGAAATTTAATTCTGTTACACTGAGTTTAATCAGGTGTGATGTAAACTCTAACATTTCCTGAACTTTGAACCAAAACAATTAAAATAATTGGCTGAACAGTGTTAAGAGCAATTGTTGCAGTCACTTGATTGGTCAGACAATGTGTGTAGGTGGGAGTTAAGAAAAAATACTCATTCATCAGAATGTTTATTTATTGGGATAAGTGTATGTTAGAACACAGAAAGTATGGGGTTTGACATTCCTTTCCTTTGGCCTGGTTTATATAATCAAAAGGCATTTATTGGCTGACATTTAAAATTTTAAAAGGATACCTGCTGAGAATACAGTTTTGCTGCTTGAATTTTACAACTGCCTCAATCCAATATAACGGCAGTATTTAGTGACAACCAACTTGAAAGTCACTGTTTGTGAAAGTGACTGCTCTGCTTAAACACATTGCAGGATACAAGTAAAAGAAGGCCTGACTTTTTATTTCAACAATAACACAAGAATCAATTCCAGCCTGTTAACTCCTTGCATTCTGCTGGTGGATATTCCCCGCCCAGGACAGGGAATCTCTTGCAATTAAAATAAGTTGAATTTGAGGATATTTAACCAAATTTTCCACTGTAAGTTGTGTAGATGTTTTAACCACATGTTGTGTACGCTGCCCATATGAACACAGAAATTGAGACCCCACTAATTACACTACGAGGTGGGGTGTCAAAACCCCACCACGTGACTTCAATTTGTCTATAATTAACTTGTGTTTTTTGCTTTTTGCAAGTGCGGTAATCAGGGTTATTCTTCCATCAAAAATAGTTTCAGTTCATTGTTGTTTAGTGATTGTTAGGAATTGCACTGAAGTATAAATTGAATACGTAAGCTCCATACATGTTTTTTGATAATAAAAAGCATTAATATGGCAAAAAAAATGATCAAAATATGGAGTTTGAATCGTGTTTTTATTCTCGCATGAATACGTCAAACTGTGTGATGGGATTGTTCGGCTGACATCGGTTTATCTTTTGAGCTCTCAGTCACCGGCTCTTAATTACATCAAATTTTTTCACAGTCAGTGAAAAATTACTTTTACTTTTATTTGAAATATTAAAAAGATAGTTCAATATTTGAAAAAGTTATTGAAAGCTATTGCGATTCCGAATGTTGTTCATCAAAATCGATTCAGAACTCGAGGAATTACAAAAAAATAAATATTATAACGTACTGAAATCATGGATGTGAGTTGAAAAAATTATAACTTGACAAGCACAATATCTGGACATTCCCCGATGGTCTTTTACCTAACTGTAGCTATTGACGAAGAAGAATCATGTTACCGGAACTGAATTTTGAATTAATCGTGGGTTGGGGAGGAAGGGAATCCGATTTCGATTTTAAAAATTAAGTTCAGAGTGGAATGTTAAAATGTACATGTTGAGA